>JAJHZJ010001085.1:57500-350000 GCA_023548195.1 Bettongia penicillata ogilbyi
CATTGAGTTTTGTAACAAGATAGAAGTGCTGGATAAAGGCTCTCTAGCCTTCAGAGAGGAAGCAGAGGCTGCCTTTTTGGAGTAGCTGTAAGGAGAATTTCTTAATTATGACTGAAACATTGAAATGCTTCTGTCTCCCTAGCTCCATGCTGTTCAGGCTGGAAAGGGAGGGTAGCTTACCTGGATGGTGGCAAAGACTGTAACAGGTTGCCTTGGAATTTAAATGATTATAATGGAAATAAAAATACCAGAATATACCATGATCAGAATTCTCTTAGTCTGAAAAGGAAACTTCTCAGAAGAAAGGGACTGAAAATGGTCTAAAGTTAAGTACATTTTCATTGTTGAGACTGGTTATTTTCATGAGTCATACAATCATATTTCAAGCTAGAAGTTTCCATAGTGTCCATTGAGTCCAGTGTGCTCTTTTTACAGATGATAAAACTGAGGCAAACAGAGGTTAAGTAACTTCCTTAGAGTCGTGTGACTGGGAAGTATCTGAGGTGGAATTCAAATTCAGATCTTCCTGAAGTGAAGTTCTCTAACCACTACACAATTCTGCCTCTCTTTCATTGTCAGTGCAGAAATGAAAGGCAGTTTCTGTTCAACGGGTGTGTTTGCTATCAGACACAGATGGGCCAGGTACAGCATCAGAGCTGTACCCTGAGGTAGCCTACCCAGAATGTCCGGGCACCACAAAGCTGGCATCAGTGCTTGCTATCCCTTGGTAACCTGACCAGCTCTGGTCTCATGCATTAGACAGCAGGTCACACAGTAGAACAGAGCACAGTACTTGGAGTCCAGAGGACTTGAATGCAAATCAATGTGCTTTGTATCAGGGATGTTATCACTCATTTATTCATTCAGTCAGTTATTCACCAGGCATACCTCTGAGCCATCTCCAGTCTTCCTGATTAATATCTGGCCACTAGACCCAGATGACCCTGGAGGAGAAAGTGAGACTGGTGACCTTGCATAGCCCTCCCTCACTCAAATCCAAGTCACTGCCAGTCATGCCATCATCTCCCTGGTGCCATGGTCCTCCTCCAGAATGAAGGACAAACACGAGCAGTTATGCCAGCCACATGCTGAGTGTTTTGAAAGAGTCCTCAAAACATTCTTACTTTCAGGGATCCCTTAAGTAAGTTTACTCAGTAATTGACCCCTGTGATAGCAACAGTTCATGAACACATCCATTTTTTTTCCAATGCTTTAAACTTTATTTACAAACATAATCATTTAACTTACTAATCCACATACCCTTCCCCAACTGAGAGGTTATTAAGCAGCTGTTGTGTGCCTAGCATGAACTATTAATGTTAATAGCTGTAAAGAAAGACCACTAAAAACAGCCCTGAGACCATAGCATGTGACTAATATATTGTTCTAGAAAATATTTGGAATTAATAAGAAATGTCCCTAATTGTAAGCCAAACTCTTTAATTAAAAGAAAGTTTTCAGCAGATTTCATCCTCAGACTTTTCTCTCACTTGAATTTAAGGTCTTGGATTTTAAGGGGTTTTTTTAAGTTATTTTTATATATTTTTTCATATACTTAGGTCTGTCTTTATTTCTAATAAATTAGAAAAAGTCCAAAATATATACCTCTATACACATTGTACACAGCAATGTTACTTCCTGCCTTACCTACCTGCCCCCTACCTGCCCAAAATCAAGTTGTTACCTGGCCAGCATTTGATCAGTTTGACTGATATATTAACACAAAAGCTTTTTGCTTTCAGTAAAGACTGAAGTTACCTATTTGGAATATGCCATCCTGGAACTTTGAATGCTAGCTGAAGTGTCATTTTCTCACTTTCTCTATTTTTCTTACTTTAAAAAAATGCTAATACAGAAATGTTTTGCATGATTTCACATGTATAAGTGATATCACAGCTTGCCTTCTCAATGGGTATGGAGGGGGGTGAGATGGAGGGAAAGAATCTGGAACTCAAAATGTAAAAAGATTGTTAAAATAAATAATAAACAGATGCTTTTTAAAAAGTAAAATAAAAATTGAATATTTTATATGTGAACTGGTAGCAAATGTTAACATGGTGATAGCATCAGAGAAACTCTCACTGATGTATCATGTTAAGATTTTTTTCGTTTAGATTGTGGTAATCATAGAAGAGACATACTCACGTCACACTTCTAAAAATGTGCTCTAAGATGCACATTTATATGTATGGGCACAGATGTATGTGTGGGCATTAAAAGAAGTACCATAATGGAGGTCACTCTGTGGACCAAGATGGAAGGCAGGTCTTCGTCCCTGGCCTGAAAGGATCAGTCCACATTGCTGTCTTTATGACCAAAGGAGAAGCTAGTTTATATGAGTCACTCTCTTCTGGCTTTCTTCGAGATTCCAGGTCATCTTCTTGGCTTCTCAACCTTTCTCGGATTAACTCGGAAATGACACTCTGCATCCTCTTCTCTAGCTTTTCCAAGATTTTAGCCACATTTCTCTTTAAGTCCCAATCTGGTTTTCTGGGGGCAAGATTGGCCAAATCCATTTCCTCAATAATGGGTTCAGGCTTCGATGCTTTTACTTTCTCTTCCGCTGAGGCTGGTTTGGACTGCAGCATCCTCCTTTCTTTAGCTCATCATCCTCAAATACACAGTTCCGCAATTTGAGTTCTCCATGTTTCCCGCCTCCTTTTTCCTCTTCTTTGAAGTGTTTACCTTCTGATTTCTCATCTTTCTTACACTTGCATCCAGTCTTTTCTCTAAGCCCCTTGAGCCACTCTTTTTGTGGCAGCATCTCCTCTCCCCAATGTCCCACACCAGAAACCAGCACAGCCATTTTGTTTCTCCTATTTTTATATATTTTTAAGTTATTGAGGTTTGGCTAGCTTGGATACTTCAATTAGGAATCTGTATTAATTTTTAAAATTACCTTCATCCAGGGGAATCTGCAGTGTACCATGTATTCAGGCCTCCTCCCTGGCTTTCCTTTACATTCCCTCCCTCTTCCCCTTTGCTTTTTCTCTTTGTTACATCCTGTATCCTCGCCCTCCTTCTTTTCTTTTTCCCTTATCTCTTTTATCTCTTCTGTTATCTTTCCCTTATCTCTTTTCTGTTACTGTCTCTCATGTCACTTTGTTTTACCCCTCCTCTCTCTTTTCTCTCCTTGCCTTTCTCCCTTTCCAGATCCTCTCATCTATGTATAACTGCTTCTGAAAGATGACCCTTGGGTTTCTACCTTCAGCAATTCAACAAATTGGTATCACAATTAAGAAGGCAGAACAAATGAGCTGTAAGGTCATGAAGGCAGCAGCTGCTACCAGTAGTCCAAGGAGTATAGAACTCTCCCAGGCACACTGAGATGACTTCTAAGCAGCATCTAATAACTGAAAGAACTCAGCTCTTTGGGTTGCTGTTCCAAAAATGGTGCTTAACATTGTTAGAGACCTGAGTTCATTGATGTGAAAGAGAAAAAAGAGAGGCAGGGGAGACTTTGATTTGTATTTGTTTAGATCTGAAATATCTAGCTACCTGGATGCCTTTCAATATGTATTTGTTTTCTCCTGTACTGTGTGTGTTCCTGAGAAAATTATATGTATTGGATTTTGTTCTGAGTTCCCTGAGGTCCTAGGTTCAAAGCTTATCACAGGGATGAGTAGTGATAACTCTGTATTTTAAGGTTACCTATTACAATGAGTGTGTTATTTTCATTATATATTTTGTTTTGACACAAGAGAAAAATTCCCTAGAAATACCCAAGTAATGAGAGTCTGAGGGATTAATTGATTATTAACAAAAAGTAAAGATCTATCTTTTAGCTTTGCCAGCATGGGATTGACTTTTAAGGTTACGTTTGACTGCAGTTGTATTTCCTCTCCATAGTGACTTTATTGGTTTCTTGTCATTGCGTATTTAATTCTTTGGCTCTACTTTCTTCACTCCATATCATTTAATCCATGCCTTTCCCTGTTCATCCACACTCTTTTCATTCCTCCTCTCTCATAGCATAGTAATGTTTCATTTATATAACATAACATCTTCTGCCATTTCCCATTTGTTGACCACATAGTTTGTTTCCAGCTTTCTGTTATCCTGTGTGATGTTCCCTGTTACATTGATACCTTCTTTCTCTTTCTCTTTCTTTATTTTTCTTCTTTTTCTTGCTTTCAACTCCTCACTTTGCTTTATCTCACTTGTCTAAGAGGGCAGCCCCCCTCTCTCCCTCAGTCAGTAGTAGCTAAAGGACCTTGGCACAAGTATTTATTAAATGGTTACTCTATGCAGGGCACTATACTGTGCATGTGAAAATGGAAACACATATGACTCCTGCCCTCAAATAATTTAATAATTCTATATGTGCATTTGTACCACTGATTATATGATGTACATATTAAGATCTCAACTACTAGGAACTTGACTTTCATAAAACTTAAGGCTTCTAGAATGGCTGACAGGAAAATAACTGGAATCACACACACACATACGCACGCGCACACACACACACACACACAAACCTTATATAATAGCATAGCATACTGTACCACACCTGCTTCTTTGTCAAGAAGCTGGGAGAGGGGAAACAGATCCCAAGAAACCAACAACAGATACAGACAAGAAGATGGGATGACCCAGAGATTACATCTGTCATCCTTCATTGAGTTGGTTTGCAGCATTTAATGTAAAGAATATTTTGCTTGTCTAGTGATAGTTATAAATAGATGGCCTTTTCATGCAAAAAGTGACCATCAGGGAAGAGTGGATTAGAGATTGGAAAAGACAATATTGAGGAGAAGCAAAGAAAAAAATCACAGAAAAAGCCCCTGAGGAGTAACGGGCAGCATCAGCAATGGCAATAGAAGTGGAGGTGAGCAGAGAGCACCCAGTGAAGAGATGACATCTCTGTACTCTTGGCAAGCATACTTCAATTTGGACACCGGAATCATAGCTTTTGAATGGACTGTCCTCAAAGCTGGGGATATTTGTTTGTTGGCTTGCCGGTATCCCCAATACCTCACTTAGTGTCTGGCTTGGAGATGTTTTAATAATGTTCCTTGAATAAGTGAGGGTACAAGGAGATAATCACCTAATCCTCAAGGTCATGCCCATGAAGGAAAAAGATATTTTCCAATTAATTATTCACTAGAGAATTATGTTTTGTCCAACAAATGTGAGCTAGGTATGAAAACACAGATTATAACTGGAGGGAGCCTCTGATTGGTTGGTCTGCTGAACAGAAAAAAAAAAAAAACTCTAATTGGTTTGGGATGTATATGAAAGGCTATTTTTCTCCTAGGACAACTAAGTGTTAAAGATAGGAAAAAAGGGATGAGAAAGGGCAACAGTGAAAAAGACAGGAAAGAACCATAGGAAGAACTAAGATTAACTGGAGGGAAAAGTGCTAGAACCAAGTACAGCATGGAAGTAAATCCATAAAATTGATCCTTATGTTTCCCTGATGAATGGTAGAGGCAGAAGACTACACACTTATCTCAAAATAGAAAAGCAATGCATTGTCTGCCCTGAGAGGTGGGGAATCACTGGATAATGAAATTAGATTAGCTCCATATTAACTCATCTACCTTTTTTTGTCAGAGAAGTTAACTATTGGATTTATTTCAGATGAGTCAAACAAAACTGTAAAGCAGCTTCATTTTTCAATCAATCCTGAAAGTTTTTATTAAGGAGGTATTCCACTATGTCAGACTAGACAGTGGTGCTACAGATACAAAAATGAATCAGTTTCTGCACTCGAGGAATTTGCATGCTGTTGTGCGTGTATGTATGTATGTATATGTATGTATGCATATATACATTATATATGTATATGGAGAGAAAGAGAGAGGGAGAGGGAGAGAGAGAGAGAGAGAGAGAGAGAGAGAGAGAGAGAGAGAGAGAGAGAGAGAGAGAGAGAGAGAGAGAGAGAGAGAGAGATGAATGGATGAATGGATGCACAAAGGAAAAAAAGATAGCTATTAGAGTGTTTTGGCCATGTTCCATTCTAGTGGTTCCCATTGTGATCAGATGTCACTGTCTCCAACCCAATACTATTGACAAACACAGAAGATGAAAATATGTAGGTTTGATTCCTATCTTTGTCATTTACAATCTGTGTGACTCTAAATGAGATCCTTTTCCTTTTGGAGCATTAATTTCTCAGTGTCCTAATTAATATCTTAACAGGAATAAGATCTATTCTCTGTTTGGCAGACAATTTACTTACAGTCTTATTCAAGCAGTTGGCCAACTGGGGGAAAACCATTTTCTTTAGAAAGATTCTCCCTACACCTCTTTAATGAATTCAAGTATCTTCTATACATGAATGAACAGGAAGAAAAAATATATATACTAAATGGGGTAGAATATCTGTTAGGCCCAGAGTTTCCAAATTAAGACATCCTTGAGTTGCAGAAACAGCATTATCGATGGGAGTAGGGGAAGGATAGTGAAGAAGGATGGTGCACCCACTATGTGTCAGGCACAAGCATTTTACAAATATTATCTCCTTTGATGCTCACAACAACCCTGGGAGGTAAATACTATTGCTATCCCCATTTTGCAGTTAAGGAAACATGTGGCCTGCCCAGGGCCACAAAGTCAGTAAGTGACTGAAACCTGACTTGAATTCTTCCTGCCTCCAGGCTCAGCACTGGAACCACTGAATCACCTTGCTTGCCTTGAGTGAGACAAGGGTATGCACATAAGGAGTTATATAAGGGTCCTTTTTATTAAGGGGGCTTTCAAGGAGGTTTGTGCCTTCTTGTAAACCGAATATAATAACTTGTATTTATAGACATTAAGGGGGATGAAATTGTAATGCTTTTACCCTCATTCCAATTCTAATGGAAAGTGCTGTTTTAAAATGTAAGTATTTAAACTCTGGGCAACTAGGCAGCACAGTAGATAGAGCACTGGGCTGAGAATCAGGCAGACTCATCTTCATGAGTTCAAATCCAGCCTGAAACACTTACTAGCTGTGTGACCCTGGGCAAGTCCCTTACCCCTATTTTCCTCACTTTCTTATCTGTAAAATGAGCTGGAGAAGAAAATGGCAAACCACTTTAGTATCTCAGTCAAAAATTCCCTGATTGGAGTCATAAAGAGTTGGACATGACTGAAATAACTGAACAGCACTTAAGCTAAGTCATCTTCTACAATAATATGCAAAATGGGTCAAGATCTGTTTGATTCTTCACTCATGAGTTTGTTAGATCCAAGGAGATGCTGGAGATGAAATGTTTTATAACTCTAAAATATTACATGGTATAGGATGAGAAAAATCATGTGATGAGTGCATGGCCAAACTGAGTCTTTTTCTACTGAAGTGGGATGAAAAGGAAGGATAAAGACAGTGGGGCATGGGAAAGGGGAGTATTTAAGTGAAGTTGCTCCAGAAGAACTCAGTGTCTTTCTCATCAAGGTCATTGATGAACAGTCCATGTCCTGAACAGATTTACAATGCCTATGGAGCCAGTCTGTCTTGGACACTTCCCACCATCTACCATGGCAGATATAAGGGAATTAAGCACCCGAGAGCCGGCCAACAATTCTTTATTGTTCTTTTGCTGTGGGATCCCATAAAGGGAAGCATTACTGGTAGAAAATTTTCATTCTGTAGGAGTTTTAAAAAGTGCCATACGTTTACCTGTTGTTTGCAGACCATAAGCTAATGTATGGATGGGCCTCACACATTATTTTCTGACTATTTCCACTGTGTCTTTGTACCTGTGCAACAAAAGAACATTTCAGAGACACAGGCTTACCTGAGGCCAACCAAGCTATGCTACTGTTAGAAAATGGTAGTTTTTGCTGATATCAAAGGCCCCTTGGGCTTCTCTCACATTTACCATGCAATTCATAGATCACAGTTATCTGAAACAACAGACTCCCTGGCATAGTCGGATCAGGATGGAGCCCGGTAAAACCAGTTGTGACTAAAATGTATTTGAGGACAGAGTAGGGGTAGATAAGAAAGATGTCATTGTAAAAGACCAAATCGTTGGAAAGGTAGATTGAGTACAGTAAGCAATCAAATCCATTGCAATCCTCATTTTCACAAACCACAAAATCTCTGACGTTGGAAGCGGTTATTCAATTCAACAAATCTTAAGTATCTTTTTATGCCCCATTCAGTACTAGGTTCTTTGGGAAGAGAGAAGAGAAGAAAAAGACAGAGATAGAAGAGAGGAGGAAAGAATAGGAGAGACAGAAAGTAAAGACAGGAGTAGAGATAAGAGGAGAGAGGAAGGGAGCATTGGGGAGAGGAGAGAATAAGAAAAGAAAGAAAAGAATAGGAAATAGAGGGTAAAAAAGAGAGAAAGAGGAATAAAAGGGAGGGGATAGAATAGTACTTCTTGTCTTCTGAAGGAGTTTACCCTCTACTAGGCTACCTAGTCCAACCCACTTCTGAACAAGAGTCACCACTGCCAGCATTGCCAATACATAGTCATCTAGCCTTTGCTTAAAGACCTCTAGTCCTAAGGAACCCAGGGCCTCCTAAGGCAACTCATTATACTTTAGGACAACTTTAATTCTCAGGTAATATTTCCTTGTGTCAAATCTAAAGCTCTTCTCTGCAACAATTCTTCCTACTTCTGTCCCTGGGGCCAAGTAGAATAAATGTAATTCTATTTTCCTAGAACAGGTCCATAAATATTTGAAGAATATTGCCATTTATGTTTCCCCATTCAACAGTGAGCTCTTTAAGGGCAAGAACTGTCTTTTGTCTTTGCATGCCCACAGCTTAGCAAAATACCTAGCATACAGTAGGTGCTTAATAAATGCTTCTTGACTACCTTTTCTCCTGATCCAATACTTGCCTATACCTCTATTTTAGTGACCAGTTTCTAGTCATTTGACTTTGGATTCTGGTGCTCCAAAAATATCTTGGTATAGGTTATCTTGGCATCTCTGTTGTGTTCATTCTTTAACTTGATTTTTAACCCTGGCCTGATTACCAATACTGTGTTATCATTTTAGGCCCTGCTATATCACTGAGAAATTCTGGTCCTCCTTCACAGAAATCTGACCTTCTATTCCCTCCTTCCTACAATTCATAGGTTAAATTCTTTGGCCAATCCTAAGCTAAAAGACCTGTCTCCCACTCTCAAATATTTTCTGACCCCTTCTATCTGTACTAGTAACAGTAGGTTCTTCCAGTTCTAGTGATCATGCTTCATATCTATCCCTCATCTCTACTTTCTCCAATCCAGGTCTTCCCAACCATATACTCTCATTTGAGATATGAATAAAGACTGAGTTTATTTGTATAAGAAAATAAAAGAACATAGACAAAAACATAGTGAGGAAATTATACTGAACAATTATCTAATCAGTGGAAGATCCGAGTTCAGATCCTGCCTCACACTGTTGTCCATCCTTCATTCTCAAAAGGACCAGGACCAGTGGCATCAAGTGGGCAACATGTTGACTTGCAAGAGAATCATCAGCCTCACTCTTTCATCTAAGTCCAGTAGCAAGACTTAGGTCAGGACAACTGGAGATGCCCCAAGATGCAATGGGAGACCTTGGCCTTTTTAAGCTAATGCCTTTCTCAGGTCTGTTTGTCTGAGGCGATACCCACTCAGTGATTTAAGTTTAGGTAAGAAACAAGGTAAAAGATGTCCTCATTTGTCTACTATAAAAAAAAAAAAAAACAACCATCTGGAATGGGAAGACCCTCAGGGTTTCTGGTCAGAACAGAAACAATTACTATTTACACTCATTGTGAATCATCAAAACCTAAGCTGTGACCAAATTAGACTTGAACTGGGACCTGTTATTGGCCAATCAGTGAGAGCCAGTCATTTGTGTTTAAGGCACGGTCAAATAGCTCCATTTGAATCCCAAGGGACTTTACCCATACCTGGTTTTCCAGAGGTCTGTTTCAAGAAATCATATATTAAGCTACATGGGACAGAAGAGTTAATTGTCCCCATTTAAAAAAATGGATAGAATAAATAAGTAGGGACGAGAAGGAAAAAAAATCCATCCCCCAGACTCCAAGGTATCTTGTGAGATTTAAGCAATCAAAATTTGTATTGCTTTAAGGGCATGATTGAAGCAGGTAAGAAGGGATGAAGGAAGCCAGCAAGCTGCCTCAGACACTTACTAGCTGTATGACCCTAGGCAAGACATTGAACCTCCATGGACCTCAGTTTCCTCATCTGTAAAATGAAAGAGATGAACTAGATGACTTTTGGAGTCCATTGGGGCCCCATCTCAATGAGCCTTGGAGGATCACAATGTTCTGTGATTCAGCCATGAAGATTCCCTGGAAGAACAGGCAGGTTTAAGAGATGAGCTTTCATATCAGGGAACAGTTGGAGATCATTGAACACTCCAGGCAGCTCCTTCATCTTAAAATGTGGATAATTACCTACCTTTCCAACTTCACAAGGACGTCATGAGGGCTAAATGAGAAGTAGATATGAATGAGAGTACTAGCTATCAAGCACTATCAAAATTTAAGTTGCCATTACTTTTTTTATACTGGTCATCATACTAATCTTTCTACCAGGTACTATTTTCAAATTCTCTGGTCATTCTGAGGGCAGCTAAGCTCTGAACCCTGGGTCCTTCCATGCAGGATACATTTGCCAAGTAACTATTATGTGTAAGACCTTCTGCCCTCCACATTTTAATTCTTAAATTAGAATCTATCTAGTAATCAACAAGCATTAATTAAATATTAGGGGTTAGGTGCTGAAGATAAAAGGACAGGGACCCTCCCCTAAGGAGCTTAATTCTGTTTGAGCAGATAAAATGTATACTTATAATTATATTCAAAATAAATATGAGTCAGTGGGAATGGCGGGGAGACATAACACCAGTAACTGTGGGAATAAGGAAAATTAGAAGGTGCCCTTGAACCAAAATTCTAAGAGGTGAAATGAGGAAGAATTGCATTCTAAGCACCAGGTACAGCTCATGCAAAAGCACAGAGATTGGAAATGGAGTATTATGTATGTGGAATGGCAAAAAAGTCAGTCTGGTTGAACTGCTGCATGAATGATGAAATAGAATAATATATAGTAAAGCTACAAAGGTTATTTGGGCTCAGATTGTTTATATTCTGGCTAGATTTTGGAGCCCTGACTCTTTCTCATTGTTCTTCTAAAGAATCCCACTAGCCCTACTCCCAGGTGGATTAAGAAAGTCTGAGAAGAAAGTGACATCAGATATTCACCTTGGAAGAAGCTAAAAATTCTAAGGATAGGATATAGGAGAGAGTGCATTTCAGGCATATGGGACATGCTATGTACAGAAAGAGGGAATGAAAAGTGATAAGTAAGGCAGTTTGCCAGTATTACAAACTGTAAAAATGGAATTAATTTTTAAAATATATATATGTATATATACACATATATACATATATCTATATATATACTTTATTTATTTTTCAGTTTTCAACATTTAATTCCACTAGAATTTGATCTCCAAACTTTCTCCCCATCTTTCCCCACCCCCCAACCCCAGTATAGTGTGTACCCCATCCACTCATTCCTCCAGTCTGTCCTGCCTTCTATCACTCCCCCTTCCTCCATGCCCCTCCCCTCTATTTTCCTGTAGGGCAAAATAGAGTTCTATATCCAATTGCCTATGCATCTTATTTCCCAGTTGCTTGCAAAAAACAATTTTTAACATTCATTTTTTTAAGCTTTGAGTTCCATATTCTCTCCCTTCCTCCCTCTCCACTCACTCTCATTGAGAAAATAAGGAATTCAATATAGGTCATACATATGTAGCCATGCAAAACACTTCCATAATAGGTTGCAAAAGACTAGCTACATTTCCCTCTGTCCTGTCCTGCCTTCCATTTATTCTATTCTCTCCCTTGACCTGTCCCCCCACAGTAGTGTTTGCTTCTGATTATCTATTTCCCCAATTTGCTTTCCCTTCTGTTATCTTCCCTCTTCTATCCCCTTTCCCCCTATCTTCCTGCAGGGTAAAATAGATTTCTATATCCAATTGAGTGTGTGTTATTTCCTCCTTAAGACAAATCCCATGAGAGTAAGTCTCAATCCATTTCACTCCCCCTCCTTCCTCTCCATTGTAAAAGTTCTTTTTTACCTCTTTTATGTGAGATAATTTGCTACATTCTACTTCTCCTTTTCTGTAACTGCTAGTACTCAACAGTAAATTTTATTTTTTAGGTATTCTAAAATGGAATGAATTTTAAAACCATCTAGAAAATTAGGCTTCAGCTAAACTGTGAAGGGTGTTAAGTGTCCAGATAAGGATTTGGCATTTTGTCCTAGAACTTAATAGGCAGTCATTGAAAGCTTATGAACAAGGGAGGAACATGACCAGGACTGCACTTTAGCAAAATCACTTTGGCTGCCCTGCATAGAATAGATTGGCAAGGGGAGAGACTGGAATCCTGCAAGTCAGTGAGGTTAGTGCAATAGTCTGTGAGAGACCTGTTGAGGGCCTGAGGTAGTCTTGTAGTTGGGTGAGTGGAGAGAAGGGGCAAAATCTGGAAGTTGACATTGAAAAGCAATTGAAAAGTCATAGCAATCAATGGGATATATGGAACATGGAAGAGAGGGAGAAGTGAAGGGTGATTCTCAGGTTGCAAACCTGAGTGAGTCAAATGATCACAGAGGCTTCTAAAGAACGAAGAAATTTCATAGGAGCACAGGTGAAAGAGAAGGATATTAGCATATTGAACTCCATTTTAGATATATTGAGTTTCGGGTGCTAACCTAAGAAAGTGGATTATTTTTCTTTATTTAAGGTATTATCAATTCTCAAAACCTGGAGCCCATCCTTTATTAAGTGAATTAAAAATCTCTAAGATGCTATAGTACCCTTCCTAGAAAAATACGGTGTATCAACACCACCTATCACTTCCATTAGTGTAGATAATTGATTTGCATCTTTCCTTTATCATTAGAACATTTGAATTTAAAGATATTAGGATGGGAATCCCTGCTAGATTGTTCTTTCCCTGAATCTTGTGCTATTTGAGGACCTAGCTCTTAAAAATTCATTATCTTTGTAGAATTTTTTCTTTTCCTTTCCATCCCCTCCCACCTCCTTTCTTTCTCTCCCACTCCATAGCAATTTGCCAGCTGCTGCCATCTCCTAGCCTTCACATGGTGTGCATCCTCCTGAAACCTTCAGCTCCATTCACATGGGGAAGTCATGGTTCTCTGGGTGCTAGTCAGCTGTGGCATTGCTAGCCAACTCTACCATTCTACTTTTGACAAATTACAGCCTCCCCATGCATGGTTTTTAATGAAAAGAAGGAAAAGATAAAGACATATCTTCAGATACCAGGCAGGTTACCAGACCAAGAGACAGGATAAGAGGACCTGGGAGACAAAAGAACAAGAAATCGTGAGGGATTTGTGCCTTGAATTATCCATGTCTTGTAGTTTACATCTAGGAAATAAATGTCACTCTTGTCTATACATTGGATGACATGATCCGGTGGGGCGAGGGGGTGAAAATTTCATGTGTAAAGTTTACTGAACAGTATTAGCTTGTTCATAAATTTGGGATCTGGGAAAAAAAGGATCATTAAGTAGGAGATTTTTAAAGTTGCTTCCACAAGGGTTTCACATCTTTCCAATCCTACTCCCTCTTCCTTCCAATGATTAAACTGTCTTTGGAAGCCTCAACCCATCTCACTCAACCAAATTTACTGCCAAGTACTAGAATTCCTATTTACAGTTTTGGTAGAAGGCATCATAGAGATTATCGGTTCAAAAACCTGTCAATCTATACCTGCATCCAAATGTGGATTTCCTCTGTCTGACTTGTTGTGGGCCAAGATGTTGTGATACAGAACCCCTATCCCCCAATCAGCTTGAGTTAACTCCTTCTTCCCCTCAGACCTGTTGCAAGCCAAGATAAAATGTAATAGACATACCAAAATTAGAACTGACTTCTCCCCAGCATAGTTGATCTGAAACATGACTGGGAGCCCATTTGGAAAGAATAGATAAGGATCACTCTACAGATTGAGCAGGATGGAATAGAACATCCTTGTGGACTGCTTTTACCTGCCTTAGACCTGCTTTTACCCAGGAATAATAGTCTTTTTTTACTGTAGTAATTGTTTATATGAAACCTCAGGCACCAAGTGGTCCAGTATGCCAGCAATGGAATCTCTCCCAAGACACTCTACCTGGAAGATGGCCATTCAGCCCCTTCTCAAGCACTACCCACAACGGGGAGCTTCCTCTGTATGAAGGGGGACCTTATTCTGGTTGGTTTTAACGGCTCTGTTAGATGCTTCTTATTTGCTGAACTGGAATTTGACTCCCTGTAATTCCAACCATTTATGACAGTTCCACCTTAGTGTTTTCCAACTCTTAAAACTATATTATGTATATATGTGTGTACATACATATTGAGGGATCCATCTTCTACATAACATTTCAGACATTAAAAACAGCGATTGTGTCCTCTCCTTCAATTGTCTCTTCTTCAAGCTAAACAGTAAGTTAGTCAACAAATATTTATTAAGTTCTTTGTATGTGCTAATGCTTTGGATGCAAAGGAAAAAGAAAAAAAAATAGTCCCTGCTCTTAAGGAGTATACATTTTAATAGGGAGGACAATTTGTAAGTATCTAGGTATGTGTGTATGTGGATGTGTGTGGATATACACATATATACATACATAAATATTATATACACACATACTTGCATGCACACATACACATGCACACGCACAAGCACTAGATATAGGGTGTTCAGAGAAAACTAATGTATATATGTGTATGCATATACAGAATATATATATATATATATTTGTGTGTGTGTGTGTATGTGTGTGAAGATTATCTAAAAGAGGAAGGCATTAGTAGCAGAGAGTGAGGAGACACCAGGAAATACTCACATTTCTTTCATCTGTCCCATTTGTGATTTGGCAGAAAAATTCTGAATATTCCTAAATAAATGTCTGATCCCCTTTTTCTGGATACTTATCCTTTCTAAATTGCAATTGTCAAATTAAAATGCATTACTTAACATATGACTTGATTAAGGGAGAGGATAAGCAGGCTATTTATGCCCCTTCTGCTGATCGTTACACATCTATTAATAATGTATTGTGTGAGGTGACAAGATATTGGCTGCCACATCATCCTGTTATCTCACTCTAAGATTGCAGTTCCCTAATCTCTAGGTCTTTTTCCCCCATGAACTTATATTAAGTTACATCTCTGATGCTCTGTTTTTTGTACTATTGATTTTTTGAACCTGAGTGAAAAACTTTGCATTTTATTTGATATTCCAATACTTCCCAGGAACTGGGATTTCCTCTGCTGATGCAAATTACAATGCTTCTCTGACTTAATACATGACCTTCATAATTTACTGTAGCTGAAAACCCATTGCTCCTTAACCATTGTGGTGAGCAATCTTGTCACTTAGTGAGTCTGGTGTTTAGATGCCAGCCTTTCATTCCATCACCAGACCTCAATAGAGCTTACACGCCAGTCATAACTTTTAAGTACCCAGGGTCACTTCCATGGGTGTATGATGATCTAGCATGGATCATTACTTAAAGAGACTTGAATTTACACTTATGGACCTTCATCTTAAGAAAATATGCTATATCACATAAAATCATTTTGGAGGCAGATGTATATTAAGTGGGATCAAGAATATTATATTTCCTCTCAGGTGCTGTCTATGAGTGTGGGAAAGGGGGAATTCTGAAGGAATTAAGGGATTTGCAATATCCCTTTGTATGTAAAGTAAAGCTTGGAATTAATTGAGGGATTTTTCTTTTATTAGTTTAGGATATTAGAAGGTAGTGGTGGATAGTGATGACTTTACTTTTTCTTTATTTCATATCTGTGAACTTTTATGAATCTTACACTCAGAAAACCCCTTATAATTACTTTGTAAAGATCAATTTTGTAAATTTCTTGTTCAAAGTTGAGAATTCATTATTAGGATCACAGAATTAGTTCTCAGTAATGGACCCCAGAGGTCACCTAAGCCAATCCACTCCTTTTAAAGTGAGGTATAATGGTGTAAAGAGATAGAGGCAAGTGTCTCTACTTGCCCAAGACTACACCCCGAGTAAGTGCTAGAGCCTGTATTTGAACCCAGATGCATACATAAAAGTGTTGTCGGTGTTGGTTTGATTGCCAGAGTAGCCCACACTGAAGACTTTAATCCTTTTCTTAAATCCATAATATATGTTGAACTATACATGGGCCACCTCCTAGGAAAAGCTTCTACCTGAAACCCCTTCTTGTTATTCTGTGTTGGAATGGTATGTGCCTTGTGTGCAACCCAATAGAATGTAGGTTCTTAAGAGATCTTAAATTCTTTTGTGGCTTTCCAAAGTATAACATGTAGCACATTGTCCTGTATAAGTCACCATTAAATAGATATATTCTGCATTAGACTGATGGATAATCTAAGTGTAAAGTGGACCTTTCCTATTTGGTCATTTTAAAAATTTATTAAAAGGGACATAACAAAGAACATCCATGTAAGAAATGTTGAAAAAGTCATTGTCAGAATAGTATTTGAGAACCAAAGACTCTGTGAGGACATGAAAGAAACTAGCCTCTTGGAGGAAATCATATGACTGTTATGAGGACTTTGAGGATGATAGTTTATAGTGGTAGGGAGACATAAATGTCAGAGTGATTAGAGTATTGGAATTAAAGTCAGAAAGACCTAGGTTTAAATCTTTCCTCAGACACTCACTGACTTTATGACTGACCAAGTCAGCCATCCTCTCTGGGCTTTGGTTTCCTCATCTATAAAATTAGGACATTACAATTGATGTTCTGTCTCTAAGGACTTTTTCAACTCAAATAACTGATACTCTTATCATATGGAATTTTTATAATTATGTCATTTTGGTAACTATGGGACAGATATATATTTCTTATCTCTAGTGGGTTTGACAGAAGTGTGAATTTTGGTTTCTAACAATAATGTAAAATTAAGTCATTACACATGAGTAAGCTTTTCTTTGAAACAAGAGACACAGAATCTAAGGAAGCAGACCAGAGTGGTGCAAAGAGAAAAGCAGATGGTGGAGATAGAAGCAGAATAAGTAAGAGTAGCCAAGCAAACAAAAATTAGACTACCCCTTGCTGCTTGAAAAGAACACAGCTTCATGGCTAGAGGAAGACAGGCTAGTGCATTTTTGCTTCGAACTGAGCTAATTGGAGGAAAGTTCCATCATTCAAAAGCATTGATTGCAATAGCACTTGTCTTCAAAGAAATCCTACTATAATCCAGTGCCTACATATCAACCCTGACTTTGATATTGTCTTGGTCAGTCATAATCTGCACGTAATATAGTTTTACAGGGGAACAAGAATAAACCCTTATCACAGGAAAGATTATTTTTTAGAATTACTTGAACACTCTCTTATAATTCTTCCTCTTGGTCATATTGGAAATAATAGTAGAGTGTCCTCTGGCCAAATGGATTCACCAGACACCTGTATTTAATTATGTAAATGAAGTCTAATCTGACTGCAGGTGTTTCATTTCTAACTTTCCAGAGCTACTCCATAGCCTTTAGACAAAACTTACCTTGTCAGGTACAGGAAGGGAAGAAACACAAGTGCAGTTTTTCCGTTATCATCAGCAATGATGGAAAAAGCAAAGGTAAGAAGGCAACAGAAAGTTCTCAGTTCACGCTAGAGTGATCATCCAGTTGACTTTGCCTTCTGATTACCCATTGGCTTGCTGGAGTATGACAACTGCCCAAGAATGATTGAACAAGATTTGAATGAATTATGTGAGCAGATTATCCTCCATGTGGCCGTGATGCTCTAAATCACATTTTATTCCCTTTCTTCACTCTTATTGCAGTTTCATTTATTTTCATTGGTTGTTGCTTTCCCTTTATCTTATTTTATTTTTATCTTTTTACACTCCCTTAAATCCCATTTGGGGAAATTGCATTTGGGAAATTGCTCAATTCTTTTGATGGTCCCAGACTGCTCCTTGCTACAAAAACCCATCTTTTTTTTCTCCCAAGGATATTATAGGGATGTGGATCACGAAATACCATAGGGGTGACTCACAGGCAACTGGAAATTCAACTTGATTCAATAAACATTTATTTAATTCCTACTATGTGCAAGTCAGTGTGTACTCATTTCTATATATGCCAAAATGAAAAAAAAATTACATATTCCCTACCTCCAAGGAATATATCTTTTAATACAGTGGATAATAAGACATGCAAATAAATGCTCATTGACTGAGGAATGGCTAAACAAGTTGTGGGACATGAATGGAATGGAATATTGCTGTGCTGTAAGAAATGATAAATACTATGAATACAGAGAAGCCTGGGAAAATCTACATTAACTAGTGCAAAGTGAGGTAAGAAGAGCCAGAAAGGCAATATGCAAAGTGAGTCCAACCTCATAAGTGGAAATGACACCCATCATTCGACTGGAACAGAAGAATGAAAAGTTACAATGACAGATCTGGGTCCAAGGAAGAGAAATGAGAAAATATCTCCCTTATATTTCTTTACGTAGATGGAGGATTATAGTTCTTATTAGATTTTTCAATATGTTAGTTTTGCTGGACTTTTCTTTTTATTATTTTTTCCTCTTTTTAAAATGTTCTACATTATAAGAATTTGTTTTGACTAAAGAGGTAAAGTAACTTACTGAAGACCTCATAGCTAGCAAGTGTCAGGGCCAGGAATGCAATCTAAGTGTCTTGTCCATAGGAGAAAACCCTCGGAAATAATGCTTGTGAGCTTGAAAAACTCCAATTTCTTTCTTAGAGAACGGTATTAGATAAGGCTAGCAAAGTAAAGGGGCTACAGATTGTGAAGAGCCTTGAATGCCAAACAAAGACTTTGAGTTGAACTATAATGACATCATCACCAGTCAGTCAACTGTGGTAAGTACTAAGTATACAAAGAAAAATAGTCCTGGTTCTCAATGAACTCCCATTCTAATGGGGGAATAAATACATAAATAATTCGATGTATACACAACAGTCATGCACTCTGTAAAAGAAGATAATGTCAAAGTGAAAGTGCCAGCAGCTGGAGGGGGTAGGAAATTCCTCTTACACAAGTTGGCATTCTCACTGAATCATAAGGGAAAGCCGGGGAAGCTAAGAGGAGGTGAGGAGAGATAGTATTCCACACAAAGGGAATGTTGCAGAGTTATGGGAAACTGAGTCACACCAACAGCCACAGTAACAATTTAATCAGGAGCTATTTCATTGTTAGAACAGATAGATAAGGAAACTTTCTGTAACCAAGTAGATCAGTACCTGCTGTGTGATTTAGAGACTTAGAGGATATCCTGGACCAGTGAAAACTTAAGTGACTTGTTGAAGGTCACACAGCTAGTACGTCTCAGGCAGGCTTTCTTGACTCTGCGGCCTTTCACCACTGTTACACTTCCTCAAAAGGAAATAAGAATGGGTCACATTTATCCAGCACACTAAGTAAAGTTGTAAAAGCATTTAACGAAGTGGGAAACAGCTGTATCATAGATGATGATGGTTGTACCATCTATCAGAGAGTCTTGCAGCCTCTTACTGTGTAACCATATCAGTATGACTGCCCAGGAGACAGTCTCCTACTTTAGACAGAGATGACTCTTTCTGAGAGAAGTTGGTGAGAGAGACATGGCAACTTGCTGAGCTGTGACTCAGAGGCCCTATCCCTGCTCCGTGATTACTATCTCTATCCTGTTACTGTGTCCACTAGGCAAAGACCTAGAAGGACTGAGAGAGAAATGGAGGAGGGAGATAGAGGGAAGGAGAAGAGAGAGAGACAGACAGATAGATAGACAGACAGACAGAGAGAGACAGGAAGAGAAGAGAGGAATTAGTTCATAATTTATGAGCAGTCAGAGTCTGCTTAGTTCCACCTGTGCATGAGTATGTATCTGCCCACCTCTTGTGGAGCTGGCATTCTTTTGTTCTTCAGTGCCAAGCTCTGGTATAGGTGGGCAGTGACATCAAGGAAACTCAGCTTCTGTTGTCTCCCCTCATAAACTTCAAACCCCAACCAAAGGCAGTATAATGCAGAGACACATACTTTAATATCATAGAACCCAGGTTTGAATTCTGTACCTGCCATTTGTGTGACTTTGGACAAGACACTTTATTTCTCAGAGTCTCATCTATAAAATTAAGGGATTGGACTAGATGGTCTCTGAGGTCCTGTTTAGCCCTAGATCTAAGACTGTAATTGAATGATTCTAGTTCAATTAAATTCAATTTAGCTCCCAATGGAGAGACAGACCTGACCTCGGTCTTGGGTCTACAAAGACAGAAATGAAACAAACTCA
Organism: Bettongia penicillata ogilbyi; assembly: GCA_023548195.1. Classification (NCBI taxonomy): domain Eukaryota; kingdom Metazoa; phylum Chordata; class Mammalia; order Diprotodontia; family Potoroidae; genus Bettongia; species Bettongia penicillata. The sequence continues at coordinate 77,736 of JAJHZJ010001085.1, forward strand.
CCACCCTTAAGGAGCTTATAGTCTACAGATACATTCATTTTTCAGAAGAGTTATAAAACTGTGGAAAATAAAAGCTGATTTTAAAGACACTCAAAATTCCACAGGTAACCTTGCAATGATAATTATGAAATTCCCAAGAAAGTGCAATTAGTACAATGGCCAGATCACTGTGATACAGAATAGGCTCACCAGTGATCGATAATGCCCTAAGGGCCCTATGGGGTTGCAAGCCACAGTTTAAGAAATGCTGAAGGGGTCATGAGTGGGAAAAGTTTAAGAAGCCCTGGTCAAAAGGGTATTGCTGGGAGGAAGAGGGCAATTAACCTGAGTCCACATGGGAGAGTATGAAGAGTTTGACACATATTACCTAGGAGATGGTCCAGATAGCTATGGAAGTCACGCCAAAAGTGGAAACTGTTTGGAGAGCCAGGTAAAGAGGGTTTTAGAAGGTAGATAGTGGAGCCTCAAACCCATCTATCCAAGAGAGGCAGTTAGGTATTCACAATGATAGGCAAGTCACATACATAGTTTCCTATAGCCCAGGAATTCATAACCCAGGGCTTGTGGACTCTCCCCCTTCCAAAGGACTCATGTATAGATTTCAAGAAGTCCATAAACTCATGGGGGAAAGTGATTTTCATTAATCTGTAATCAAAATTTAGCATTTTCTTCAATTATTTAAAAACAGTATTCTGAGAAGGAGTCCATGGGTTTCCCCAGACTGCTGGAAGGATCAGTGGTATTTAAAAAGTGAAGAATCCATTATTGGCTATGGATTATTGTTGAGCATAGCCTTGCCCCTGCGTTCTGTCTACAGGCATTTATCCCTGGCACTGGTGAGGTCCAGACCCTTGTTATTCAACTTTTCTTACATTTAATGCTTGTAAGAGATTTTACTTAATCCTCTTACTGATGCTCTGCTATTAACAGAATATGATTTTCCCCTATACCTCTGCTTGCCTTCAATACAGGCAAAGAAACTGAGGCAAAAAAAGCAAGAATATAAATTGTGCAGGATTTCTGAGCAAGGTAATGAGAAACTAGGATTAGAACTCTCCTCCTCTATGTTCCAAGACCCTTTGAGCCATTTTATCCTCCTAAGGATTTAGCAATTTAAAGGCAGCCTTTAACAAGCCTCTGGCCACTGTGCACTTGAGGTTTTCATTAACAATCTGAAGAACCAGAAAGAATTATTTGCTGGACTCTGACTTCCTCTTCTCCTGTTGCTCTTTTGACCCTCTGTCTTTCTTGGTGCCAACCAAATTATGAATATTGTACTGATTTTCTTACCTACCTGTACCATGATTGAATGCCTGAGTACAGAAGAGAGTTTCCAGAGAAGCCATAATCCCATCCCTGGGCCCAATATAACCCAGTCTAATGCACTTCATCCTTATTGAGTTCCTAATATGTGCCAAGCCCTATACTGTGAATGCACTATGGATTCAAATATGGTGAAAGATACAAGGCCATGCCCTCAAAAACTGGACTTAAAGTCAGGAAGACCTGAGTTTGAAATCTACCTCTGCCACATACCAGCTCTGTTATCGTGGGCAAGTTACTTAACTTCTCACAGTCTCAGTTTCCTTATCTGTAAGATAAGAGAATCTAGGGTTATTCAGGGGAAAGGAATATGCATTTATGTAACATCTACTATATGCCAGGCATTTTATTATAAGCTATTTACAAATATGATCTTTGTACCTCATAACAACACTGGAAGATGCCATTATTATCCTTATTTTACAGTTGGAGAAACTGAAACAAAGAGATTAAGTGACTTGCCCAGGGTCACATAGCTAAAAGGGTCAAATGATATAACATTTGATGATACTTTGCAAACTTTGAAGTTCTCTATAGAGTCTAGCCACTATCAATGATTGTCTTATGACATGTACACCTAAGCAGGGTATGATACAAGATAGAATGTGATGGGGGAGCAGATTTCCATAAAAGGGGGGGAGGTTCTTAAAATTTTCAGAAAGAAAAGAATCAGCAAACATTTATTAAGTACCTTCTGTATGCCAGGCAGGAGTCTGCAGAGTGCTGTGGGTAGAGAGCTGGACAATCAGTCAGAAAGGCTGGGGGCCAGGAACAAAGTCATGTTTCTAGAGACCAGCACAGCATGGTGTGCATAGCATCACAGAATTATGGAATTGCTAATCTGGAAAGAGGATCAGGAGCCCTATTGTATAATATTCCTGTTCCAAGCAGACTGGCCTTTCTGTTCCTCACACAAGGCACTTCCTCCCCCATTTTAGTGCCTTTGCACAGGCTGTGACTCATGCCTGGAATGCCCTCCTTCCTCACCTCTGAAGTGCCTTACAGAACTTCCGCTGCTAAATGGTAGTGCTCTACCCCACCCTCTGAAGTAATTTGCATGTACTTTACACATAGTTGTATTCTTTTATCTATACGTATGGCATCTGCCCTCTCTCATTAGAACACAAGCTTTTTGAGGGCAGACATCATTCCCCTATTGCCTTTGTATCCACAGTTCCTAAAAGTCACAAAGCCATTTGCTGAATATCTGCAACATGACACAAGCTATGCTAGATCCATAGGAGATATTAATAAATAGCCCAACCTTCACCTACTCATAAATCCCCTATGATTTCATACCTGACACGTGGTTATCCAGCTTCTGCCTAGAAACTTCACTGTGTAGATGTTAGTAGGATTATGATACTTTATGGGAAGAAGGAATGAATGAAGATCCTTTCCAGCTGAAGAGTCTTGTATTCAAAGATATTTAAGAAAGTTTCTCCCTTCAACTTCATACTCTGCCCTCCATCTCTCCCAAGCAAAGGATCAGGAGAAAAAATGAATGCAGAGATTTATACTCACTTGACTCTTTTCTCTTATCCTTTTTGATTAAAAAATACATCAAGACATGAGACAGATAGAAAAACCCATAAAACTTGTTTTACAGCATCGTAAAGGCCCACTGCTTGCATTCTTAGTATTAGCTGATACTAAGGGAGTAATTGAAGATGAAAGCATGTTGCTTGTGAGGAACTCTCTGGAGGATCTGGCAAGAGAGAGTACTGGGCTTTGTGTTATCATCCAGGGCTTGACTTGGGCTCACTTTTTTATTTCTTTGAATTAGACATTGCTCAAGAGGTACAAATTTAATATGGCAACATACACCTTGACTCTTGGCATCTGCCGGTCTACTTGTCACTCCTTAATTCCTGTCCTCAAGTGATGTTCACTGTCTTCAGGAGCAGTAGCCCAGGAAATCTCACACTGGAAAATTGAAAGGATGATTATTCTAGCTGTATCCCTACCTTCTAGCACTGTGCCTGACACACAGTACTCACTGAAGGGATGCTTTTTGATTGATTAATGTTACTTAGATGGGAGCTATGTTGAAATGAAAAGTACCGTGGTTACTTTCCTTTCAGGAAAATAGGTACCAGTTGATTAAGTACAAGCTTCTCTTTTCTCACTGCCCAAGAGAGTCTGTGTGAAAAACAAAGTATTCTTGTCTTTTTATGTTTGTTCATAATTTCTGTAATTAGTAGTAATATGAAATAGATTAACATGATGAGGAGGAGGAGTACAGGGGGCGTGGGGAGAGAAAGAAAAAAAGAGAACAGAACCTTGGGAGTTGAGAAAGCTGACTTCAAATTTCAGATCTGCCAGTTCCTGAGTAAATGACCTCAGTTAGGTCATTTAGCCTTTCTGACCCTCGATTTTCTCCCCTATAAAATGGACAAGTTGAACCAGGTGATATCTAGGGCTTCTTCCACAACTAACATAATGTGATTCTAATTTTGATTAATATGTTTTTTGACTTAGTTTAAGTCCTTTGCCTTTGGTAGCTTCGTAATTACTAATAGACATTATCATCAGATTTCCTAGGATAGTAGGAAAGGGGGACAATAAATCCCCCCTCCACTCAGGAAATCCAGCAAAAAAAAATGTATATCCCTTAAATATGGGTGATTCAATTAAATGAACAAGACATGTAATAATATTGTGGAGCCAGCTTTCTATTGTTAATAAGGTTGGAATTCCTTTATTCAAAATAGATTCATCTCTTGGAAAAGATAAAGGGGATTTTTACTGGCCTGTAGTTTTCTCATAGAGTTGGAAATACAGAACTTATAAAGAATGTTTCCAATCCTCAAAGGGATTCTCTGTAGAGAATCTTAACAAGAGTATAAGATATTTAAATGTGATTTCACTAGCACAGAAGAACTAACAAGGGCTTTTAAAGCACACACTCAAATACAAACACACACCCTTCATCTTTATACACAATCTTTTTCCATTCCCTATTCATTTTTTCTCCTGAATCTTGCCTGACAGGCAGAAGAGTAAGTCACAGAATATCCCATAGTAGCGACCAGATAAACACTGAATTGAATTTGTCTGAGACGCTTCCAAAGAATATTGGCTCTGGAGTCAGAGCCAAGACTGGGCTCAAATTCCATATCCATCGCCAACTGTGTGGCTGTAGGCATGTAAATTAACTTGTCTTGACCTCAGGTTTTCTTTTCTATAAGATGGTTTGCACTAGATGACCTCTAAGTTCTCTTCTAACTTTTGATCTATGAAGTTTTTTTTTTCTTCTGATTCTTCCATCATTAAAAAATGCAGCGTGTTATCTAATTACCAGCACAGAGCTCTCATATAGCACTTAATAAATAGAGCTTAATAAATGGTTCATTCATTAGTGATTGTTTATTAAGTAACTGGTTAGTTAATTTTGCATACAATGCATCAGAAAGTAAATGATAAGCAATCTCTTTGAAGAGCCAAACTGAAATAGTGGGAACATAAAAGATATCATCACCATCACTATCATCTTCATCATCATCACTTTCACCATCAGCATCTTCTTGAGATCATTTATGGAGCCTCTAGTCTGTGTATAGTGCTGTACCAGTTCTTGAGGACACCTTGTCTGTCATAAGGAAGCTTATGACAAAAAAATAAATAGCCATATGAGGTAAACTATGCTAATAACCAAAGAGAAGAGAAGAGAGGTGATTGTCAAATGCTTGTTATAATCAAAAAGGCTTTCTTTAAAAAGTAGAGCTTGAGCTTCCTTTAAGGAAGGAGCAGGCTTTAAAAAGTGACCATTAGAAAACAATAGGAACCAAGGCTCAAAGGTGGAGATTTGTCTGGCATTCTCTTGGATGTGATGTAGAGATCAGTTTAGCTGAGATGATAAGTTCTTGTCCCCTTATTGCAAGTCTCAGTTCAGTAATCATTACTCAGAAGGTGGCTCAGAACACTTTGCTTTTACTAGGCTGATAACTTCCCGGCAGAGGCTCATTTCTTGAGTCTTGAATAAAGGCTCTTTTGATGGTCTGGTTTAACAGCTCCCCCTAGATGGTGTTCGACACAGTCACACTGTTAAATAAAATGACCCTATGTTTTCTCACTGGTATTTCCTCCAAGCAATAGTTCCTACTGCTGTTGGGGAGGGTGGTATGATGGTAGACCTCAGGAGGGGTAAAGTGGAAGTGAACAGCCATTTTTTGTTAGAGATGAGAATGTGAATCCACTAATTACTTATCTACTTCAGAGGTGATATTGCTTAATGTTCAATGTTCATGTTAATAGTTAAAACCCAGTATGTTTCAACCATTTGTGGAAATAATCTTCAACACCTGTGAGATTCAGTCATTCACCAGATCTTATGGTTTCCATCCCTGCAGCATGTCTCAAATCATTACCCACCTCCCTCTTTCCTTTTCCACCATACTATTACAGGTATTTCTTACCACCCCCTTGTATTCTCATAGTAACTGCTCTTCCCACTGCCCTTCTCTCGGGCTTCAAACTATATTCCATACTGTTTTCAAAACATCATCCTGATAGTACATAGTGCTAAGGTCATTGAATTCCTCTCCTCAGAATTTTTCAAAACTACCACTTGCTTCTGACCCATCTCCCTGGTCACAATGTTTATAGTGTCTTAAACCAAAATGTGGAAGGGACTTGAGAGACCATATTGATTCATTTTACAGATGGTAAAACTGAGGTCCAAGGTGACTAAATGAACTTGCCCAAGGAGCTTGAAATCTGTTTCCTGAATGCAAATCCATCTTGCTTCTCGTTCCATCATGCAACATGATGGGTAAAAAATCAAAACAGGATTTTAGTAAGTGTGCTTGTTTTTTTTTATTGAAAAATCATGGAGTGGGCAGAGTGATTTCACTGGTATAGGGAATGCCTAATGAGGAAATCCCCTCTATCAATGGAGGTCAGCACCTTCTCTGCAAATTTATAGTTTCTGAGGGTTGCCTGGGACACTGAGATGTGTCCTTTATGTATTACTAACTTCAAAATTTTTAAAGTATTTATACACTGACAGCTGGAGTGTAAAAGAAAACAATAGCACTGTTCCTCCTGACATTTTTTCAATTTTTATTTTTTTAAAAAAATTATTTGGTTTTATATTATTGTTTTATTTTATTATGGTTATTCTTTTTTATTAAACTCAAATACAAAGTAAGAAAAGTAAAAAGGTCATGTGCACAATAGAACATAAGAAGGAATTCAAAATATATAGCAATAAATTTCCATTTCAAGGAAGCCTATCTGATAAATACAAAATGTTGTATTGAGAGTTGTTCATCTTTTCTTTGCTCCTTGTTAGTTTCCCTTTGTTCTCTACTGCATACTTCCTCCTGATTTCTAAGAGGCATCACGGATAAAGCACTGAATTTGGTGTCAATCCTGCCTCAAATACTTACTAACTATATGACCCCGGGCAAAACATAATATCTCATCCACCAAATGATGACTTGATGACCTCTGAGGTCTCTTCTAAGTCTAACTCAGTGATCTTATGATTGGTCAACCTGGAGTTGAAGTGCTACTATAGACCAAAGACCATTGATCTAGAGATAGTGGGTATCTTAGAGGTTGTCTTGTTCAAGCCCTCATTTTACAGATGAAGACTCCAATGCCCAGGAAGGTGAAATCACTTGCCTCTAGTTGAAGAAATGAGTTTCATAGGTAGGAGTTGAATCTGATCTGGCCTGGTCCCATTTGGTATAGGAGTAGATGACATGTCTGTGAGGTCTTAAAATTTCCAAATCTCTTCTACATACATTTTATCCTTATTCTCCCAATAATTCCGTAAGGTAAGTAGTGCAAGTATTATTCCATTCCACAGATAAGTAAACTAAGACTCACTTCAGCTAAGTTGCTTACAGATGGTCACACAGCTTCTTCAGACCAAGGTCTTTTCTGATTCCAACTGATGTCTTTGGTCTGTGCTGCCTGAATAATCTAAATTGTTGAACTGGTAAGAATGTGTTTAGCCTTCTTGGTGTCCACCATTGTTAGACACCATTGGTACTCCAAGGGAAGAATTAGACTCAGTCCTTGCCTTTCAGGTCCTCCCCTGCTTCAGAAGAGAAAATGTGCGTAATTTATAATGAGAACAACACAAAAATGTAAACTTAAGGACTGAATTGTGTGGTGCAGACTGTTGGTGCTTTTGGAGTTCCAAGATGTGAGAAAGAAATGAGGTGGGTTAGTTGAGCAAAAGTGTACAGAAGAGTTGGCCCTTGACCTTGCCCTTCAAACCTGGAAAGCTTTGGGAAGGTGTTCTAGGGTGGGCCTTTAAAGGAATTGAATGTGAAAGGGATAGTAAAGCAAATAGTCCCATTGAAATTCTTACTTCAGAGAGACATCTGACATCTGACAGACAAGAAGGATCCAGCAGAGAAGAGATATTGAGGATAAAACCAGTAAGGAGACTATTACAACCTGAGCATGAGATGATGAAGTCTGATAGCAATAAAAGATGATGGGGAATTGGGGGAAAGAGCAGGGAGAGATGATGAGGTGGGTTTGGAAAATGGTAATTTTCAGAAATAGCTATGTAGAAGTCTCCTGTAGGAGCTCAGGGAGGAGGCACTCGGTCTCAGATGAAAAGTTGGGTCTGTTGAGCAGCTGTCAGAAGGAGGTGATAGGAGCACATAAGAGTGAATAAGGTCTTCAAGGGACAAAATATAGAAGACAGAAGCTAGATGGTCATGACAAAGGTTCTCTCCCTAAAGACAGGGAATTATTTTTGCTTTGCCAAGTTCATAAACTGCTTTGGTTGGGTAGTGTTGATTGAAAACTTCATGATGTCTCCCTATTGAAAACATTACCATACTGTGTAATATATTGCATTTTGTTCCTGGGACTATATTTTAGGAAGTACATGAATAAGCTGAAGAATATTATGGGTCATGAGTTACAATAATCTAGAGTACAGCCCAAATGAGACTAAAATATAATTGGTAAATATTTAACAAAATAAATAAAATACAATAAAACATATGTATATTAATATGTGGTTTTCTAAGTCAGTATGTGACCCTCAGGAATCCTTAGATATAATTTTGTGGGCTTCATTTCTGTTTGAATTTAACTCCTCTGCTTTAGGGAACTAGGGATCCTTATCCTGAACAAGTGAAGACTTAGGGAAGGTGTGATAGTTTTCATCAAGCACTGGAAGAGCCATCATTTGAAAACAGAATTAGCTTTCTTCTACTAGACCCCAAAAGGTAGAACATGTATCAATTGATGTGAGCTGCAAAGAAGTACATTTAGGATCAATGCTAGGAGAAACTTCCTGATGATGAGGTATCCAAGAGTGCATTGGGCTGCTTCATAAGCGAGTGGATTTCTCCTTTTATATAGTCTTCAAATAGAACCTGAATGACCACCCGTTAGGAATATCATCATTTGGGGATTGTTTTGGAGGTATTGGTTGGAAGAAACGGCCACAGATTTATCTCCCAAGTTTTACATTATATGATTAGATAGTTCTATCATGGCCTCCAGATGGCCTCCAATTTTGATTCCCTCCAACAAATATAGTCACTCTCTCAAAGAGAAAGATTTCTGAAATACCCTTCAATGACATCTAGGGATATATTGAAGGCCTTCCAGATTGCCACTGTTTAATAGAATTATAGAGAGACCTTCCATTTCTGGGAACCAAACCAATGAGTCTATCCAGATGTTGAAACCAATGGGCCATTCTCATCCTGTTACTTTCTGTCCATGTAATGTTGAAATTATCCAGAGAGCAAACTGCAAGTAATGAAGTCTGGGTCACTCCCCATCTGTCTCACTAAATGCCACTTGGAACGAGGGCCTTTTCATTTGACAATAAAATCAATGAATGAAATATTGCAGGGTTGGAAGAGATGGTGTGCAGAATTCATTATGGAAACTATGTTCTAGCAGAAAGCAAAGATTGTCCCTATTCTACCTCCCTTCCTGTTAACATCGACATGGATACTTAATGAAAGTTTCACCTTCTGTTATCCCTTCACCTATTTGCTTTTAACCTTTAACCCTTTCAACAATGCTCAGAAGTCTTCCTGGCTTTATTACTTTGTCTTTTTTTCCCTCTTTATGAACAGGTCAAGAGGTGCTTTACTTTGATTTAAAAAAATTCCCTGGTTTTTTTTTTTTTACTGGAATGTTTTCCATTTAAAGAAAACCACAGAATCATAGAACTGGAAGACACCTCATAGACCTCTTTGTTCTATCTCTACCTATATAGATCTTCTCATTTGAGGACCCCCTATTAAGTGGGAAACTACTGCTTCCTAAGGGAGGCCATTTCACTTTGGGTAACCTTGCATTATTATGTAATGTTTCTTTACATAGAGGCTAAAATAGTCCCTTTGGAACTCCTCCACCCACTATTCCTACTTCTGCCTTCTAAAACCAGGGAGAAGCAGTCAGAACTCTTCTTTTATGTATTAGACTTTCAAATACTCTAAGACCCAGTGACAGTCCCCTGATTCTTCCCTTCTCCACTTCCAGTTTCTCCAACCAAACCAAACTGTAAATGGCTTAATATCCATTTCCTTCACCATCCTGGTTACCCTTGTATGGATCCTCTCCAGGTTGTCAATATCCTTTTTAAAATGTGGCATCTAGAATTAGACATGATATTTGTGATATATTCTGACTAGGGCAAATACTAGATTGGTGCAATTGAACTATTGCCTTCTTTGATACGTACTAGAATTAAGTATGTGTGTGTAGATGGTTAATATTTTTGTTTATCTTTTGTGTAGGATAGAAACACTATGGATCTGTTTATAAGCTTAAGGATGGCACAACTGTTCTGGCTATCAAGTTGTTGTGTTGAGAAAGAAAGCAATAGTTCAGTTGTACTCAACTAGTTTTTGCCTCAACTGGACCACATCATGAATATCATGTTTAATTTCATGTTTAATATCATGTTTAATTTGAAAACCATGATTTTCAAAGGCTATTGGAGAGGATCCATACAAGGGCACCCAGAATGGTGGTGAAGGACATAGAGATCAATTCAAATGAAGTTTAGTTGAAGGAAATGGAATCACAAGTTAGTTTGCATATGACTACAACCCCCAGATTGTTTTCACAGGGACTAAAAAATTGCATTAATATTGAAGAGAATAGTAAGATTTTATGAATCTTGGTTGGCTCCTCTGTTAGTGAACCACAGCCTCCATCCCATTTATCTTGAATAGCCTTTCCTTTATAAGGATCACCTTTACATTAAGAGGATAAAGAGGAAAGAATGCAGTATGATAGTGCTGACAAGCAGTGATGACTGACCCAAAACCAGAGTCCTCAACAGAGCAACAAATAATGGCCAACTCTTCTGTCTTTATCTTCATTTCACTTTGTGCCCTTTCCCCACCCCCTACTTCAGACCTATCTGCTCCACTTTGTTTTAGAAATGTGTTGATCTTGAATTATGTCCCCTGACTCATTAGGTGACTATAAATGGTCCCTTAGAGCCCCACCTGGAGAAAATCTGAAGGAAACTTGATCTTTTCATCTTATCTCTGCCTGGGGAAAGGTTACAAGGGTTAGCCTATGGTATGGTAAATGGGCTGCAGGTTTTGCAAATGGCAGCAATTCTATCTGATTGGGGTAGTCCAGGATTGGGGAGCCTGCAGCCTTGGGACCACATGTGGCCCTTTAGATCTTCAAGTGCAACCCTTTGACTGGATCCTTTGATTGGATTTGTTCTGTGAAGTTTGGAGTCAGTTGGAGGACCTAGAGGCTCCCATGTGGCCTTGAGGCTGCAGATGGCCCACCCCTGGGATAGTACAATTGGTTGTAAGTGTCACCACAGGGGGTCGACAGCCTCGTGTAAAGAGAGCAGTCCTGACTCATTATGGAATGTGGACAATCTGATCGAAGGTTGTCAAAAAACTGGGTAATGAATATGTTACACACTCATGAAGCTTTTATTTTTTATATGATGCTCATAATCATCCTCACTTTTGAAAATAATAAAACACCAATTATAATAAAACTATTATAAAAACCCATTTAATATTATTTATTTGTAAATGGCCAACTACAGAATCACAACAGCACCATCAATTACTCCTTCCTCCTCTGTCTGCTCCTGTTGTAATTTTTAATAAGCATATATTAAGGTTCTGCTATCATACAAGGTACTATCCTTGTGGCTGAGGGTCAAACAAAGATGAACAGTAAAAGTGATATATTTATTGAGCCCTGAAAGGTTTGCAAAGTGCTCGAGGTAGGGTAACATAAGGATTGCTAGCTCCATTTTGCAAATGAGGACTCATATGATCCTCAATCTAGAACCAGAAGGGACTCTAGAAGCAAAGTAATCCAGTACTTAGCACAGTACCTAGCACCTAGCACATAGTAGGTGTTTATTGACAGACTGACTTTAAAGATGTGGAAAGGAAAGTCTAAAAATGTTAAGTGACTTACCCCCACTCCACAGAGGTAATGAAAGGCAGACCCTGAATTTGAACTTAGATGCAAGTTTAATTCCAAGTTTATCATTCTTTCCATTGTCCCACAAGCTAAGTCCCAAAGAGATAAAACTTACTTAGTTCAATGTATTTTGTTGAGCTAGAAACCAGACTCAAGTTCTCTTAAGTCAAAAGCCATCACGATTCCCATGATTGCTGAGTCTGAATGTAACATGATCATTGTGCTCATCCTGTAATCACAAATTAACTGGCACATCAAGCAAAATGTAAAAAGTCAATAAGATTGCTTCTCTTGTGGTTCTCTGTGAGCTCAGAGGAGGGGATGATGACTTCCAACTGGAGAATCATGGAAGACTCCCTAGGAGATGAGGTCTTTGATCAGAATTTTTAGAGATGGCTAGATTTTCTTTCCTTTTAATTTTCATTAATGCTATTTTTAGTATCTCCTCCCCTGCTCCCAAGACTCTGTCCTGGACCCATTTCTACTCTCTCACTATCTCATCTCCTTTGATGATTATTTTGGTAATCGCATTTCAATATAATTGGTTTCGTTTATGTATTTGATTTAATTCATTTAAAAGCATCATTCTGCCAAAGGGATCCTAGGTTTCACCAGACTGCCAAACCAGCTATTCACAGCACAAAAAAAAATAAAGAACCCATGATCTAGAGGAATATTCAAAGTGGATAAAAATTGGGAATGTGTCAGCTTGTGTTGAAAGATAATGATTAGTCCCCTCTAGCTGAAATGTTGAATAGGGGAACATATTTGAAAAGAAAAAGGTTCTGAAAAGCTTGAGCCCCAATGTCCTGGCCTTCATCCAGACCACCTGGTTTGGTGGTGGCCTTTACTCCCCATTCTTTTCTGAACTGGTTTCCCTAAAATTAGCATGTAGCTTCTGGATAGCAGAATGAATCTCTCTTGTCCACAGCTGTCCCCTCCAGTGAACAGACTCTTTGAAATGATTCATAAGGAAGAGACTGCACCTAGAGTCCTCAGGTCCCTGTAGGTCAGAAATTGTATAAGCAGCATAGAATTAGAATCCCTTGGGGTCTGAAAGGTTCCATTTATAAAAAACAAGGCTCTACCCTTTCGGAGATGTCTTTCATGCTCCGACACTTCAACAGGAAGTTAATTGAAATGGAAAAGATCAAATGCAAGATAGTCCCAAAACAAAATGACTTTGTAAGACATCTTGTATTATTTTGTGCTTTCATTATGCAGGAATTTAGTGGTTATGAGCAAGCCAGACTCTTTGCGATGTTGAGATGCTGAGCTGGCTAGTAGCATGATGCCAAGCCCCAAAGGTACCTTTTTTTTTTTCTTTTGCAGAAGATAAAAAGACTTTTAAGTGTGACAGATGATATGGTTGGATAGAGGTAATATGCCTCAACTCTGCTAGAGTGGGACATCTTGGCACAATGGCTCCGATGTTTGTACCAATGGATTAAACAATGTGACCTTGGGCAAGTCACTTAACCCTTTTGCCTCAGTTCCTCCTCTATAAAATGAGCTGAAGGAAATGGCAAAGTATTCCAATATCCCTGCCAAGAAAACCCCAAATGGGGTCACAGAGAATTGGACATGACAAATGACTGAACAGCACCAAAAAGGAAACAGCTAAAGGTTATTTGTTAGCCATAGAATCATAAAACATCCATATGTTATACAACCAAAGGTTAGCTATTAACTATAGAATCATAACATTTTAGATGTGCACCCTGTAAGTCACCTAGCCCAATCTCCCTTTTTCATGAAGGTGGAAGCCAAGCAAGGGGAGGTTTTCCAAGAATTATACAGTCCTCTAATGGTTTATTTTTATTTTTCTTGCTGTTTTGTCATGTCCAGCTCTACAGGACTTCATGGACCCTACCACCCATGAGGTTTTCTAGGCAATGTCATTGGAGGGATTTGCTATTTCCTTCTCTAGCTCATTTTATATATAAGTAAACTGAGGCAAACAGGATTAAGAAATTTGCCTAGGGTTACACAGCTAGTAAGTGTCTAAGGCCAGATTTGAATTTGGGTCTTCCTGACTTCAGTCCCAGTGCTCTATCCACTGAGCCACCTACCTGCCTCTTAGTCACCTAGTTGCATCTAGTGGTATAACTAAGGCTCAATCCAGGTTTCTTAACTATTGGATCAGGTTCCTTACCACTCTAGAAACTACTTATGAATAAGTGATGATAGTTATGCTGGGGGAAGCGATAATGATAATGGAGAACCCTCCCATTTGTAGAGAGCTTTAAGATGTGCAAAACATTTTAATACATTGTCTCATGTGGTCCTCAGAGCAACCCTATAGACTATAGGCTATTACTATAAAGGTCAATTTATAAATGAGGAAATTGAGTGCCAGAGCAGTTAAATGAGATGTACAGGGACACACAGTAATAAACAGTGGAATTTGAACCTAAATCTTTCAGTTTTCAAATGCTGAACTCTGCCCAGTGTTTCTCACTTCCTCTAGGAAAAGCACTTAGTTGACTTCATTCATCGGAAGTTCTCATGGGGAGGTAGGAAACATTGGAAAGTAGTTTATAAGACATCATGTAGTGCTTTGTGCTTTCATTATGCAGGAATTTAGTGGGTATGAGCAAACCCAACTCTTAGTAAAAAAAAAAAAAAAGTAGGAATTGTCTAAATAGAATGATATGGCCACACAGGGAACTCACCAAGCAATTTTAATCATTAAGTGACATAAAGAAGATCAAAGAATGGAAAGATACAAAGGAGAAACAAGCTCTTTTTGTAGCATACAGACTGCTAAAAATCAAAAGGAGATATTTGGAATGCTAAGAATCATTAAAAGGCGGTGGATTATCTCTGGAGGTGGGGGAGGAAATCAAAGAAAGAAATCAAAGAATCCCCTACTGAAAGTGGATGAAGCCATGATAATGGACAAAGAAAAAAGGAGAATTAACCAATCATACTTTATTTCAAGGGGGATGATATTTGGAGTGGAAAGTATAGGACAAAAAATGATGAAAAGAATTAATTCAAGATAAGCACAAAAACAGCAAAAGTGAACACAGCTGTTCTTCCTTCCTGTGCAGATCTGGGGTATGCACACTTCAATAATGTTGTTCATCTGTAAGTATTGATTTCCGAAGGGTCCAGGAGAATTCAACCAGGACCAAGAGTTGAAGGTGAAGGCCAGAAGTGTAAAGGTCCCTAAATAAAGTGAGTAGGACAGTTCAGCCTAAATAATGTAGAGGGACTTGTGAAGCAGTCCTAGTTGAGGGAAATCTGTAGGACTTGTTTATTTATCAGAAGTCAGTGGTACTAGAAGTAGTAGTAGAATTTTTATTGTTATTATTGATTATTATTATGATGGCAGTTGCCATTTTACCCATAGCTTGTACTTCCATGAAATTTGTACCCTAAAATAGCAGGATCATCAAACCAGTGGTAATGGGAAAGAGTAGTCTTTGAATTGTATGGCATGAATAGAAAGTTGAAACAAGAAAGTTAATGGCCTGAAAGTGTCTTTTGGTCACATTAAACTAAATATTTGTGAAGTTTTTATCTCAAGGAAAATGTCCTTCTATTCTGCCAACAGGATGGCCAGCTTTCTCTACTCAGAGCTTCTAAATGTGACTCAGGCGTATCCTTTCACAGCCAGAAATTCACCAACCTATTCATTTCTCTTGGCAGCAAAAGGCCTGCTAAGGGGACAAATGTCACCACAGTTAAGCTTCCGCCTGCCATTTTTACTAAACTGGTGACCTTTTCCATTTGGAACTTGTGACAACAGCCTCTTACCCGCCGTGACTCACCTGAGGTATATTCATTCACACCATCCTGACATTAAAACCTTTGCCAGGAGAATTCCAGACTGCAGCCCTGCAGTTTACCTGTGGCAATAGATATATACCCCCCTTTTTTTGCTACCTCTTCTCTGCCTTCTCATTCCTCTTCCTCTGATCCTTCTTTTCTCCCTCCCTCCTTCTATTGCTCTCCCCCCTTTTTCTCTCCTTTGGTTTGCTTTTCCTCATTTCCCTGTAAGCTTTTTTCCTTTCTCCTCTTCCCCATATTCATCACATTTCTCATTTTCCTCTTATATTCTTTCCCTTCCTTTCTCCTTGTTCTCCTTCCTTCTTTTCCTCTTTTCCTCTCCCCTTTGTCCTCTCTCCCTTCTCTTCTCTACCTTGTCCCTCTCCCTTTCATACTTTCTCCATCTCATTTGCCCCACACTTTACCCCCTTCCTCTTTCTCTTCCTATTCCCTTTCCTAGTAGGTTTCATTCCATCCCATTTCTAAAAGGATAGAGAACCTTGAAATCACTCTGAAACTAGATCCAACACTTCCAACCTACATGACAATGTACTGTTAACATCTCTTCTTCTCCTCACTCTGTCCAGTTTTCTCCTTTATAAAACTAGAACTACCTGCCCCCTAAAATTTGGGGAAGGAGTAAGTGTAAAAGACTAAGTTCTTATGAGCTACTATTATCCCTCTGATTAGTTGAAAGAAACAGAGGGGGAAAGAAATCGGAAGACCTCCTTTTTAGTAGTGGCCTTTTCCAAGACTATACCAAATTGTCCTGAAGTTTGCTCTATTTGCATAAGAGATTTCCACACATTCTTTTCTTCTCTGTGGCTTATAGGTTCCTAGATAGAGAGCTCAGAGGGTTCTTAAAAGTCATCTAACCTAATCCTCTCATTGTACAGGTGAGAAAACTGAAGTGTCACACACAGATTTTAAGTGACAGAGCCAGAATTTGGCCATATGTCTTTGGAGTCCAAGTCGAACATTCTAAATTGAACAACACCTCCAATGTCTTTAATATTAAGGTTCATTTTCATTGCTTATTTACCTCCCTCCTCGGCAATGAATACAAATTGAAGGACCCTAATCAGTTTGTCCAATAATTGGTCTGGGAAGGAGGTCCCAACTCCAGACTTTTTCTTTGCTCTGTCAAATGGTATTGATTTTCTACACTTCTCCGAAGGTAAAGAAGGCTCCTAGAGGAGGAGCTAGGAGAGATTTCGAAAGTTATCTGGCACACCTTATTCATTTTGCAGTGGAAAAAAAATGAGTTCTAGAGAGGAGAAGTGACTTCCCCAAAGTCATATAAGTTCCAGCACTTAGCACAGTGTGTAACACATGGTAGGTGCTTAATTATTATTTATTGGCTAAATAGTAGAGCTGGAATTACAACCCATGATCCTCTGACTCCAGAACTAGCACTTTTTGTAATGTATTACATTTGTCTCCCCAGCTTCTACAGAAAGTCACATTCCTTGTAAGGAAGAAAGGAAAAATGGGAGTAGTTTATAACAAAGAATGGCTATAATAATAGCTAATATTTAATGATAATTAATAAACCTTTAGAGTTTATAAAGCTCTTTACATTTATTATCTTACTTAATCCTCTCAACATTTGGAGAGGTAGGTATTTTTATCATCTCTTTTCTTACAGATTAGAAAACTAAGCTTGGTTGAGCGAAGGGTTGAGTGACTTACCCAGAGTCACACAGATAATGAATGTCTGAGGCAGGATTTGAATTTGAGTTTTCCTGAGCTCAAGTCTAATACCATATCAACTATACTACATAGTTACCCATTCTTGAGTTTGTATCAGACCTTTTGTCCATAGTACTCCAAAGAGTCTCCCTATTACAATTGTATCTGCCACCTTTGAAGGTAAGCAATTTCCACATGATCCCATTTTTACAGCAGAGAAGCCTTGGAAATGAATTAAATAACTTCCTTAGAATTGTGATATTAACTCAGGAACCTGGGATTATATTCTAGGTCAATGGTTTGGTAAAGTAAGGAATATAACAGGTGAACTTTGGGGCTGTCGCAGAACCATATAATAGAAAAACTCCTAATTTAGAATCAAGATGTAGAATCAAAATCAAATTATCATCTACCAAATGGGATGGGAGGGTTTAGAATAGATGAACTGTAAGGCCCCACCTAGTTCTTATGATCTTAGCCGAGCATTCTTTCCAACTCTACAGCTGGTTTGCAGAGAGGTGACCAAGTCCATTGAGAAGAGAATTGGATTTGGTGTAAGCAACGATAAGATCATAAATTTAGAAAATGTAGGAATCATGGTAACCATTTGGGCCAAACCTTTCTTTTTACTTATGAGGAAACTGACACCTGGAGAGGATCACGGTATCACAGATTTAGTTCTGCACAGGACTGGAGAGGCAAGCAAAATCCCTCATTTTGCAAAGGAAGAAACTGAGGCTTTAAGAGATGATATGAACTGTACCAGCTTTCTGACCTATGAAATAAACAGAACTCAAACTCAGACTCAAGTGATATAATGTAAAGAGCACATTGGATTTGGCTTCAGGGACTTAGGTTGAAATCCCAGCTATTCTACTGATTAGAGGTAACTTGGAAGAGTGGATAGTGTTATACTTTGCATCATCAATACCTGGACTCAAGTCCTTTAAACCGTGTAATTCACTGAACTCTGAACCTCAAATCCTTTATGTATAGAATAGGCATGTTAATTATTATACTACCTGCCTTCCAAGGTTGCTGAAAGCACCCAAGGAGGGAAGATCTGAGAATGGGATGGGAATTTTATAAACTACAAGGCAGCCTGTAAACATGACTTCTTATTATTCATTTTGAGCTTCATGGTCCACACACATCTTTGTCCCCACCCCTTTGGGGTACCTGCCAGAGGTGTTCTACAAATTTGAGAGTGACCCCATCCATTTAGAATGTATTGGAGTGGATGTTAGAGCTATCAAAAGGGAAAGAGCCTTTTCATAGCTATTGTAGCTGATTTAACATCATGCCAAGAGAAAGACCATTAGGTGAGTATTATAGGTGTGTTGCTCTTGAGAGAGGACTCTTTTGAAGGCTTTCAGTCAGCTAGTTGTATGAAGAACTGAGTTGGCTAGCTCAACTTTGCCTTCACTCCCCCTACATAATATGCTCTGGGGACACATGATGAGTTAATGACCAGAGGGTATTTGAAGCATTAATGCAGAAAGAGGAGGGAATGTTTGGTGTTCCTATTTGTGAGAGTTTGGCCAACTCTTAACCATCTGCAATTGTGGGAAGCTGGAGCTCACAGCAGAATTATAACTAGAGAGTTTTTAAGCCCTGGGCACTGAGGGGCCAAATCTACTTAAGTTGACAAGCATTTGTTAAGCATTGGAGACAGAATCAGTACTGGGGTTACCAGAAAAGCACAAGGTAGTCAAGGAATTCACAGTCTAATGGGGAACACAACAAGCAAACTGCTATATATGAACAACATACATACAGGACAAGTTTTTCCCTCAATAAAGGGAAAACAGCAACATAAAAAGATAGGAAAAAGCTTCTTATAGAAAGTAGGATTTTTAGATTGGATTTAAAAGAAGTTGGAAAGTTGAGGTAAGGAGGATGAGAATTCCAGTCATGGGGAATATATCTGGAGTTAGAAGATGGAACATCTTATTCAAAGAACATCCAGAAAGCAGTTCATTGGATCGCAGAGTAAAGTAGAAGAAGACCGAAAAAGTAGGCTTGAGCGTGAATGCAAACCGATGATATCATGGTTGATCCAGGAGGTGATGGGGAGCCATTGGTGTTTATTGAATGGGGATTGACATGATCAGATCTGTACTTCAGAAAAATCAGTTTGACAGTGGAGTGGATGATAGGCTGAAATGAGGAGAAATTTGAGGCAGGAAAATCAACCAGAAAGCTGTTGCAGTAATCCGGAATAAGATGATGAGAGCCTGCACAAGAATGGGGGCAATGTCAGAGGAGAATGTGAGATGTTATGAAGGTCAAACCAACAAGACTTGGCAACAAATCATATGTGAGATTGTGAACTAGAGTGGGGATTGAGGGATGAGACCTAAGTTGAAAGCCTGAGTGACTGGGAGGATGGTGGAATCTTCCACAGGAACAGAAATAAGAAGAGGCAAAGAGAAAAATAATGATTTTGGACATGTTAAGCTTGAAGTGTATATGAGATATCAAGGTTGAAATGCCTAAGGGTCAGAAGTCTAGCGGTTAGGAAAAAGGTTAGAGCTGGATAAGGAGATCTGAGAATCTTCAGCATAGAGATTACTGGTGAATTCAGAGGAGTTCACAAGATCCTCTATGGAAACAGTGTAGAGGGAGAATAAAAGAATGTCCAAGACAGGGCATTGAGGGATGCTCACCATCAGTAAATATGACCTAAGTAGATATCCAGGAATGGAGACTGAGAAGGAACCAAAGGTAGGAAGAGAGCCAGGAGAGAGGGACAGAGACAGCAACAAACAGACAGTAGTGTCATGAACACCTAGAGGAAAGGGACTGTCTGTGAGAATAATACAATGGGCAAGGTCAAAAGTTTCAGAAAGATTAAAAAGAATGAGAACTGAGAAAAGTCCTTTAGATTTAGCTATTGAGAGATGACTGACAACTTTGGAGGGAGCAGTTTCAGTTTGTTGATAAGACTGGAAGCCAACTATAGAGATAAGAGAGTGAAAGGAAAGGAAATGGACATCCATTTTAGATGTTTTCAGTTCTTTCAGTCCAGTCTGACTCTTTGTGGTCCCATTTGGGGTTTTCTTGGCAAAGATTCTGCAGTGGTTTGCCATTTCCTTCTCCAGATCGTTTTACAGATGAGGAAACTAAAGCAAACAGGGTTAAGTGGCTAGCTTGGGGTCACACAGCTAGTAAGTGCCTGTTGTCATATTTGTACTCATGTTTTCCTGACTCTCGGCCTGACACTGTGCCACCAAGCTGCCTTGCTATAGGGTATAGGCAGTCATGGAGATGGGAAACGGATTGTCATGAATGAGAAAAAGAGAAAAGATCAGTTAGGCTAGATTGAGGCCTGTTGGTATAGGGCTTAAAAATCCAAAGTGATTTACTGTTTGATCCTAGAAGCAATAGGAGGCCACCAGGATTGGATTCAGTTCATTCCAGTGGAGCAATGATTGGATTTGTTCTTAAAGGAAAATCACTTTGGCCACAATGGAGAAGGTGTTACTGGGTCAGGGAGCTATTTGAGGCAGTGAGATAAATTAGGAGGCTTGTCTTCCTTCTCTGAAGATGATCATACGTGCTTGCTGCTCCTCCATGATGCTGTGGCTGGTATGACCATGGGCCAACTTACATGGCAACATGAGCAAATACCACAGGAATTTTGTTTGTGCCTAATTCAGCTAAGGAGAATCACGTATCACTTTGTTTATCAGTGTCACTAACTGTCCTAGAATCTTGAAATTAATCTTGATTGTAGCTACAGACAAAGCCTCATGTGGAAAAAAGACAAAAGATGTTGCTTTGGAAACTAGGAGACCAGGGCTTTAGTGCAAGCTTTATCATGCCTAAGGACACAGAGGGAAACAAGGATGACATCAGCATTGCTTTGCCTCAGTTTCCCCACCTGCAATATTATGCTGCCTGATTTATCCATCACCATCAAGGAGTTAACTCTTCTGTAAATGTGGTTTTACCAGAAAAAAACAAAGTCTAAATCTTCAAGTGTAAAAAATTTTATTTTAATTATTTTATTTGTTTTCAGTGTTCTACAATGACTTCCATATATCTTAGATTTTTTTCCCTCCTTCCCCCCTTTTTCCCCTACCTCCCCACTCCCTCCCTGATATGGCATACAGTTTTATAAAGGTTCTACACACACATTCCTATTAAATACATTTTCACCTTAGTCATGTTGCATAGAAGAATTAAAATGAATGGGAGAAATCATAAAACAAACCAAAACACAATATAAAAGAAAATGAGCTGCTTCATTCTGTGATTGAGTTCCATAGTTCTTTCCCTGGATATGGAAGGCATTTTGCCTTAAGAAACTATTGGGAATTTTTTAAGTCCTTGCATTGCAATGAAGTTCTAAGTCTACCAGAAAAGTTCCTTACACACTATGGTTGTTGCTGTGTACAAAGTTCTGCTGGTTCTGCTCCTTTCACTCAGCATCAGATCATATAAGTCTTTCCAGGCCTCTCCGAAGTCTTCCTGTTCCTCATTTGTTGTAGCACAATAGTATTCCATTACATTTTTATACCACAATTTATTCAGCCACTCCCCAATTGGTGGGCATCCCTTTGATTTCCAGTTTTTGGCCACCACAAGAGAGAGCTGCTATAAATATTTTTGTACTTGTGGGACCCTTTCCCATTTATATGATCTCTTGGGGAAGTGTAAAAAATTTTAGAGCACACATTTCAACTCTCAAAACTTTTTTTAAATGTCAACTAGGTACAATGAAAATATTTGAAAACTCCAGACTTGCCTGACTTCTTAGGATTAAAGTATCATAGATTTAGAACTTTAAGGAATCTTAAAAATTATGTGTGCCCAAGTCCCTGATTTTGCAGGTGAGTGGACTGAGACACAAATACATAAATCTCTGACCTTGTGAATTTTCCATTTTCACGTGGGATAGATGGTGTGTGGGTAAAGAACTATAATTAAAAAGTAATCGATAACAAATTCTCGAGGGAAGAGTATGTTAACGTGCTCCATTGGGTCTATGGCGGGAAAGATTATTGTTACCTGGAAGGATCAAGAGCCCCTCATCCAGTTTCTCTCCCTGCTGTTCAATTCAAACATTATGACTCAACTTCCAGGACTTTAACCCTAGATAATGAATAATAGCCGAAGACTGAAATAGCTTTCTTTGGACCGTAGAGTCCAGCTCATAATGACATTTAGGTCACTGAAAGACTCTAACGTCTGGAGATGTAGGAGATTATCATAGATCTCCTTTGCCCCAACTGAGAGGATAATGGGAGCATCAAAGACAGTATTCTCTATAGAAATATCTACCCTCTTCATGATGCTATTGAGGAGAAAGAGGAGGTGGTGGTGGGGGAGCCATACTGAGGAGTGAATAGAGAGTTGTCCTCCGCATTAGGAAAATGAGATTTCAAGTCTCTCTTCTGACCTATATTGCCTGTATGACCCTGGGCAAGTCACAGCACTCCAGGTAACTCTCAAAGCTTGCAAAGTGACTGTTGTGTTTTCAAGGAGGTAAATTCCTTCCTAGGAGTTTCTTATACTAAAGAAGCGACAGATCTAAACCAATCTCATACTATTGTGATTACTATCATTGATAATCATTAGGGGAAATAGCACAAGCTTAGATTTATATATGCACTTTCAGATTTGTTAAAGACTTTCTTTACAATAATTGTAATGGGGTAGGTTGTGGAAATATTATGATGTCATTGTGCAAATAAGGAAACTGAGGTTACAAGAGGCTAAAAAATGTATCGAGGGTCATGTACTTGAAAATCGGGTATACAGAGGATGAGGCAGCGAGGTGACACAATGGATAAGAGCACCAGGTCTAGAGTCAGGAAGACCTGAGTACAAATCTGGCTTCAGACACTTAACTAGCTGGGAGATCCTGGACAAGTCACATAATCCCGTTTGCCACGCTTTCCTCATCTTTAAAATGAGCTGGAGGAGGAAATAGCAAACCACTCCAGTATCTTTGCCAAGAAAACCCCAAAATGAAGTCACAAAGAATCAGACACTACTGAAACAACTTAAAAGAAATACAAAGGAGGGGAGGATTGAACTTAGGTCTTTAAATAAAAAGATTCTTGTAAATTCAAAAGTATTCTGTAGCCTCTTTTAGTAGGAAAGCTCTTCCATAGATCCAAAGTAGTCTTATTACAGAACAGAAGAGAATTCTTCATTAAAATCTATGAGCAGAATGCCTGAATGATGTAAACAAAGGGTGTTTTGAAAATAAAACTTAAAAAAAATCAAGCAATCCAGATGGGTTAAATTCCTATTTGACTCCAGGCCAGTATTATTTTCCTGATCTAATAGCCCCTTCCTGAGAAGGGCTGCCTGCTGCAAAGCAACTGGGAAGTCTAGTGTGATAAAAGCCAGCTTGGAAAAGAGCCCAAGAGTCTTGCATTCCTCTGTAGATTTTCCCATTTCCTTAGACCAAAGATCATGAAAGAAAGAAGAGGGAAATCATTACTTGAAACTGAGACAAGAGTTTTAAAGCCATAAATTAAGTTAATGCAGACTCACTGGAGGCTGGCTAGAGGAAAACTTTCTCTTGGTACTTGACAGATGGAAACATTAACAGGATGCTTATTGGATTTTTAGTGGTTTTTTTTTTTTTGCTCTGGGTTTCAGCCCCCTCCCTTTCTTTCCTCCTTAAATGACTGTTAGAACATCATACCCATTGGGATACTCCATTTAGGGCTCTCAAATACTCCTCTTACCATTTTAGAACAAGTTCTTTATCAGAAATGCCCTGAAACTAGCTCAAAGAAGCCATCTCTTCACCAGCTCAGCCCTGACTGGATGGTACACTCGGTACCACTATAGATATTGGGTCTCCTGACTACCAAGCTGGGAGGCTTTGTAAATTGAATTATTACATACATCTTAGGAAAAATGTAAAAAAAAAAACTTTTTAAATTCCAAAAGCTAAGGATGAAAAGCCATCAGGTTAGGGGTGGAGGGTATCCTTCAAATTGGGGAAAGGCCAGTCAATAGGAGAGCCACACTGGCAAGTGGAAGGCATATGTGATCTTCTGTCCTTGGCAGAAAACAGATACAAGAGTCCTGAGAGTTCAGGCACCCAACCATAGGTGCAAAGAAAATGACAGTTTTGAAGATGAATTGAAAGCAATCCTAGACAAGCCTCCACTTCTATCAGCAAAGAAAGCCAAGGGCAGAGACTTGAACTCCATGTGAAACCCTGATTGAATTGTACAAAATCCAGAGGGATTCATTAATAAGATGAAAGCAGAAGAGCTAGGGGGAATGTCAAGGTCACCTATTAAGGTAGTTGGGAGCCAGTTATGGGGGTGGGAAGAGCAAACCTGGTCAGAGATCTTAGAGCTAAGGGCAAGTCACAGGGAAGCTAAAGAGGGTTTACAGTGAGTCAGAAAAAAATGTGTAAAGTTTGGATTAGATTACGCAGTGATTAATAACCCCTGAAGATACGGGAGTAAGGTTTTAGAACGTGCCTGTTTGGTCAGTTGTTTTTCAGTCGTGTCTACTTATTCCTGATATCATTTGGTGTTTCCTTCCCCAGTTCGTTTGATAGATGAGGAAACTGAGGAAAGCAGGTGAAGTGATTTGCCCCAGGGTCACAGAGCTACTAAGTATCTGAGACCAGATTTGGAATCAGGAAAATGAGTCTTCCTGACTGCAGGCCTGGAACCTGCCTAGCCTAGTATTTCATCACTTCTGCTTTTATATCTTATATAAATATGATTTTCTTTAATATTTATGTTTTGAGTTTCTTTGATAGAAAGGGGTTTGGAAATAGGTGGATGGATGGATGGATGGATGGATAAATGGATAGATAGAAAGATAGATAGATAGATAGATAGATAGATAGATAGATAGATAGATAGATAGAAAGATAGATAGATAGAGAAAGGAAGGAAGGAAGGAAGGAAGGAAGGAAGGAAGGAAGGAAGGAAGGAAGGAAGGAAGGAAGGAAGGAAGGAAGGAAGGAAGGAAGGAAGGAAGGAAGGAAGGAAGGAAGAAATAGTACAAATAGATGGAAAAGAAAAGCATTAATTTTTACTTAATTAACCAAGCCTGGCTTCTTAAATATAGTGGAAGAAAGAGCTCTTGATTATAATAGAAAAAGAATCTCGGGCCAAAGGTTGCTGCCTTTATTGTATACATACACAGCACCTAACAGTCAATAACAGCCTCTAGGGTGCTGGCTTTATAAAGTCAGGTCGATGAAGCCGGGAGAATCACAGTGATCCAGTGCTTAGGTAGAATGCACAAAATAAATGATTAGAATGTTCAGATAAGCTTAGGAAAACCCAGTTTAAAAGCCCATCAACCATGGACTAGGTTGTAATTGGATATATTATGGGGGGAAGGGGAGAATGTAGAACAGGAGGTTGGAAATACTTATGGGAGAAAGGACATCCATAAAAATGCTATTCTTAAAACCTCTAAGGATTGTTTAAATTCCCTCCTACCACTTCCTCTTCCCAGATATTTGTTGGTACCAACACTGATATCCATATCCATTCCGGGAATAGATATTCTTTTGCAAAACTTAGTAGATGACAAAGTGATATTGTTCTGTTTTCTTGATTATAATGACAACTGGGAATCACAGCCAATATTCCTCTAAGTACTGGATGGTTTTTTAAAGTCCTTTAACCCCTAATGTATTATCCAGATTTCCTTTTTTTTTTTTTTTTGACAAATGAGGAAAGCAAGGCTCAGCGAGGTAGTGATTTGCCCAAGATCAGATAGAAAGAAAACTGTATCACCAGGTCTCTCACCTAGGTATTTTATCCCTGTCTATAACTTTCTTGCCAGGACCCAACTATTAAAGTATCATGGAGATAAAAGGAAGAGGAAGATGGCCCTGGCATATATCTTCAGGGGTCACCTAGTCTTTATCTAGTCCCAGCTCCTATTGGATAGGATTTCATTAGCCCAAAATGGATAAAAGTAAGCTCTCTCGAAAGTTTCCTTCATTTCCCAACTGGTTAAAGACCATCCAACCTTATCATTGCACCTTTAGGATCATTAAACCTCCACAAAACATTACCAGGGAGGATCAGGATGTTAATCAAACCAGTGAGTTCTTGACTTGATAAGTAAGTACAAACTCACATGTTGTGCCTTACTCGTGGAAAGAGTATTGAATTCAGAATCGCAAAACATAAATGAATACCTCTACTTTGTTATTTATTAGTTATGTGATATTGGGTAAGTGAATTTATCTCACTAGACCTCCCACCTTTCCAGCTCTGTATCTCTGAACCTATGGTCCTTTGAATTATACAGCCCTAGATCAAACCATACTTTGCATGACAATCAGTCATCCACCTAGCAACATCATGCTATTTGCCTTGCTGCCATGTAGGCACCACCATCTCTCAACCCATAACTTTCATTTGGAGGAGCAGGAGGAGAAAGAGAAATAGTGCTGGTGGTAGTAGTATTAGTAGAAGTAATAGCAGTAGCCGTACTAGTAGAAGTGTTTATATAAAACAGGAGTAGCAGTGTTTATATAAAACATTAAAGCTCTCCAAGTACATTATCTCATTTGATCCACACAACAACTGTAGAAGGTAGATTCCATTATTATCCTTATTTACATTTGAAGGATCTGAGGCACAGAAGTTTTGCCCATGATCACACAGCTAGTAAGTGTTGAAGCTTAAGGCAAAGTTCAGACTCAGGTATTCTCATATCCTGGTCAGAAGGACCTACTCAAGATGCCATCTAGTTACCTAATCAAAAAATTCTGCCATTATTTCTGGAAAGGAGATCTTAGTCAATTTTTCTATGACTCCACCTGCCATATTAGTCACTTCCCAACCCACAACACCCTTCCCTTGTCACCAATCCCCACAAATATGTTGTTTCCTTCATTAGCATATAAAGTCCTTAACACATACAAGCCAGATTCGGAATTCACATGTTAAGATTAATGTATACTTCTTTGGAGCAGAGACTCAGAGTCTCATATTAATTCCAGCTCTGTTCCTCCTGTATGGAAGTGTGCAGGTTATTTGACGTTTATCAAGTTCAGAATAATATTTTTTAGTGAAAAGCATGTAAAGTCTCTGAGGGCAAGGCCTGGCTGGATTTTGTGTGATTCATTAAATCAGTTTTGCTGTTCAGGCACTTTTCAGTCTGCCCAACTGTTCGTTACACCCTTGGAGTATTTCTTGGCAGAGATACCAGAACGGTTTGCCATTTCTTCCTTCAGTTCATTTTGCAGATGAGGAAACTGAGTCGAATAGGGTTAAGTGACTTGACCAGCATCACACTGCTTGTAAGTGTTTAAGGCCTAATTTAAACTCAGGTCCTCCTATCTGCAGGCCCTGATTCTATCCACTTAGCTAGCCCAAGACTTTGATGTAGAGTTAATTAATTGATTATAGTTAATTAATAAATGCTTTTTATTCATTCTGGAGTTGGACAGGACTGATATGCGCAAATGTAGATGGCTCCTCACCCAGAAAATGGATTTGCCATGTCAAAATCCACATGGAAATCTCAAATCAGGACGGCTTCCTTTAGAGATGAAAATTTCCCTGACTACATGGAATCTGGTGAGGTTTGTCTAGCAAGCTCCTTCCAGATCCAAATCTTTGATTTCCCTGCAGGCTCCCCTAGCCTTTCAGCAACTACATATTCAGAAGAAGCAGTTCCTAGAGCCCTCTGACTCATATCCTGTATGTCCATACCTGACCTGGTCCCAGTATACCTATGCCATCTTCAGTCACCTTCCTACTAAGCATCCCCACGATGATGGCTCACTGACAACTCAACCTTGGGAAGTCATGGACAAATCACATTTCCTCCCAAAAAACCTCTCAGCCCTTCTTGATGGCTATAGGGCCCCAATAGCAAACTCCTAACTGAAGGGATGACTTTGACTTTGAGTCCATAAATCTAGATTTCCATTATGCTTTCCTTCCCTACCACCGCTGTGATTTGAGGCATTAGGTCATCTCTCTGGGCCTCAGTTCTTTATACTGTACAATGAAATGATCATATGTACATCATGATATGATCATAGTAAACATTCAGATAATATCTGTGTTTCCTCCTACAAAGAAGTAAGAATCCTGCCTGACTCCCACAGTTGGGGTGGGAGCAGAGGATGGAAGGGTGCTATCCTTTACTTTTTCTCATCCTTCTAAGCACCTGTAGATGGCAGGGGAAAGGCCAGAGCCAGCTTATTTTCCCTCATCTGGCTGTTAACAATGATATATGAATAAACCAAGATGACAGCTTCATTTTCATAAGTTAACTTGCTCCTGGAGTAACAAAGAGCGAGAAACTCGCTCTTAATCATAACTTGGGGCCCTGCATAGAAAACAATGACAAAGGCTTTTCCGTTAGTCACAGTGCTTTATTACCATAACTACGAAGAAAATGAGACAGCCAAGAGAGAATACTGAAGAAGTAGCTCATTGTGGCAGCCCTGGGCATCTCTGGAGAGGCTTCCTCCAGGCTTCTGTCTCTTAATGAGATTGTAGTCAAAGAATCCCTTTACACAGTAGTAGTAGTCCAAAGAGAGGCAAGATGCTAGCACAGCAAAGGTGTGGAATCCTGGGAGCTGGAAATGACCTAAGTGTACATCTTCCCCCTGACCTTGGGTCTGTGTGACTCTTGGAAAGTTGCCTAACTTCTCTGTACCCTTCTTCCACTGTCTGGAAGGTGAGAACTGTCCTGCTTCTGCTTTACTTTGCAAGTGTTTCTTAAGCCTTAAAGCACTATAGAAATGTGTTGTTGTTATCAGTCAGTAAACATTTATTAAGCACCTTCTGTGTTCAAGAAACTCTTATTGCATTAGCCCGCCACCTCTAAGAACAGCCATACAGTCCGTATATACCTCTATATGTACATATTGTCTTCTCCCTTCCACCATCATCTTTGCCATCGAATAGAAGCTCTTTGAGGGCAAAAAACAGTGCCTGGCAAATTAATAAATGTTTGTCAATCGGTTGCTAAATAGTTGATGGAAGCTCCTTGAGGCAGGGGCTCATGGACCTGCTGACTTTATATCCCCAGCCCTAACCACAGTTTCTGGGACACTCTAGATGCTTAAATGTCTACTGATGTTATCTCCCCCTGATAAAATGGAAGGTCCTTGAGCACAGGGCCTGTTTCATCTTTATCTTTCCTGGCACATAGCAGACATTGAATGATGCCCATGGATTAATTCCTTCTAAGATCTAAGGTATTCTTTTTAGATTCCAGAAGTTTTCTGAGCCTGGCAGAGGATATCAGGACTGCCTCCTTGCTGACCATAGGAAGCCAGGTCTTTTATCCTTGTAGTTTAAGAGCCCGCTGGCTGCTTACCCCAGCCACATGGTGACCACTGGTTAGCTCGTGGTTTGGGTGGTTCACCAGAACCTTCAGATTCGTTTTTCATATGAACTGTTTTCATCAAATGTCTTTCCCATTCTGTGCTTTTTAGAATTGTTCATTTTTAAACTATCGATGTCACCATATAAATTGTTCTAGTTCTTCCCTTGTCATTATGCTTTAATTTATACAGTCTTCCTAGGTCTCTCTGAAATTATATCTGAATCCCATGTGGTAGGCTGTCTAGGGCAGTGGACTTGGAGTCAGGAGAATCTAGATTCAAATCCTACCTCAGATACTTGCAAGTTCTATTATCCTGGGTAAAACACTTCTCTTTGCTTCAGTTTCCTTATCTGCACACTAGGGAAGATGGGTTCACTGATCTCTAAGGTCTCCTCTAGGTGTAAATCGAGAACCTACATTTACATGGGATATATAAACTGGACCTACCAAGATCATCTCTGTAGAGCCAGTCATAGCTTTCCTAGGAAAGACAACTTTGCCTTTTCTACTTAAAGTCTTCATGAAACCATTCCATCCGGAAATCCTTGGTCACCCATTTGGTTGGTTCAGGCTATCACTGGATTGATTGTGTGTGTGTGTGTGTGTGTGTGTATGTGTGTTGGAATTTGAGAAAGATAATAAGGAAGGGAAGGAAAGAGACAGACAGAGACAGAGACAGACAGAGAGAGAGAGAGAGAGGGAGAGAGGCAGAGACAGAGTGGAGGGGGAAGAGGGAGCTTATGGAAATGATCAGATAAAATGATACAGTGGACTGAGTATTTTCTTTCTGTGCCTCTAATTTATGCATTTGTGCTGGGAAGATGATTTAGCTCCAGGCTCAGTAAATTGATCAAATAAATTACACCAACCTCACACACCATATCATTTCCCTGAGCTGTCATTGGGCTGAAGAGATGCTATATCACATGACTCAGTATTTCAGGATGAAGGTGGGAGGTTGGCACTGCTCCATTTTGCATTCATTGGGTCAAGGATTCCAGATCGCTCCCAGCCCCTTTCCTGCATTTCCTAATCTTCTCTATTCCCAGAATTCTCTTCTTGATCTCATCACTTACACCATCCTTATAGTTACTTAGGTTTATAATCTTAGAATCAACTTCAGTTTTACATTTCACCTTCACCCTGCCCCTATTTCTAACTGGCGATATTTTAATTTTCCATCTACATCTTCTCACATGTCTGCCCCCTCCTCTCTATGTGCATAGACACATCCCCAGTTAAGGTCCCCATCACTTATTGCATAGACCATTGCAATATCTTCCTAATTGTTCTCCCAGAATTAAAGCTGTCTTCTTTCCAATCCATACACCAACCAGCTAACTGAATTCCTGAAGTGCAGGGTTACATCACTTTTGTTTAAGAATTTCGAGGGCTCTCCATTGCCTTTGTGATAAATTAAAATTCCTCTGCTCATCATAGAGCCAACCACTCATTTTAGGGCTTCAACTTACCTTTTCAGACATATTTCACACTGTTTTCCCTCCTATACTCTATATTCTAGTCCAGCTTACTGGTGCCCATGTATGACATTCTATCTTTTGTACAGGCCATCCTCCATGCCTCGAATGTGTCCCACCTCACCTCCATGTCTTGGAAGACTGAGCTTCCTCCAATGCTTTACCTGTCCCCTCCCCCTGTGCTTCCTGCACAAGCATTTTCATAATGACCTCAATGGGTTCTCTCCTCCCACTCAGATTACTTTATAATCACATAATATATTAGTTATCCCTCTTTCTGTTATTTCTCCTCAGTTTGAGTACAAGCTTCTTGAGGTGTTTCTTTTTTGCCTTTGTATATCAACCACCAAGCGCATCGCCTTGCATATAGTATTGAGTAATTATTGAATGAATAAATGGGCACTGATAGAAACCTCATGTTTCCTGAGAAAATGATCACCTAAGGCTATAGAAGAATAGATATGTATTTGAGGCAATGGGCAGAAATAAAAGAATGCTGACTTGATGTCAAAAGATGGGTTTGAATGCAGAACATCATGAATTGAGAATTAGAAAAGGTCTTAGAGGTAGGTCATCAATTTCACTTTTCTTATAGATCAAGGCTCTGAGAGTAAAGTGACTTGCCCCTGGATAATAAGTAGTAGAAATGAGATTTGAATCCTGGTCATCTGACCAGAGGCAGGTAGGTGGTAGAGTGGACTGAGCACCAGGTCTGTAGCCAGAAAGACTTCTTCCTGAGTTCAAATCTGGCCTCCAGCACTTCCTACCTGGGAAAATCACTTAACCATGTTTGCTTCGGTTTCTTCTATAAAATAAGCTGAAGAAGGAAATGGCAAACCATTTCAGCTTCTCTGCCAAGAAAACCCCAAATGTGGTCATGAAGAGTTGAACACAACTGAAAATGATTGAACATCAACAACCACCTCTGACTCTGGTACAATGGCACACAAAAAAGACAGAGAGGAGAAAAAAATACACACACGCACATCTATATACACATATATCCATCCATACACACATAGATATATATGCACATATATACATACACATGTATGTTTGTGTGTACATATGTGTATATGTGTGTATATTATATATGTGTATGTGTGTACTGACTGGAATTAGAATCAATGTGGATTTGAATCTATATTGACACACTTTTATGACCAAACCTCCCTGGTCTTCACTTGCCTCATCTGTAAAATGAAGGAGCTTGACTAGGGGCTCTGATGTCCTCTCCATCTCGGATGATCCTGTCACTCCAATCCATTGCTTTTTCTATGATGTACAATGACATGTCTTGTGACCATGGACTAGTCTCTTCCCTTCTATAAATCTTAGATTCTTTGCCTCTCTATGCTGTTGAGACACTTGCTCTCCCTGCTTCGGGGGAGGTTGGGAAATAAAAAATTTTCAAATTGCCACAGATGTGGGCCCTGTAATTCTTCTGTGTTAAGAATATCTCACTGTTCAAAGATTGGCATGGTTTATGAAAATGAGATAGTGTGAACTTTGCAGTTTCAAAGCACTCAATGAGATTGAGCTGTGTTGCTTGCCGTTGCTGTGTGATCTGCACCTGTAATTTCATCAAATGAGGAGATCTGCAGTGAGACCCCTTCTCCACAGCTCAGCATTATACAGAGTGGCCCATGGCTCCAGAAGTGACCCAATGTATTCCATCTTGGTTCACGCCATCAGTGGGCTTTGTTTTTGTTGCTGTCAAGTCATTTCACTTGTGTCTGACTCTTCAGGTAACCACATTTGGAGTTTTCTTGGCAAAGATACTGAAGTGGTTCACCATTTTCTTCTCATTTTAAAGATGAAAAAAGCTGAGCAAACAGAGTTTTACCCTGGTCACATAGCTAGTAAGTGTCTGAGGCCTGATTTGAGCTCAGGTCCTCCTGTCTCCAGGTCAGGAATTCTGTCCATTGAGCCACCTAACTGCCTGTAGGTTTCATAGGCAGCATTGAAACCCAGGTTTTCCTGACACTGAGACCAACTATCCCTCTGCCACTTGATTCATTTATTATTGTCATTATTTTCCTTGCCTCCCCTTTGCTGATGGTTTTCCTACTTACTTTACAGGTCAACAGGTTTTGGGCTTGGTAGAGAACCAGAGTGATTGGTATTTGGGAAACCTATGGAAAAATCACCGACCATGGCCTGCCCTTGGGAGGGGCTACAACACAGGTAGGTCATGAGATTCTCAGTGTATTCACAGGGCATGAAGGTATGACCTAAAAGCTTATTTTGAATCTCTTCATATCAAAATCTTGCAGTTCAGACACTGTCATTGAGTTTGGAGCTGGCTTGGACATTCAAAATTATCTCTTCCATCTGTCTCAGTTTACCTCTGAAAAAACTGAAGTCCAGAGGGAGAAGGGACTTTATAGAATCATTGGATTACACAGTTATACACAAAAGGAGTATTATAAACCATCTACCAAAGGTGGGGAACCTGCATTCTCGAGGATACAAGTGCTCTTCTAGGTCCTTGGATGTGACTTTTTGACTAAATCTAAGTTTTACAGAATAGATCCTTTTATTAAGGGGATTTGTTCTGTGAAGTTTGGATTCAGTCAAAGGGCCACACTTGAGGAACTAGAAAGCCACATGTGGCCTTGAGGCTGCAGGTTCCCCATCCCTGGTAGACCAATCACTTTATTCTACAGATTAAAAAATAAACTAAAACAGAGAGTGGAATAAACTATATGGGGTTATTATACCATAGATTTAGCTTCACAGCCATGTTTCTATGACTCTTATGTATCACTAGTAACTAACACAGCACATTATAAATAGTAGGTGCTTAATAAATGCATGTTGGATTGAAATGAAGCAAACGGTCAATGACAGATGCCATTTTGGAGTCCTGATCCCTGTCCCCATTGAGCCTTTGACCTATCCATCTGCCCATTCTGAACTCACCCAAGCAGTGGAAGGCATCGTCACAGAGTACTATAGGTGGTACATGTGCTCCTTTTTGGTAGATGAGATTACAACATGATGTGAGTCAGAAAGGAATCAGAGACAAGTTCACCTTGAAAATGAATGAATATACTTCATGCCTCTGCCCAGAAGTACATTAGCTTACCTCACCATACTGAATGAGTTAGAGTGGCCACATGCTAAAGTAGATAGGGCAAAACATTTGGAGTTAGGAAAACTTGAGTCCATATACCACTTACATCACATAATAACTGTATGACCAGGAGCAAGTGACTTAACCTTCTATCTCTCTCTCTTAATCTGTCAAATGGGTGGGTTTGATTTGATGGCCCCTAAGGTCCCTCCTAATTCTAATTTTATGATTGTAGGAGCCTGTTTTATTTTTAAAATATTGTGTGCTAATTATATCTCTGCCATGCAAATAATATTGAGATTGCTATCTATTTAAAGGAATTTCTGTAATTCCTTTTGTAAAGCCAATTTATTCCCTTAGGAGTTTTTTTTGCTATTTTTTCATGAAATGAACTTTGTTTTCATAAAGCAGGAGGCACCCACCTTTTCTTAGGGGGAGATGGGAAACCTGGAATGAACCTTGGAAGAAACATTCATTTTCTTTCTTCTGCAGCAAATAGTAACTGAAAATGTCAGATAAAGATATACTGCCTTGCCTCTAGGACAACAGCATTGGGGTCAGAGCTGTCCTACTAAAACAAAACACACACACAAAAAAATTGGGGCATCAATTCAGTTCACCAGGAGGTGGAAAGGATGCAGTCTAAGTGGCAATTTATTGTATCTGATGAGACACCCTTCCCTCCCACAGTGGAAGGAAAATGCAAGGAAGGAACCAGGTGGGAGATGTAGGCACACACCCTTGCATCTAAATTACCTCTTGCCGCACACTTTCTGTGCCAGCATGCTTGAGTTACTTCCCTCTCTACTGGTAATAAATGGGCAGAGCAGATGGCAGAAGCTCTTTTTAAAGGGATGTGTCCATTTGAATAAACCGATGATACTGCATGGTCATTACAAGGGGATTTATGTTGCCTTGCAAAGGATTGGGTTTGATGAAGAGAACTTGTTATTAGAGAGAAGAATGGGGCTGGACTTGCCAAGATAAGACAGCCAGGGCTGTAGATTCTCATGGAGAATGTGGAAATGACTCTTCATATTTCACAAAACCACCTGAGTTAGTCACCTCCAAGGTCTAGCCACATGACTTGCTCCTTGGAAAAGCCCTTCAATAGAGTTGCTTGTGTTATAATGGAAAAAGACGCCAGATGTAGAATCCAAAGACTCAGGGTCATGATCTGTTTCTACTCTTGAACTATTTGAGGGACCTTGGGCAGATCCCTTAACTCTCATTAAACCCCAGTTTCCTCAAGTAAAAATAGGGGAGAAAGTACTTATAGAACTGATCTCAGACAGTTGCTGCATGAATGAAATAAAATGTATATGAAACATTTTGTAGTCATAAAGGAACACATATGTGTTTTGTTTTTGTATAGACTTCCCATGCATCTTGGTCCTCATGATTTCTTATGAGAGAGACTCCTCTCTAAATCCAGGACTCTGCTGCTCAGAGCATTGTATTCTAGTGAAATATGAGATTCAGTCAGAAAAGATGGGATGATTGGTAACATCCTACTACCTTTCTGGATCACAGATCAGGTAGCCACTCTCTAATCCATGGGTATCTCATTAACTTCCAGTTCCTGCCACCATGGAAAATGCTGATATATATAATGGGTTAAATTTAGGGCTTTTATTTTTTACCTCTGTGAAGTATATCCTTGGCAATGGAAATGTCTGGAACAAAGGTTCATATTGGGAATCACTTTCCTCACATAATTCCAAATTGCTTTCCTGAATGCATGGACCGTTCATCCATCAAAAATTTATTTGTGCACCCACCCCTCCACAACCCATCCTTTGCCATCTTTGCCAGTTTAGTGGATATGACTTGAAACGTAGGGTCGTTTCAATTTGCATTATCTTATTAGTGGCAATTCAAAGCAGGTTTTCCTATGTCTCCTAATAGTTTGCAATTCCATTGAGAACAATGTGTTCGTATCCTTTGACTGCTTATCTATGGGGGAATGGCTTTCATGATGCTCTCAAAGGGCTATGTGAATGACGGTCGTAATGATGGTTATTATTGTCTACCTGTCAGGGTCATTGTGGGAATCAGGTGGAACAATGCAAGCCAAATACTTTAGAAACCATAAAGCATGACATTAATGTGCACTGCTATTATTTTAGGATCTTGGGCTTTAGCACTAGAAAAAAGACCTCTTGTAATACCTGCATTTTACAGAAGAAGAAACTGCGATCCATAGAGGTTTAGTGATTTGTTCAAGGTCATCCAGGTCATAAGGAGCAGAGAGAGAAGTTGAACTCTGGTCTTGTCTGTAAATCTAATGCTCTCTCTGCTATCCTGGCTAGATTGTTTGATTGAAATATGAGATTCCATCTTGAGAGAGGGTGATGTAACTGACAAGAGACCCCCAGATACAACAACAAACTATAAGATTGTTTCAGAGTTCCTTAGATGTCAACAAGCACCTTCAGATTGGAGACAGTTTGGACGCCTTCGCAGAATCATACCTTTAAAAGCATCAAATGAAGTACACAGGATTGCAAAGAAAACCAACTATACTCATACAGTTTTTGGTTTTTTCCCTAATAAACAAGTACATGGACCCCAGTTTGAGGACTCCCAAAGTAGTCTGTCCCTCTTTCAGCGGAGGAGGAAGACTGAGGCCCAAGAGTTTCTGGATCCTTTCTTGTTGCAGAGCCACTATTCGCCAACAGGTCCTCCATGTCCAAATGCACTATCTTGTCTGCGCCACTACATCACCTTTCTTTATCTGCCAGAAATCAAAAGCAGCCGACCCTGGGATTTTGCATATCCATGCTCTCTTCTCGGAGATGAGCATAGCAAAACCCTAGTGGAGAATGACATCTGCATTCACAGATGTCATGGCCTTCCCTTGCCATTGCTCTTTGACCCCATAGAGAGGCCCAGCTCACCTCCCATTTATTAAGCTGTGCATCTTGGCTTTCTTTACTCTCTCCTCAGGTGAGCCTGGGAAATAGAGAAGAGGGTCAGATCATTTCCCCAACCCTATTCCTTTCACAACTCATTTCCATTTTGGCCTATACCACTGAGTTGAGTCAAGAACAGCTGCCAGTGCAGCTGTCAATTAAGGATTCTTGGGAAAAATTAACCAGAGCCCTTATATTGTGGTAGATGAAGCCAAGTGATGTGGCTAGGTGGTACAGTGGTTAAAGCACTGGTCCTGGAGTCAAGAAAACTTGCATTCAAATAGGACCTCATTCCTTTACTAGCTGTGTGATCCTGTGTAAGTCATTTCACTAGTTGGCCCCAGTTCCCTCATCTGTAAAATGGAAGGTAATAATAGCCCATACCTCCCAAAGCTGTTGTGAGAATTAAATGAGTTAATCTTTCTAAAAGACTTGGCACTGTGCTAGGTATATAGTACAGTGTCTAGCACATTATATGTGCTATATAATTGTTAGCTATTATTTATTATTTTTATCATAGGTTTATTCTGAAGAGGGGACTGCTAGGTGGCACAATGGATAGAGTACCAGGACTGAAGTCAAGAAGACTCATCTTTGTGAGTTCAAATCCAGCCTCAGACACTTAACTAAATGTGTGACTCCATTTATCTCAGTTTCTTATCTGTCTTTAAATAAAAATAAGTTGGAAAAGGAAATGGTAAACCACTTCAGTATCTTTGCAAGAAAATCCCAAATAGGGTCATAAAAAGTTGGACACAATTGGACAACAACCACAACAAAAATCTCTTAGCAGGTAGAATTTTCCTGGGTAAGCTTGGCCATAAAGAAGGAATTTAGCAGTAGAAATTTCAAGTTCATGTAAGTAGTAAGTATCAGATCAGATTGCAGGTTCCCCTGATTTCCACTTCTGTACCCTATGACAATGTGGCATAGTGAATAGAAATCTGGCCTTGGACTGAGGGACATTTTCAGTTTTACCTCAACCTCTGAAATCCAGTGATTGTGTTTCCCTGATTCCTTTCCATTGAAAGGTTAACCTTTCCATGCTTTCAGCAACTCTGTAAAACTATTAGTTGATGTAGAGATGCCAACTTGCCTTGGTGGAGGGAGTTTCCTCCTCTGAGATTTTATCAATGAAATAGCACATCTAATCTCTTCTTCTTGTTATTCAGTCATTTTCAGTTGTGCCTGACTCTTCCTGACCCCATTTGGAGTTTTCTTGGCAGAGATAATGCCATTTCTTTCTCCAGTTCATTTTACAGGTGAAGAAACAAAGGCAAACAGGGTGAAATGCCTTGCCCAAGATCCCACAGCTAGCAAATGTCTGAGGTCAGATTTGAACTCACAAATATGAGTCTTCCTGACTCCTGGCTCATCACTAGATCCACTGCACCACTGAGCTGCCCAATCTAACCCCTAACTTTGTCCTAATTACTCATTCATAAAATATTTTTCATTTTATGTATGTTGTTTCATTTGGCCTTCACTATAACCCTCTGAAGCAGGTTGTTATCTCCATGGTGCTGACATAGAAACAGAGGTTCAGAAAAGGAATGTCAGTTACAGGGTTGGTAAATGTCAGAGTCATGACTTGAGACCGGGTATTCCAAATCCAAGTTCAGTGTTCATTTTAGTGTGTCATGCTTCTGTTGGTTGGAAATGTTCAGAGTGAAAACCATTGACCTCTACCATGATTAGTGGATTAGACCGGAGGTATAAATCACACTGCCAACCTGAATCAGGTTCAAATCTAATTGGGAAATATTTAACAAAATAAATAAAAATACAGTAGAACATAGATAATGTTCATATGTGGTTTTCTATTGCCAGAATGTGGCAACAGGGATCCTTCTGTAGAGTTTAAGGATTCCTGTTTCTACTTGAGTTTGACACCACTGGATTAGACCATAAGAAGAAGATAGGCATTTCAGGAGTGAGAGAGGAGGAAGACATGTAACTTGTGGATCATAGGATTTAGTGATGAAAGGGATCTCTGACAGCATCCAGTCCAACTCCTTTATTTAATACACGAGGACACTGAGATGAGGAGATGTCAAGTGATTTCCCTGTGGTCACACAAATAGTACATGACAGAGGAGATCTTTGAACCCAAGTTTTTGATTCTAAATTCAACCCACTTTTCTACTAAATCAGGATAACTGGATTTCAAGCCAGAATGTACCTTAGGGAAAAATCTATGTCCATCCCCTCATTTTATGTGTCAAATTATTGAGAATTAACATGGAGAAACAACTGTTCAAGGTCAACTGATAGTAAAGGAAGTCAGATTCAAACCCATAAAATCTGACTTCAGATTCAGCTTTTTCCAGTGAGCCTCTGAGTCTCTTCAACTTTCAGAGATGTTTATGAAAAACCCTTCATTTTATATGCTAGAGAGCTCACCCACCTAGGCCTTTCATCCTAGCTTTCCCTTTCCCCCTTTTAAATCCCTTTCCTGGCTTTAGAATGGCCTTTAAAAGAAAAATTATTGCTATTCTTAATTTCTTGTGTTGGAGCCAAGTTATTCAATCCAACAAGCTGTTTTAACTATTGTACCATGACTCTTTCTTTGGCCCATCTAATAAAACTTGGCGTGCAACCTTATTGAGCATTTTGTAGAAACATCAGTTCCAGAGGGTTCCGTCTACCCGACTTCTCCTTGGTATCTCTGAAAAAAAAACCCAAGAAGGTAGAGAAAAAATAAAACAAAAAGAGCCCCCTCTTATCTACCTTGGACTAGATGGTCTCTGAGGTTTCTCAGCTGCCCCCTAAGATTTATAGAAGGGATGAGGTATTTGTCCCTCCCTTTTCACCCACTCCTCAGTAGACATTTGCCAATTCAAATAGTTTCTGAGCCATATCTTTCTTTCTTGAAATAACCTGATAGAAAATGTATACATTTCACTTTAGATTCCAGGGTCTGGCAGATAACACTTCATCATATCCTGGAAAGACCTCTGCCTTTTTCTTGCCTTGAGAGACCCCACTCATTGGCGTTTCTGAAGTCTGCTTTCTCTGTCTCTCTGATCTTCTAATACTTCTTCCTAGTGCAGAGTACTGGCCCTATCCCTCCCCTGTTCAAATCTCTTAGCAGCCAAATCCAATGGCCTTTATTCAGTTCTCAGTCTCCATTACCTCTCTGTAGCCTTTGACACTTGATCCACCCTCTCCTTGATTCTCTCTTGTCTCTAAATTTTCAAAGCACTCCTCTCCTGGTTTTCCTCCTACCTCTCTCACTGCTCCTCCTCAGTCCCCTCTGCTAGATCCTCTCCCAGATCACCCCTCTAACTACTGGTGTTCTGTCCTGGGGCTCTCTCTTCTTCTTCCTCTGTGTGAGTTCCCTTGGTGATCTCATCACTTCCCATGGATTTAATTATTGTCTCTATAGAGATGATTCTCAAATCTGCCTATACTACTCCATCCTCTCTGCTGACCTCCAGAAGCCTATTCATTGAATGGGTGTATCTCACTCAAAGTGAGAATGCTATAAGACCATAGCCTGAAAAGGCTCTCACATTGCATCCAGGGCCATTTCCAGCCTTTCTGATAATTATCAGGCCATTGGACCCAGATGGCTCAGCAGAAGAAAGTGAGGTTGGTGACTTTGCACAGCCCTCTGTCACTCAAATCAAAGTCAACTACAAGTCATGTCATCATTTGATGTCATGGTCCTCTTTGAGAACAAAAGACAAAAATGACAACAAGAAAATGTCTTTCAGACATCTTAAACTCAACATGTCCAAAGTCAATTCATTATCTTCCTCCTAGACCCTGCCCCCCTCCACCTTCTCTGTTACTCTAAAAGACACCACCTTCTTCTAAGTTGTAAGCAGGTCCTTCCTACTTGCAACTTAGGCATCATCCTGGACTCTTCATTATTTCTCAGCATCGCCCCCATATTCAAGCTGTTGCCAAGGCCTATTGATTTCACCATCGCAGCATCTTTTGAATACACCTGCTTCTCCCCTCCGACACAGGACCTGGTCACTGTAACAGCTGCTAGTGGGTCTGCCTGGCTCAAGCTTCTCCCCACTCCAATCTATCCTCCATTCAGTCACTAAAGTGATTGTCCTGAAACACAGGTCCAGTCATGTCACACATGCGCCCTCCTCAATAAACTCCAGTAAACTCCAGGACTGATGCAAAATTCTTCACTTGACATTCAAAGCTGTCATCACCCAGCCCCCTCCTACTTTTCAGAACTCAAATCCAGTGACATTGTCCTCGTGGCTATTTCACAAACAAGACGGTCCATCTCTTGTCTCTGGACATTTTCTCTGGCTGTCCCCCTGTCTACAGTGCTTTCCTTCTTCATTTCTATTTCTTGGTTTCCCTTACTTCCTTTCAGTACCAAATATTATCCCATCTTCTACAGGAAGCCTTCCCCAACTCCTCTTAATTCTAGCTCTGTCCCTCCCTTAATTATTTCCTTTTTATCTGGTGTGTAGCTTGCTTGTACATTTTTATTTGCATGTTTTCTCCCCTGTTTGATTGTAAGTGGGGGCAGGGACTGTCTTTTGTCTCTTTTCATATCCCTAAGTCTTAGCATGGTACCCAGCACATAGTAGGCTCTTCATACATGTGTATCAGTTGAACAAATGTCTTCAGTGACTGTGTATTGCCTCTAAGCTAGGATAAAATCCATACTCCTTAGCCTGGCACTCCCACAGTCTTTCTGGCCTCTAGCTTTCCCTTTCCATCTTACACTCCAGTTTCTATCCCAAGACTTTAGACTCCTTTGGGTAAGAGTACTTTCTATCTGGCAGCTGGAGCCAGACCCACTATCTTGCTTCAGCCTGTCTGCTGCTGTGCATACCTTGGTTTCTAACTCTAGCTCTGGCATCAGGGTCAGGACTCACCTATGATTTCCTTGGAACAGAGAATTCCCAAGGGAGGAACTCCCTCTGCCAAGTGCAGGTGGGCACTTCCTCTGCAAAACTTGGTAGCGAAGAGTTCCTTAAATCACAGAGATGTTAAGATATTTGCCCAGAGTTGCACAACCAAAGTATCTCAGAGGTTGAACTTGAATCCAGGACTTCCTGGCTTCAAGTTTGGCATTCTATCCAGTAACTGATGTATCTCAAACATTTACATAGGGAAGGAAATGAGCACATGTTTGAATAAACATGGGAAAGACAGACACAGAACTAGGAACTTCAGGTAGCTAGGTGGCTCAGTGGATGGAGAGCTGTGCCTAAAGTTGGGAAAACCACAAAGTTGGAAGAGAAGGAAGGGGGAAGAGTTAGAGGAGGAGAAAGAGAAGGGAAATAGAGGAAGAGAAAGAGGAAAAGAGAAAGGGAGAAGGAAGGAAGAAAAATCAAAGGAGGAGGAAGAAAAGGGGAGTAGAAGAAAAGAAAGATAAGAGCTAGAAGAGGGGAACAGAGGCAAAGGAAGAGGAAGAGGAGGTGAGAAGAAAAACGGGGAGGAGAGGAGGAGAAAGATGAGGATAAGAGGGAGAGGGGGTCATGGAAAAGGAGAGAGAAGGAAAAGAAGAGGTATAGGAAAGGAGGAGAAGGAATAGAGGGGAAGGAGGAGAAAGAGGGATAGGTAGAGAAAAAGAGGAGGAGGAGAATAGGGGTGGAGGAGATGTGGAGAAGGGGGGGTGAGAAAGAGGGAGGAGAAGGAAGAAAGGGAGGATGTTTTAAAGTTCACATCAAATTGGAGACTGCCTTAGCTTTTCAGATGTAGACAGTGTCTCTTACACAAAGGATAAGATGCCTCGGGCCTTGGAAGCCATAATCCATTTGGAAACATGTGAAAATGGAACAGACTCATTTACTGAAAGGAAGGTAAGAGATCCTGGCCCCAACATGAAAGCTTTAGGGACTTGTTGCCACAGGCACCATGAAATCAGATGTGGCCGCCTAGTCATAGAGCACTAAGCTAGGAAGCCTGAGAGGGACAGCAGCCAGACCATCATTCATCAGCACCCGCTCTACCAACCATTGTTTGCCCCCACCAGAGCTGGTATTAGACCAGGGAAAGAAAAAATGGCCAAAAGGTCTGACCACCATTCCCTCTGTCATTGTTCTTAGCTTTGAAATGAAAAAGAAAATGGAGGCAGGAAGGGAGGAGCACAAACCAGAGTCAGGTGGAAAACAAGGATAATTAACTGGTCAGCATTTGTCTTGAACAAATATGCTTTGGGGGCACCATCTCCTGATTTTCTTCAAGAATTCTCATGTATGTAGGAATTTGTGCTTTACACAGGAGTATCCCTTGATCCTATGTAATCAGGTTAGCCTTTAGCTCTAAATTAGCAATGGTGAATAGGAGAACCTGAGGGCTATCTCTCTTCCCCTCCCCACTTCAGGAATTAATGCAAATACTGTGGAGAAAAGGAGGATGGATGTAAACCACAAGGTAACATTGGATTAGAACATGAGAGGAAGATAGGTATTTCAGGAATGGGGGGAGGAAGAAGACATATCACTCAGAGGAGGGTTTAATAAGGAAAGGAATCTTACAGGGCATCTAATCCTACCCCTTTATTTTATATGTGAAGATGAGAGAAGTCAAGAAGGGTAAGAAGACTTACCCTTGGGTAAGTCGGGCCACTTAGCCTTGAATGGAGCTCCAAACTCATGGGGGAAGGGGGGTGTTTAAGAAGTATACAAAATGCTGCTTATCAATCCACTAGCTCTAGTGAGCTTTAAATGGATTGAAGGAACTTCAACTAAGAGCAATGATGTCGGACCAGATCCTGGATTTGCGTTTGCCATAGCATGTCATGATAGTATTGGATCCTGTCCTCTTTTCTACCTATTCTGTGACTTATGTGGTTGTTTACTAGAGGATTAGAAACCCAGGGATGAAATCCTTTCTTTGATTGATCCTAGACTGGTTCTGTAGCCTAGTGGTATCAAACTCAAATAAAA
Source organism: Bettongia penicillata ogilbyi (assembly GCA_023548195.1). NCBI lineage: Eukaryota > Metazoa > Chordata > Mammalia > Diprotodontia > Potoroidae > Bettongia > Bettongia penicillata. Next base: position 121,606 of record JAJHZJ010001085.1, read on the forward strand.
ACGGGGACCACTAAGCCATATACAAAGTTGTTTTTTAGGCAGCATATGGACTTAGAAAACCAAATATTCATTTTATATGTGTTCTATAGTATCTTTATTTATTTTGTTAAATACTTTCCAATTACATTTGGAATTTGTTAAATGTTTTGTTCAATATTTTCCAATTACATTGTAAGCTAGTTTGGGCACTGGGAAGCATTGTGAGCTGCCAGGGGGTATTTGACAAGAGTTGGAGGTGGGGACAGACAGATAGACATAGAGAGGAGAAAGAAATGAGAGATAGATGATAAGATAGATAGATAGATAGATAGATAGATAGATAGATAGATAGATAGATAGATAGATAGATAGATAGATAGAGATAGATAGATAGATGATAGATAGACAAGTAGATAAATAGATTAATTGATTGATTTTGGGAGGAGGGGTTTCGTTAGTGAGAATCCTCCATTAAAGTACTGCTCCAATATATATACTGTTTCCCCCATTAGCATGTAAGATTCTGGATGCCAGAGATTATGGTTTTGCATTTCTTTGTATCCCAGCTCTTAGTCCAGAGCCTGGCATGTTGTTAAGGGTTTAATAGATGCTTGCTAGCTGACTGACTGCTTTATCATGGCACTGATGTTGACGCTGTGTTCTCAGTCTGTGCCAGAAGATCTTGGTGTAGTACAATAGAAAGGGCAACAGCTTTAGAGTCAGAAAACCTAGGTTCAAATCACAGATCTGTTTCTTACTTGGACCTTGGCAAGTCAGTCCATCTTCCTTTTCTTCAGTTTCCCCATGTATAAAATGAGGGCATTTTATTTGATGTTTTCTCAAGTCTCATCTAACTCTAAGTCCTATGATCCTATCAAGCTCTGGCAAACCAGAAAGGCTTTGAGCTCAGGACTAGTGACAGATTCCATTTCTGTTGTCCAAGAATCCGCTTAGCTAAATTCATAGAGGATTAACATTAGAAGATTGGATACCAAGTGATGAATATTTTGGCCACTGGAGCTCATGAAAGCACTTATTTACAGAAAAGCTTTTTGTGATCTGCATAAATGGAGAGCTTAGTCACACTGATGAAATCATAGATCTTTTGATATAAAGATCAGTGGGCAAAGGGGGAAAGGAGCAAAACTTAACACTGATTACCATATGCATAATCTGTGCTTTCTCCAGGGACACATCCCATCTACATTTCATTTGAGTTTAACAAAATGAACCCATGTAAAGCTTCTACCTGTGGTTTGTTCTTCATTCTTGACCAATGACATACCACTTGTGATGTCTTGACTTGTGCGTGAATTGGATTTGCATGTGAGTGAGGCAAACTGCACAAAGTAACCTCCCTTGCTCTCCCCTCCAAAGTCATTGGAATCCAGTGGCAAGAACAAGAGCAAGTCAAATGGGGATGGCCCAGGATGCCACTATTTTGGGAAGTTTACCACTCTGAGCTTCACTTTCCCCATCTGTAAAACTAGAAGGTTGAACTAGATACGCTCCCAGGTACCTCCTAGCCCTAAATCTATGATCCTATGATTCTCCTGACTGCAGGGTGCAGGAAGGTGACGTCATAGTTCACCGAACACCAGGCCTGGAGTCAAGAGGACATCTTGAGTTCAAGTCCAGCCTCAGACACTTAGTAGCTGAGGGACTCTGAGCAAATCACTTAACTCCATTTGCCTCAGTTTCCTCATCTCTCAAATGAGCTGGAGAAGAAAATAGCAAACCACTCCAATATCTGTGCCAAGAACACCCCAAATGTGGTCGTGGAGAGTTGGACATGACTGAAATGTCCAACAGCAACAATGACACGGTTCTCTTATACTATACTACTCTACCAATCACAGACCTATGAAGAGATACCTGAATCCCCTTGAGCAGATTATTTATTCTGTTTAGATCTCTGTTTTCTCATCTGCCATCAAGTCAAATATGCACCAGTCAGTGTGCTAAGTGCTGGGGACATAAATATGAGCAATTAGAAGGATACTCTCATCTTTTAAAGAGCTTACATTTTAATAGGGGAAGACAGCATATAAAAACCCATAAAATGAAGAACAGTAGGTCTCAGTGGCCTCTGATCTCCTTCAGCTCTCACTTCATGATCCTCCACTATATCCCTATTGCAATTCATTTTTCTCTTACAACTGATCAAATTTCTATAACTCCCAGTTCCCCTAGATAGTTTTATGGCATTTTTGACATTTGACAATGACAGGTCAGTGGGGTTTGATTCTTCAAAATGACACATTGGTTTCTGCGATGGCTAAGCAGGGGCCACGACAAATGAGCTGTTCCTCAGCTCAAATCGTTTCTTAAAAGATTTAACATTTGCTCAAACACGCATCATTCTCTGAGATAATAGCCATTATATACCTTGGTTCTTGGCTCCTGTCAGTGGCTTCTAGAATATCTAAGTGATCCAGTAAGGCTTGAATTGTAGCGACTGCTAAGAGGACTTTTGAGAGGCAATTTGATATGGTGGATCAGACAGTAGGCTTGGAGCCTAGGAGACCTAACTTCAAATCTCATCTCCAATACTAGTTAGCTAGGTGACACTGGACAAGTCACTTTCCCCTTCTTCCTCTATAAAATGTGGTTAGACCCCATGGCCTCCAAGGCATTGTCTAGTTCTAAAACTATAGTTCACATTCAAACAGCCATCAATGCAATGCAGACTCTTATCCCCTCTAATCTGAACTATTTTGTCAGCCTTTCATTTTGTCTCCTTGCATCAAGTATTTCCCCACCCCAGTCTATCCTCCCCTTATCTACAAAAGTGATTTTTCCCCCTCAAGGTCAGGTCTGACCAGGTCAGCTCTCACCCTCTATAAACTCCGGTGGCTCCCTTTGTCCTCCAGCATTAAATATAAAATCCTCTTTGGAGCATTTAAAACCTTTACAATCTGAACACTTTGTACCTCTCCAGTCTTCTTACATTTTACTACTCTTCTATGCACTCTATCTGTGATGCAGTCCTACTTGCCAACAAAAGTCCATGGCACTATCAAATGTTCCAGAAACTTTAAGTTATATTTACCTTTAAATTATAGCCCCTAAGAATCAGGATAGGAATACAGGTGAACTCTTGGAGGGTCAGGCTCACAGAATGAGCTGTTGAGAATGATTAACCTCTCCCAGCCTCATTTTTCTCATCTGTAAAAATGAAAGGTTTGTACTCATTGTCCTCTATGTTCCTTTCCTGCTCTAAACTGACTCTAAATAAGAAGACTAGCGTTCAGTTGGTGCATTAAATTTTGCCAGCATATATTTACTACATGTATATCCCCAGATTGGAAGAGGGGTTAAGGGGAAGAAAGAAAAGGAAAAATAAAGAGAGAGAAAGGAAAATTGGATGGAAAGAGAGAAAGAGGGAGAGAAAGATGAGCAGGAGAGGGATATGGGGAAGAGAGGGAGATGGGAAAAGAGGAAGAGACAGAGGGGGGGGTGGGAGAGAGGGAGGGAGATGATGGGGAAAGAGAATGAGAGGAAGATGGAGGAGTAGGAGAAAAAAATGGAGAAAGATAGGGGTAAGGAGAGAAGATGAGAGGGAGGGAGAGAAGATGGAGACAGACAGAGGGAAGGGTGAAATATAGCTGAGTCCTCCTTCCAAAAATGGTGGTCCCAGGAAGGGAATCACTGGTAAAGAGAGCAAGATATGAGGGTGGAGGTTTCTCCAGGGTGACAAAGTAACAGGCACAGAGAAAAGGGAGTCTGGCAATGAGTGCAAGGGAGAGTGGAAGCCTCATTTCTCATTCGTATGTCAGGCTCAGTCCTTGCTGGAGGCAGAGGATCAGACCTGAAGCCCTCTTCTGATCTGTTTGACCTTCTCTTTCTCTGACTCTAAAACTTCATAATTGTGTCTTAAAAGTCTTTGATGAAAAGAGGAGGTTGCCCTAAACCAGTGGGTTCATTTGTCCCCTGTCCCTTTATACACACACGCGCACACACACATACACACACAATTGGTATATAGAAGGTAGTAATATATTTTTTCTTTCATCTCTATGTCAACCCAAATGTTAACCTCTTAACTTGTCATTATCATTAAGAGCCAGCTGAGATAATTGCCTACCTGTGAGGGTTTTTCTTCACTTAACTCAGAGTAGAAAATTATTTTGAACAGTGACATTTCAACTCACTCCCCCCCCCCAGTTAAATATGATGTTCCTTGAAGGGATAATACAGCTTGACTGCACCTCCCTCCTTAATGCTCTGTTGGCCTTTGAGTAGTAGGCAAGTTATCAGGCAAAGGGCAGCCGATCTCTTGCTTCAAAGAGCCAGCCTCAGTAATTCTATCAATTATACAAAGATGATTGATAAGGGTAACCATGCTGTTTTCTCTCTGGCCCACTCACTATTCCTTGTACACTCCACAGTTATGGTGGATAGAGCACTAGATGAGCTGGATTCACATCTCTCTTCTGATGCTGATTAGCTTTTGTCAAGACCCTGCACATAATTGAGTCTCAGCTTCCTCCTCTATAAAAAGATGGAATTACACATCCCTTCTGGCTCTAATCCCTGAGCCTATGGTCTCCCCATCTCTTTTCTGTGCACCTTGGTCTAAATGGTCTCCCATATCTGCATTGTATACCTGCCTCTCCTACCTCACCAAATCTTTGGTTTTTTCCAGTTACAATGAGGACTGAGAAAGTCCTCCCCATGAAGCCTTTCCTGATGCCCACTAGCTGTTAGCATCAACATTCTCTAACTAGACAATCCTTTGACCTTCTCTTGGCCACCTGGTTCTTCATCTGATGATAACACCTGAGTTCAAATCCTGCCTCAGACACTCCCTAACAGATAATAGCACCTACCATGCAAAGTGGTTGTAAGGATTGAATGAATTCACATGTGTAAAGTAATTTGCAAACCTTCTAGCACTATATAAAGGCTAGGGATTGTTATCCTCACATCTAGATTTGCAAAACACTTTCCTTTCTACCACACAATGAGTTAGGTATCACAGCAGTCTGTGCCTTTCACTCTAAGAAACTCCCAAAGTGGGGATTCCTTTTACAAATGGAGAGCTGCCTTCAGCACTGAAAGTTTGAGTCACTGATATAGGAGTGCCTGATTCCAATCCTTATGCCACAATGCCTCCTTGGTTCAGAGCATCCCCATTTTGCAGATGAGAAGATTGAGGTTCACCAAGTTTAAGAGCCTAGCTAATAAACTAGTACATTTCTGAGGTGGGAGTAAAACCCAATTGTGCTGACTAGTTCAGCGTTCCATCCAATAGACCATATCAAATGTCTAATAGAAAAATTTGTCACTGAAACTTAGTTTAATAGAAAGAGCAGCTGATAAGCTGAAGTTAGCTTCACAAAATCTGAGTTTGAATTCTGGTTCTACCCATGTTGCTGTGTAACCTTAAGAAGTCACTTGACCCCTCTCAAGTCCAGGGGTGGGAAACGTGCGGCCTCAACCATGTGGCCCTCTAGATCCTCAAGGGTGGCCCTTTGACTGAATCCAAACTTCACGGAACAAATCCCCTTAATAAAAGGTTTTGTTCTGTAAAACTTTGACTCAGTCAAAAGGTCATACCCAAGGACCTAGAAGGCTACATGTGGCCTCAAGTTCCCCCATTCCTGGACCAGACAAACTGCGAGGTCCCATTTGGCTCTAGAACTATGGTCCTAATTAATAACTCAAAAAAGTATTAAATGCCTACTATGCACCTGGCACTATATAGGGTACTTGGAACACAAAACCAAAATAGGAATAGTCTTTGCCCTTAAAGACTTTACAATACTACTGAGGGAGACAATTAATATGCATATGTTTATTACAAAATATACATAAAACGAAGGAAAGCACTTTGTACTAAAGTGTTTGAGAAAGTTTAGTTATCTTTCTTCATCAAAATGGTTGCCTCAGACCTTGTGGACCCCTAGGACTGGTGATGTTCCCAAGAGACCAGAAAGAATCATGATCCCTCTCCATCCAGAGAATCAAAAGACCTTCAAACCTCCTATTAAGGAGAAGTAGACAGCTGATTAATGATGCTTGACAGTAATAAAAATCCTTCTTTGGAGCCTTCGCATAAGGTTCAAGGAGAATTCAAGAAATACCTTCTGTTAAGGTAGAAGTGGTCCCTGGAGAGGGGTTAGTTTCCTGCTACTGTCCAACTTGTTAGAGAATCTAGCAAGAAAAATGAGAGATCTTAAAAGGTAATTAATAATTTCCTGACTCACTCATATGGAAAAGATTTGTTGTAGAAATAAACTGGAAGAGTTAATCCAGAAATTCTTTATGTTTGACTTCATTATTGAGTTTTTTTTAAATATTTAAGTATCTATTTTCTCTCCCTCCCCTTTCTCCTCTTACTTCCCAGTTTGAAAAAGAAAAAACAGAATTGTACAAACAGATATGCACATGTAGTCAAGCAAAACTGATTCCTACATTGCCTGTGTCCAAAAAGTATGTCTCAGTGTGCATCTTAAGTTCATCACCTCTCTGGCAAGAAGTGAGTCCTCATCAGTTTGCTACCATTGTGGTTGGTTATTACATTGATCGAATTCTTAAGTCTTACAAAGTTGTCTTCACCATTTTGGTGTTATTGTATAAATGGTTCACTTGGTTCTGCTAACTTCACTCTATATCAGTTCGTACAAGTTTTCCAAGGTTTCTCTGAAGTTATCCATTTCACCATTTCTAAGAGCACAGTAGTATTCCATTACACTTGTAGCAGTTTTATTCAACCATTTCTTGATTGGTGGGCACCTCCCTAGTTTTCAGTTCTTTATCACCATAAAAAGAACTATTGTGGGTATACGTTTGGTACACAGAGGTCCTTTTCCTCTTTCTTTGATCTCTTGGGTATATAAGCCTTGGGGTCACTATCTGATTTTAGAATAAATGATACAGTGTTCTTGAGACTACTTACCTAACAGACAATCACAGGTTCCTAATTCTAGACTAACCTTACTCTAACACCTTCATTTTACAAATGAGGAAACTGAGGCCCACAGTGGGTGATGACTTAGGAGCACTAATGTATAGCAGAAAGAAAAACCTTAGATACCATTTAGTCAAATCCCCTCATTTCACAGGAACTGTGTTCCAGTCAGCTTAATGAATTCCCCAAAGCTAGGCAAGTAGTAAGCCTCTGTAGTAAGATTTGCTTCCAGGACCTCTGACTGCTGATTCAGCATTCTTTTCATTCTTTCATTCTTTTCATTCTGATGATTTTGGCTTATACCAAAATAGGACAACTAGGTGCAGTGGATAGAGTGCCAGGCCTAGAGTCAGGAAGACCTGCATTCAAATCTGGTCTCAGATACTTCCCAGCTGTGTGACTCTGGGAAAGCCACTTTTCCCTGTTTGCCTCCATCTGTTAAATGAGCTGGGGAAGGCAATATTTTTGCCAAGAAAACCCCAAATGTGGTCACAAAGAGTCAGATACAGTTGAAAGAATAAAACAACAAAATCCAAAAATGACACCACCATATTCCCTCATAACAGGGCAGAATACAGTGGGTGAGAACATTCTGGACATTGTCAAATTGTACCAGGCACCCTATACCTAAATGTCTATCTGCCTAATAATAAAAACAATAGTGAAGGCACAGCATAGTCAAATGGATGAGGAATTAGGAAGACTTGAGTTCAAATCCTGCCTTGTATACTTACTAGCTCTATGAACCCAGGCAAGTCAGGTAACCTCCTTCAGCCTCAGTTTCTGCAACTGTAAAATGAGGGGGTGAGACTTCTGGCTTTTGGCTTTGGGACTCTTTTTTCCAGCTCTAAATTCATAAAATGATGATGGTAACTCACATGTATCTGGTACCTGATACATAGCAAATATTTAATGCATACTGACTGAATGTTTTAAGGTTTCCCAATGCTCTTAAATTCCTTTTGCTCATTTGATCCTGACAATAACACTTCATCACCAGTGGGATCATTACTATTTCCATTGTAGAGAAACCTGAGAATCAGAGACGTTAAGTAGTTTGCCTAGGGCCACAGAGCTTGTAAATGTGTAAAGTAGGATTTGAACCCAGATTTTCCTAAGTCTAGTGTCCTCTCTGCTGAACTGTGCTGTTTCTTGATGCCAAACATCTCAATAAATCGCAATATTCCCCCCAAACAGAAGGTATTTGAAGCAATGAAATATGACAGAAAAATCTGGCCTAGGAGTCAGGAGACCTGGTTCAAGGGATGACTCTCATCCTTAAGGGCATTGTCATTGGCCTTAGCCTCTCTGGTTCATCTTCTATGAAATGAAGGGCATTGATCTAGATCACCCAAAGATCCCTTTCACCTTAGACATTCATTCTGTGATCTGGCACAAGTGGTGCCCAGTTCACCTTCAATGACCTCAAAATAATGATCATCATAATGAAAGTAATCATCATCCTCCTCCTCCTCTTCTGAAGTCTTTGGAGATGTCAAAACTTTCTTGGGCGCTGGGGGATGGGCTGTCTCTCTCATCCCAGTTTGGATTCTTAGAGTAGTGTCGTAGAGATCTGGGAGGGCAAACAGAAGGTCAGGATTCCAGTCCCCAAACTGTGTGATCTCAGACAAGTTCCTCAATCTTCTCCAGTCTTACTCTCCTCCTCATCTATAAAGTGTGGGACACAGGCTTGAAGATTTCTGAAGTCTCTTTCTCTTCTAAACCTATGATCCCAGACTTGTATGATTCTGTAAGAAAGTCTTAGAAAGACTTCTCAGAAGTCTATTAGCCTGACATTTCAGCCTAAGCCCTGACAATGCTCAATCATCCATGCCATTTTATTCCTTTTAGCCAATACAAGAGGCCTCATCTCGTGTGATGTAGCAATAGGCAGACAGTTGGGGAAGGGAACAGTTATTATTTTTTCTTCTTAAAAACTGTTTTAATTGGGGGTGGAGCCAAGATGGTAGAGTAGAAAGATGCACATACACTAGCTCTTACCCCCACAACCCATAAAATGCCTGTAAAGAAGAACTCTCAACAAGAGCAGCAGAAGCCACAGAACAATGGAGTAGAGGAGATTTCTATCCCAGAGTGACCTGAAAGACCAACAGGAAAGGTCTGTTGCATGCTGGACACAGAGCGGAGCCCAGCCCAGCCTCGGTCACATGGCACTGAAAGGAGCAGATCCAAGCAGGCTTCAGGGATAGAATCTCCAGCAACAGCGCAGATCCCTCAACCCACACGTACCAAAGGTCAGTGAGAGGGTCTTTTCGGCTGGCCAAGAAGGGAGCAGGGTGTCGCCATAACTCAGCCTCCTCAGGTGGCAGCATTAGAGGCAGCAGTGGACGGGGCTTCTAAAACAGGCAGTAGCCCTCATCCATTGTTGAAGGTCTCATCTCCTGAGGGAAATGAGCCCTGTGTGGTGGCCCTGCCCCCACTTAAAGCCCTTGAGGCTTTGGAGCAGCTCATCTGAATCTCAGCCCCTAATGCTGGCTTGGCAGAACTGGAGGTCAGATGGTTGTGGAGAGGAAACTCAGAAGTCAAGTAACTGGCTGGGAAAATACCCAAAAAGGGGGAGAAAAAATAAGACCATAGAAGGCTATTTTCTTGGGGAACAGGTATCTCCCCCCATCCTTTCAAATGAGGAGGAACAAGGCATACTGTCAAAGCCTCTGCCTCCAGGGCCTCCAAAGGGAACTTAAATTTGGCTCAGGCAATAGAAGACCTTAAAACACAAGTTAGCAGCTTACTAAAGGAGAACCAAAAAAAATTCTGAGAAAAATAACAGCTTTAAAAAGAGGCTGACTCAATCAGAAAAAGAGGTCCAAAAAGCCAGTGAGGAGAGGGAAGTTTTAAAAAGCAGAATTAGCAAATGGAGGAGAAGGTTCAAAAGCTCACTGAACAAAATAATTGTTGAAAGAGAGAATTGAGTTCAGGGAAATGAATGACTATGAGTTAAACTAAGCAGTTAGTAAACAAAACCAAAAATTTGAAAAAATAAAAGATAATGTGAAACAACTCATTGGGAAAACAACTGACCTAGAAAATAGATCTAGAAAAATTATGGGACTACCTGAAAGCCATGATCAATAAAAGAGCCTTGGCATTATCTTCCCTGAAATTATCAAGGAAAACTGCCCTGAAGATCTAAAATCAGAGGGCAAAATAAATATTGAAAGAATCCACCTACCACCTCCTGAAAGAGATCCAAAAAGCAAAACACTTAGGAATATTGTTACCAAATTTCAGAGTTCCCAGGTCAAGGAGAAAATATTGCAAGCAGCTAGAAAGAAACAATTTGAGTATTGTGGAAATACAATCAGCATAACACAGGATCTGGCAGCTTCAACATTAAGGGATCAAAGGACTTGGAATGGGATATTCCAGAGGTCAAAGGAACTGGCATTGAAACCAAGAATCACCTACACAGCAAATCTGAGTACAATACTTCAAGGAATTAAATGGTCACTCAATGACCATTGAATCATTCATATTGAGGAAAAGAGCAGATCTGTATAGAAAATATGACTTTCCAAGAAAAGAATCAAGAGAAGCATGAAAAAGACTAATGATATATATCATAAAAGGATTTGTTTGGGACATTTCTCAATTTTTGAAAATAATTGGTGAGTATAGATACTGTTTTATTTTGTTTTTTAAAATTTGATAGAATTGTCCTGTGAATCCATCAGGACCAACGATTCTTTTTTCTTTGGTAGTTGCTTTACAACTAAATTTATTTCCCAGTTTGATACTGGGTTATTTAAAATCTTCAACTGGTCTTCTGATAGTTTGGGTATTACATATTTTTGAAGGTATTCCTCTTTTTTTGTGGTTTTAGTTTTGTCAGCATATAACTGTATAAAATGTCCTGATTATTATCCTTTATTTCTTCTGGTGTTGCTCTGGTTTTTCCTTGTTCATTTTCTATTTCATTGATTCATTTTTTCTGATCTCTTTTTTAAAAATTTAGATTGGGTAATGGTTTGTTAATTTTATTAGTATTTTCAAAAAGCTAGGTTTTAGTTTTACTTATCATGTCTATGGAATTTTTATTTCTAATTTGTCTATTTTACCTCTAAATTTTAATATCTCTTCTTTTGTGCTTATTTATATTTGTTTATTTGTTGGGTTTCTATTTTTTTGAACATACATATCCAGTTAGTTTATTTTGTATTTTTTTATTTTGTTTAACGTATATTTGTAAGGATATTTTTCTCCCAAGGACTGCTTTAGCTGCATCTCAGAAATTTTGATACATTTTTTCATCATGATCATTTTATTTTGCTTTGCTATTGATTGTTTTTATGATTTGTTCTTTGATTTACTAATTATTTAGGATTTCATTTTCAAGTCTTCATTTTGGTTTGTATTTTTTATTTGTGGTTCCTGAACCAATGACTATTCTTACTATGTTATAACTATTTTTATTATGTTATAGTCTATAAAGGATAAATTAGCTATTTCAGCCTTTTTGTATTTATTTTTAATAACTCTATGCCCTTGTGCATGATCAGTTTTTGTAAAAGCTTTTAGTGATACTAGGAAGTATGTATATTCTTTTACATTACCATTCATAAGATGCCAAAACTCTTTAATCTCTAAATTTCTCTAGCAACTTTTTTCAGTTCCATATTTTCCCTTATGATTATGTTTCTGTTAGACTTATCTAAAACTGATAGAGGGCTCCCATCACTATTGTGTTACTATCTATGTCTTCTTGTAGCTTGGGTTTCCTTTACAAATGTGAATGCTAAGTTATTTGGAGTGAATAGATGTATTATTGAGAGTGAAAAAAAAAAGAAAGGAAAAAGAAATGATGAACAGGAAGACTTCAGAGAGGCCTGAAAGGACTTATCTGAACTGATGCTGAGTGAAGTGAGCAAAACCAGGAGAATATTATATGCATTAACAGCCACTGTGTATGAGGAATGTTTCTGATAAATTTAACCCTTCACAGCAATGCAAGGACCTAAAACATTTCCAGTGGACTCATGACACAAAATGTCATCCACATCCAGAGAAAGAACTAAGGAATGAGAATGCAGAATGAAGTGGACAATTTTCTCTTGAAAAAAAAAAAAAAAAATGATGTATACTATCAGCCAAAACCACTCTTTCAGCTAGTTTTTTTTTTTTAACTCTTTTTGGGGGAGAAGACTTGGTGTGTTTGTTCATTGGGATGTATTTGCTTTGTCAAAACAAATAAAATACAAATATTTAAATAAAATTGTATTAATTTAACTTTTTGTAACACTTTACATTCTGAACTCTTTCCCTCCTTCCTTCCCCACCCCACAGCAGAGAAGATCACCACAGATAGATAGATAGATATAGATTTAGATAGTGTGTGTATGTATATATGTATATGTATGTATGTGTATATATATAATGTGTGTATATTATATATGTGTAGATGTTTGTGTGTATGCATATTTATTCATGCATGTGTGTATATTCATACATGTATGTGTTTATACATGTGTGTATATATGTGTAAATATATATACATATGTAAAATCATACTGTGTACACTTCTATTTTTCACTTCTTTCTCTGGAGGTAGACAGCATCTTCCTTCAAAGGTCTTTTGTAATTGATGTGAGTGTTTATAATGCTCAGAATAAATTAGTCGTTCATAGAATTCTTCAGACCATATTGTTGTTACTATGTACAGTGTACTCTTGGCTGTTCATTTCACTCCTCATTATTTCATGCAAGTATTTCCATGTTTTCTCTAAAAATCAGCCTGCTCATCATGTTACAGCACAGTAGTATTGCATCACAATCATGTTCCACAGCTTGTTTATACATCCCCACTTGATGGGCATCCCTTCAGTTTCCAGAAAGGTCATTATTTTAAAAATCAAAATCATTGTGTCTCATTAGTTGGGCCCAGATTTTTTGCTTCATTCCACTTCCAGATGGCTGTTACTATTTGCAAAACCAGAGGTAAACATGTCTTCAATTTGTGAAGTTTCCAAAGTTTCCTGGCTATATTCTGAAATTCTGTTGAATGTCTTGCCTTCCTCCGCCCCCCCCCATCATTCATCACTTTTTCTGTCTCTCTTTCGCTCTCTCTCTCTCTCTCTGTCTCCTCTTTCTCTCTGTCTCTCCCCCCCATGTCTCTCTCTTTTTCTTACTTTCTCCATCTTTCTGTCTCTCTGTCTTTCTTTCTCAATCTCTCTGTCTCTCTCTTCCTCTACCTCTGTCTCTGTCTCTCCCTCTCTCTCCCCACTCCTTCCCTTTTTCTCTCTCCTTTGCTCCCAATTTCCTCATTCTTTCTTCTCCTCCTTCCTCTTGCTCCCTTCGCCTCTCCCCACCCTCACCAGTGGACTGTCTTGTTCTGGGGCATTTTGACAGTTTCATTCTTGGTATTCAACTTAGCCTTTCCCAAGGAGCAACTGTGGAAAACACTTGATCTACTGGAAAGGGACAGACCTGAGAATCCTTAATAAAATTCTCCATATCCAATTGCCAGGATAGAGCAAGAACATCTGTGTTCAATATGTATCATTTCTCCTCAGTTACAATGAATTGAATGTGAAGGCCTGCCTGATCTCACTGGAGGACTCCTAAGTGACTCTATCTTCTAGTAAATTGATATTTTCTAAGCTCAGGCAGTTCTGTGGCTGGGTGAAACCCCGAGGTCAATCAGTGAGTGAGTAGTCAATTGGTTCCAGAATGTGCTGAACCTCATTCTATTTCTAAACATCATTCCTTTTCTAAGCCTGGATTCCAACCACACCACCTTTCCCACTGAATGACTTTGCAGTTTCTGTGTTCTAGTCTGGACTTTTCTAATCTTGACGTGCTATAAGGCTTTGTGCAAGTGACTTTCATGGATTGTGCCTTCGTTTCTCCATTTTTTAAAATAATAGTTTCTAACTGGTTTTACCCTAAGGCTCTGGTTTGGGTCTCCTCATTTCTAGATGCCTATTTTAATTTGGCAACAATGAACTCATCTGGCTTTAATTATCCTCTCTATGAGACGATCTCCATCTCCCTAGTCTCAGTGCCCCTCCCTTCCAGCACAATATCAGGAGACTGGACTGGAAGACACCTTGAAGGCCACCAAATCTCATTCGTTCCTTTTATAGACAAGGAAGCATTTTTTAAAGCTTAGGTCTAACCATGGCACTCCACTACTCTGTAAACTCTAGTGACCACCTCTTACTTCTAGACTAGGATATAAAGTCCCCTTTCGGGACATTTAAACTCTTTCACAACTTGGCCCTTTCCTTTCTGCTCTTCCTCTATATGACCATCTTTCTTACTGTCCTCCATGAACTCTTCACTAAAGTTCAGCCATGCTGTCTTTCTATTCCTCACCCAAGAAGCCCTATCTCCACCACCATGTCTTTGCATTGGCCATCCCTCATGCCTACAATATTCTTCCTCCTTATAGGGACCCTCCCTGGCTTCTTTCAAGATTCAGCTCAAATAGCACCTTCTGGAAGAAGCCTTTCCCCAGATTACCACCCCCACCTGTACCTCCCTTCTGAGATCACATATACTTTGTACATGTCTTGCATATACTTTCTCAGGTACCTTCTCCCATTAAAATAGAAGCTCCCTTAGGGTAGGATTTTTTAAACTTTTCTTTACCTCACTAACATTTAAGATAGTACTTGGCATGTAATAAATGCTTTAAAATACTTTTGATAATTGACTGGTATATATACATACTTGACTATCTATCTATCTATACACACACACACATACACACTTGACTATATATATATATATATATACACATATACGTATATATATATACTTGACTATATATACATATATGTATATATACATATATACACATATATGTGTATATGTGTGTTATATACATAATTGACTGGTATACACATGCACATATATATTTGTATATGCATATATTTCTATATATGTGTATATTTGCATATACATCACATACATATGGATATATACATATAGATACATACACATAAAATAAATACAAAGATGTATATATATAGATATATGTTGCATACATATAAATATATACCTATTTTTGTATATATGTCATTTATATATAGATATATACACATAAAATAAAAATAAAATGTGTACATATATCATAGACATATAGATATATGCACATAAAATAAAAACAAAGAAGGTTTGTGTGGTAGAGGGTGGTCACTAGGAGCTAGGTGAACTGAGAGAGGAAATGATATTTGTCCTCCTGCTAAAGGAGATAAGGATTGGAGAAATAAATGCCTTACTGGAATGGGGGCCATAGTCCATGCAAAGAAACAAATTTAAAAAGTAGAATTTATATTTGCCACTTACAATGGCATCCTTCCTACTTGAAGAGACCAATGATGTCATGACGTTGGGGTCGAGGTACAGTGTATTTGATTGTGGCTGATCAGTGCAATATGAGCTTGGAAGGTTCCACCACAGGTTGGGCACAAATAATCCCTTTGAACATTTGGAATGGAGATATCTCTAGATTTGTGCATCTCGAGTGTCCTTTGTGCTTCTGCTTTGCTCAGAGCACAGTGCCTTCTTTGATGCAGACTTGCCTTGTTGGGTGATCCAGTGCCAGTGTCTCCCATGTCTCACAACTGATACTAAAGTTCTCCAGAGAGACCTTTAGATTGTCCTTGTATCACTTCTTCTCACCTCCATGTGATCACTTGCCTTGTGTATTATCCATAACATAGTCTTCTGGGCAAATGTACTTTTTGGCATTTGGTCCAACAAGGCCAGCCCATCAGAGTTGTGCTTTCTGCAGTAGAATTTGAATGATTAGCAGTTCTACTCAAGAGAAGACCTCATTTTCAAGAAATGGCAAAGCAGGGCAGTATGGCTGGATTGTAGTAATCACAAAGGGAGATAATTTGAGCCCTTCTCATACTGAGAAAACATGGAAAAAGCTAAGAGAGAGGAGTAGTGGCTAATGGGCCTAAGGCCCTGGTCTGAGAAGGACTTAGCCCTCACTCAATTTTCATTCTGACTGCTGGGGAAGTGAGGCTTTAAAAGTTCATTGAGATCTTCAGTTTAACCTCTCCCCCTCCCCTTATTATAGTAGAATTGCTATTCTCTTAGCCTACTGAGAAGATTTCTAATGATGCTGATGGGGAGGGAAATGCAGGCCCTGGGAGCTGTGCTTTTTAAAAGGTTTGAGGAGCCCTTTGAACTCCCCTCACTGCAAACCTTCAAAGACCTTGCAAAGTCAAAGAAGACTGGGGAGCTGGGGGCATCAGTTTTCTTTCCCTGCTCAGCAGCTTCTGGGAAAGTAGTATGGGGGTAGTAAGGGAAGCAAAACACAGATGATAGAAACTTCTCATTTGTATGATCAAAAGTAAATCACTTGTAAAATTGGCAGGAGATTTTAAATTAAGTGGTTTTAATAAACTTACCTTTTTGGAGCCACAATGAAAAAGAAATTCAGAACCCTCCAAAAAGCATAGTGACCTGGAGGATCATTTTCCCAAACAACTCAGGGGGTAGTCCTCTTTCCCTCTCTCTCTTTCCTGTTTTCCCTCATACTGGATGCTCTGGCATCATCTTCATGATAGGATCAAAAACTTAGAGACAGTGTGGTATAGTGTATAGCCCTCAGACTTCAAATGTTAGAAAGACCTGATCTTCAGTTGCAACTTTGACTCATGATAACTGACTAAGTTAATCTTTGCCTCAGTTCCCTCATCTGTAAAATGAGAAGTTTGGACTTAATGTCTTCTGTGGTCCTAGCTCTAAAATCTGTGATCCTGTCAACTAAATATCTGAGAATGCACAAGTTGATCTCATAAGTAGAAATAATCTATAGTTTAATGGATAGTATTGGATGTGGAGTGAGTTTGAATCCTGCCTCAGATACTTATTGTCTATATGACTCTGGGTAAGTCACCTAACTTCTCCCAGACTCAGTTTCCTCGTGTATAAAAAGATATTAATAGCATCTACTTCACAGGTTATTGTGAAGACATTATATAGAAAGAGGTTTGAACTTAAAGGGCTCTACAATATTAACTATCACAATCCCATCATCATTATGGTTTTCATCATTATTATTGACTAATGTTATGTATTTCTTTAAATAGCCTTTGGGGTAAATGAAATGAACTTACCTTTGACATTTAGCCTACAGAAGTCACATCTAAAGCACTTGAAGAAATTCAGGGAGATTGGACATTTACAAATTCTGATTACTCATTCTATCACTGACTAGCTATAAGATCTGGTTTGAGGAATTCATATCACCAAACGTCCCCCGCCCCCAACATGTGATCCACCCCTTGGTTTTCTGAAGTTTCCTCTCCCTGGGTGATCCTTCCTCATGTTGGCAAGTTAGGCATGCACTCACTTTTCTCTTTCCTCCCAGCCTTGTCTTCCCTCCTTCTGACTTGCCCACAAGCTGCTAAGCCTTCCTAATGGGTTCCATTTGGTAAAAGAGAGCATGGAACTCTCATCTAAAGATGCAGACCTCCACAACTGGAGCACATATTCGTGGCAAAGCCCTGTGATTTTTGTTAATTCTCCTTTGATTCTTTGGTCTCATTCTGTCAGCATTATAGCTGAAGGTGGAACCCTCCAACCATGCCACTCTAGTCTCTTTCTCTTTATATCCCATGCCAAATTTGAATCAAAATTTCCTTAAGGAAAGAGCAACCCTCCTGAGAAACTGAGAATTCCTTAGAGATTCACTGGTTAGAGAATTTTAGAATCTCAGAACTAAAAGAAGTCTCAGGAAGCATTGAAGTCCATCTATTCCCCATCAATAATTCCCTCTGGACCTGTTAACTGGTTCTTCACCTTCTGTTTAAAGCCACCCATTGAAGAGGAACCTACCATATCCCAAGACAACTCATTTTCCTTCATGATGGCTTTAATTGTTAAGAGGTTTTCCTTACATTAAAATAATTTTGATGCCTATCAAAGATTAAGGTCATAGATTTAGAGCCCAAAAGGACCTCAGAGACAATTTAATGCTACCCTTTTATTTTAGAGAGGAGGTAACTGAGTACTGGGGAGAACTATCTTGAGCAAGATCCCACTAAGTAGTGTAGGGGTCATGGGAAGGATATCATCTCAGGTCATCTGTCCCCAGAGCCAGTGTTCTTTTAACTGTAATATATAAAATGGTTATTTTATCGTTATTTATTCTATATTTGTGTGTGTGTGTATATATAATTAGATAAATTAAAATATTCAATTATTACTGTAATTCTAGTTATAGCAATAATAGCATGCACAATTCAATTGTTTTCTATGAAGCCTTCTCTGATTGACCTTCCTAACTAGAAGTGGTCTTTCTCTACAGAATTCCCTTACCACCTTATATCTACCTCTCTTGTATTTATGGGATTTCATTCAGCATAAATTTTACTCATTATTATTAGTAGTAGTAATTATAATCATATAGCTAGCAATTTTATGGTGCTTTACAAATATCTTCTCATTTATGCTCATAACAACCCAGAAGATAGGTGTTGATATTATCCCCGTTTTACAGATGAGGAAACAGAGACACAGAGAGTCAGGGTCCCATAGCTTGTAAGTTTCAGAGGCAGGGTTTAAGTCAAGGTCTTCCTGATTCTAAGTCCAGTGTTCTATCCACCACGTCACCTGTCTTCTCCTGTTGTCCTTAGTTCTTTGCTCAAAGGTCAAGCAGAATACATTTTTTGTTTTCTTTTGTTTCATCTTTCCTCCCTTCCATCTTACAGCTTTTACCACACTTGAAACAGGTCTTACAGCATCTCTAAGCCTTGGTGTGGGACTTCATGATTTGACTCTCAGAGTGTATACAGCATCCTTATTTTAAAGAAGAGGAAACTGAGACTCAGTCTCTGTGGTTGTTCTTGAGGTCACCCCTCCCAACTTATGTGTCAGGGCTGGCACCCAGTCTCCCAACTGGCTCATTGCTCCCTGCTTCAGTTCCCCCTGCTAAGCAGCATCCTAATCTGACTGTGGGCACGTATTCCACAGCTGAATCTCAGCTCTTTCAGGTTGAAAGGGTCCAATTTAAGATGCAGCCATTTTCATTAGTGTAACTAGTGTTCACATGGAAAGCTGGTTCCTTGCTTTGCATGCATGCCCATAATTCTCATTCCTTCTAGTGGGAATTATGCACGTTCACCGAGGGATAATTAGGCACCTTAATGAGGAAATGTATAGTTTCTGTAACTGTTATTTATTAAGCTTTTATACTGTACTTTATATTTTCAAAGCACTTTGCAAGCATTAATTAGTTAATCCCCCAGCTTGGTGGGAGGGAGGTCAATAAATAGTAATGGTTATGGGAGTTACAGAGATAGGTTTTCTCAGCTGCTCCACGACCTGGGTGCAAAACAAAAAATTTAAAACAAAAACAAAAACCTGGATGTGGAAACAGGAGAGGGCCTCGCTGATAAATTGGTATGGATGCCACTGGATTTAAGAGCCTAAACAGGCTTCAGAGCCTGTCTCAAATAATAATTTATGTCCATAATTTTACATCTGTTCCTTGTGGTTTTTTTCCCTTTCTCTCCCAGTGTAATTCTTAGCAGCCACTTGGAATGACCCCAAGGGAGCTTATAATCTTTCTAGTTGTGACACCATATGTGAAGGCTGGAAAAAGACTGGGGAAAACAAGGGAATGGGAGCTCTTTCTAATGGCTAGCACATTCCATGTATATTGGCAACAGATTTTTCAAGGCTTTTAAGATAGTCTATGGCTTATGAAATTTATAGCAGAAAGGGACCTTGAAGATCATCTAGCGTGAAGATTCCAGATCTTGAGTTTTGTTGATGAGGGACCTGAAACCCCTAAAGGGGAATGACTTGCCCAAAGTCACATAGTAAATAGGTGAGAGAATTGGACCCCAGGTCTCCTGGCTCCAAATCTAGCGTCTGTGTTGAAAGAATCAATCAATCAAAAGACATTTTTGAGTACCTACTATGTTCCAGGAAGTGTGCTGAGTGCTGAGGATACAATAGCATTTGTCTGTTGATAAATATTATTGATAGATCACGGTCATTTAGAGCTGTAACAATGCCAGTCACTACTCTGGAATTGAATTCTCCCTCATAACAATGTAAAAGAGTTATGCAACAACCGGTAGAATATACGTCTCTGAAACAGTCTACATCACTCTTCCCTGATCATCGCCCTCCTCTCAGAAGAAAGAAGGGCCACATGTTTCTGTTTCATTAGTTATTCTCTGGGAAAATATCTGATTTCTCAGTCACTCAAATTTCTGCTCCCTTTCTTACATCTTTAGCATGTTGATGGAGCTACCATGTCTATTTCTCTTCTGGGTTTTCTTCTGCAGAGATCTTCACTCTGTTTTGCTCCACACAAATCACAGGATCCCAAATACAGGACTAGAACATCCCTAGAATCCAACCCCTGCATTGTCCAGAAGGGGAACCTTAAGATCCGAAATATGAACTGACTTTACAGAATCAAAGGTTTAGAACCGGAAAGAACCTCAGAGGTCATGAAACCCAATTCCTGTATTTCTCTGATGAATTTGTATTCTTGTATGGCACCTACAGACATGTGTATATTGGACAAAATAGCATAGAGATTGTGGAGATGATGACTGATGATGATAATCAAGGGTAGAACCTGTGTTCAAGTCCTGTCTCTGGCACATAATGACTATAGGACACTGGGACATCGGTTAGAGCTCAGCATCCCAGGAAGTTTCTAAGACTACAAAGTAGAAAAGTTTGCTGATTACCTCAGTGAAGGAATTTCCTGCACAGAGAAGGCTCCCACTGATTTCAAAGGGGTAAAATCATAGAGGTACACAACAGAAAAACAATGGTGATAAAATTCACATCATCCCAGAATCTCAAAATTATAAGGGATCCAAGAGGCCATTTAGTTAACTTCATTTATACATCATTTCCCATCTAGGCATGGGAATCTTTCAAAACAACCACATCCCTGAGAGGTGGTCCATCAGTCTCTACTTCAAACATTCCACTAAAGGCAAAATCCACTACTCCTCAAAGTAATTAGTGTCATCATTGGGCAACTCTAATTATTGGAAAGGATTCCATTTCTCCCACCACATCTGATCCCCCTCTGGAACTTTGTACCTAGTTTTGCTCACTGGGGTAAACAGTCTAATTCTTCTTGTACTTATGCTCTATAAAATATTCTTCTCACAAAGACCCTATTATGTCATTAAGGCAATTCAGCTTAGAATCAGAAGATGTGGAGGGGAGGAGCCAAGATGGCAGAGTAGAAAGACTCACATATGCTACCTCCAAACCCACAGCCCAAAAATTTCCTGTAAAAAGAACTTCCCACAAATTCTGGAGCAGTGGAAGCCACACAGCAACTCAGTGGAGTAGATTTCCGTTCCAGAGAGCCCTGAAAAACTGGCACCAAAGGTCCATTGCGCACCAGACAGCGGAACCCAGCCCTGGCTGTGCGGCCCCAGAGGAGCAGATCCGAGAAGGCTTCAGGGACAGAACCTCTGGTGGCCGCGAAGGTCCTTCTACCCACAGGCACTACAAGTCAGTGAGAGAGACTTCTGGGCTGGCCAAGAGGGGAGCAGGGTGTCTCCATAACTCAGGCCCCCTCCGGAGGCAGCGGTGGAGACAGGGACAGCAGCAGACCCAGGCTCCGCAAGCAGGCAGGAGCTCCGCACCATTACTGAAGGTCTCTGCATAAACCCCCAGAGGGAACTGAGCCTGGGAGGTGGCCCTGCCCCAACCTGAGCACCAGAACTTAAGCTCACATTGAATAGCAGCCCCTCCTCCCACGGAAAGCCCTGAGGCTGGGGAGCAGCATTTGAATCTCAGACCCCAAGCACTAGCTGGGCAGATCTAGGCGGGGGTGGACAGGAATCTCAGAAGTCAAGTAACTGGCAGGGAAAATGCCCAGAAAAGGGAAGAAAAATAAGACCATAGAAGGCTGCTTTCCAGGTGAACAGATGTTTCCGCCTTTCATTTCTGATGAAGAGGAACAATGCTTACCATCAGGGAAAAACATAGAAGCCAAGGCCTCTGTATCCCAAACATCCAAAATAGATATCCAATGGGCTCAGGCCATGGAAGAGCTCAAAAAGGATTTTGAAAATCAAGTTAGACAGGTGGAGGAAAAACTGGGAAGGGAAATGAGAGAGATGCAAGAAAAGCATGAAAAATGGGTCAATACTTTGCTAAAGGAGACCCCAAAAAATGCTGAAGAAAATAACATCTTAAAAAATAGGCTCACTCAATTGACAAAAGAGGTTCAAAAAGCTAATGAGGAGAAAAATGCTTACAAAAGCAGATAGCCAAATGGAAAAAGAGGTTCAAAAGCTCACTGAAGATAATAGTTCTCTCAAGATTATAATGGAACAGATGGAGGCTAATGACTTTATGAGAAACTAAGAAATCACAAAACAAAACCAAAAGAATGAAAAAATGGAAGAGAATGTGAAATATCTCATGGGAAAAACAACTGACCTGGAAAATAGACCCAGGAGAGACAATTTAAAAATTATGGGACTACCTGAAAGTCATGATCAAAAAAAGAGCCTAGACATCATCTTCCATGAAATTATCAAGGAAAACTGCCCTGAGATTCTACAACCAGAGGGCAAAATAAGTGTTGAAGGAATCCATCGATCACCGCCTGAAAGAGATCCAAAAAGAGAAACTCTTAGGAACATTGTGGCCAAATTCCAGAATTCCCAGGTCAAGAAGAAAATCTCACAAGCAGCTAGAAAGAAACAATTCCAGTATTGTGGAAATACAATCAGGATAACTCAAGATCTAGCAGCTTCTACATTAAGGGATCAAAAGACGTGGAATAGGATATTCCAGAAGTCAAAGGAACTAGGACTCAAACCAAGAATCACCTACCCAGCAAAACTGAGTAGAATACTTCAGGGGAAAATATGGTCTTTCAATGAAACAGAGGACTTTCAAGCATTCTTGATCAAAAGACCAGAGCTGAAAAGAAAATTAGACTTTCAAACACAAGAATGAGAAGAAGCATGAAAAAGTAAACAGCAAAGAGAAGTCAGAAGGGACTTACCAGAAGTGAACTGTTTACATTTCCACATGGAAAGACAATATTTGTAACTCTTAAAACTTTTCGGTATCTGGGTAGTTGGTGGGACCACACACACACACATACACACATGCACACACACACAGAGACAGAGAGCACAGAGTGAATTGAATAGGATGGGACCATATCTTAAAAGAAATTAAGGTAAATGGTGAGAGAGAAATGTAGTGGGAGGACAGAGGGTGAAATGGAATGGGGTAAATTATATCTCATTCAAGAGCAAATAGGAGACTTTTTAGTGGAGGGAAAAAGAGGAGAGCTGAGAAAAAAACATGAAGTGTTTACTCTCATCGCATTCGACTAAAGGAAGGAATAAAATGCATACTCATTTTGGTATGAAAACCTATCTTACAATACAGAAAAGTGGGGGAGAAGGAGATAAGCAGGGTGGGAGGGATGATGGAAGGGAGGGCATTGGAAGGAGGGAGCAATATGAAGTCAATACTCAGGGAGGGACAGGATCAAAAGAGAGAGTAGAAACAATGGGGGGCAGGATAGGATGGAGGGAAACACAGTTAATCTTACACAACACGACTATTATCAAAGTCATTTGCAAAACTACACAGATATGGCCTATATTGAATTGCCTGCCTTCCCAAAGGGAATGGGTGGGGAGGGAGGGATGGGGAGAATTTGGAACTCAAAGTTTTAGGAACAACTGTTGAGTATTGTTGTTACTACTAGGAAATAAGAAATACAGTTAATGAGGAATAGAAAGTCATCTGGCCCTACAGGAGAAAAGAGAAGATGGGGACAAGAGAAGGGAGGGATGATAGAAGAGAGGGTAGATTGGTGATAGGGAAAATTAGAATGCTCAGTGTATTGGGGCAGGGGGAGGGGATAAATGGGGAAAAAATTTGGAACCCAAAATTTTGTGAAAATGAATGTAAAAAGTTAAATAAATAAATTTATATTTAAAAAAATAAAAGAAAAAAATAAAAAATAAAAAAAGATGTGACCACATTTTATCTATTGGCTGTGCAAATTTGGATGAGTTCTATAACATCTCTGAGCCTTAGTTTCCCATCTGTAAAATGAGGAGGTTAGCCTCAATGGCCCCTCAGCTCCCTTTCAGTTCTAAATCTACAATCATATAATCCTATGAACTGGAAAGGATCATGAACTTCCCATACCCTTCTAAAATATACCTTGACTGTCCCCTAATGCTGAGGAAAAGGAACTAGGCTTTGATTTCATAGAAGTCTTGCCTCCCATATTGTAATCACTTTTCTCATTGATAAAGTGAGGACGATAACACTTGACCTACTTTCTCACAAGGATCTTGTGAGAACTGCGTGTGTTTACAAACTGTAACAGCTATATAAACATGAGTCATTTTCATTAATATTCCCAAGATTTATTCTTCCATATTATCTATATTTAGAATACATCTGTATTTAATTATAGATTTATAGGCAAAGAAAAATATTGTCATACCTACCAGCCAACTGTCCCCATAAGTGAATACTGCCTCTGTTTGTTTTTATTCTTTCTGAGAGAGATGGGTCATTACCCCTTCCATGGTGTGCTGTCAAAATGTAGCAGGAAAGACTTGTCATCTGATAGAAATTCATAGGTAACAATCCTAGTATTTTGCAGAATATGGTGCAGTGAGAGGAGGGAATATAATTCCTCTTGACCTTCAGCCCAAAGGATGATATCATGAAATTGTTAAAAAGAACAAACATGCGTAAAGGCAAATTCCAGCCGTCCGGGCAGGCATTAGCCATGGTCTCCACTTGGCTTACCAGAGGGCACCTCCAGGAATGAATTGACCTTGCCTTCTCTCTCACTGCAGTTTTTCATATATTCTGTGTGCTAGAAAAGTGAGATGACTTACCATTCTCCAAGCATGCATCATGCTTCCCCACCTCTCTGCCTTTACTGATGTAAAACTCTCTACTTGATATGCTTTCCTTTCCCTGCCCTTGGTTCTACCTTCTAATTAAATAATATCTATACATCAAATACCCGTACATAATCATCTCTTTTCTAATTGACTTCCCCATCCTCCTCACCTGGAATTGGTCTTTCTCCAGAGAACTCTCCTTTACCTCTTTCTAGCATTTAAATATTTGATTTATCATTTCATATGTGTGTAGTTTAATTTCCCTATTAGAATATAAGCTCCTTGGAAGGCAAGGACTATTGGTCTTATATTAGATGAGGAAATAACTTTTAAAAATGAGGACAGGTTGCAAGTGGGATAGGTTTTCTTAGGTCAATCAGCAAACATTTAACAAGTGTTACTTTGTGCTGGGAACTAAGATACTAAGACAGAAGTGAAACATTACCCACCCTCAAGTAGCTTACATTTTAATTTAAAAAAAAAAGAGACCAAATACAGAGGGAGAGAGAGAGGGACAAAGAGAGAGAGAGAGAGAGAGAGAGAGAGAGAGAGAGAGAGAGATGAATATGGATATATAGACAAGATATAAACAATATATAGACAAGATATAAACAAATAGGTACAAGGTAACTTGTAAGGATAAGACTTCCAACAGAATGTGGAATTTGAGATGCATCTTAAAGGAAAACAGCAATTTCAGGAGGTGGCGATAGAGACAAAATTCCAGGCATGGGAGACAGCCAGTACCAAGTACCATGGAGGTGAGAAAAGAAATGTTGTATGGTAAGAAGTCACAAGGAGGCCAGAATGGCATGAGTAGAGGTGAATAATGTGTCAGAAAACTGTAATGGTAGAAAGGGTTCAGGATGCAAAGAGTCTTGAATGTCAAATGGAGGATTTTATATTTGATACTGGAAATTTTATATTTGATACTCTCAGAAACTGAAAGCCATTGGCACTGTGAGTAGAGAGGAGTGATGAAAGTAAATGATGTTCTGGAGATCGCAGAAGGTCTTTATGCAGATTGTGATGTTGAGCCA
This sequence comes from Bettongia penicillata ogilbyi, assembly GCA_023548195.1. Taxonomy (NCBI): domain Eukaryota; kingdom Metazoa; phylum Chordata; class Mammalia; order Diprotodontia; family Potoroidae; genus Bettongia; species Bettongia penicillata. Next base: position 147,417 of record JAJHZJ010001085.1, read on the forward strand.
TGATTTGTGTAGCTTTGGGACTGGATGCCAATCAAAGGATGTGGCTTAACTTCTCCAATATCTAATATAGCACTATACCCACATACGCCTTGTTGCCATGATTCTTCAAATAATTAATGAATGGACTGGAAACTACTAGGAGATTCCTCTAAACCCATTGTTCTTGGGAACCATTGAGCGTAGAGACCACAGGAGGGTCTTTATCTTCGAAGAGATTAGGTCCAAAAAAGATTCTTGACTTGTGGTGGAACAACCACCAGTGTTCTGCTTATGCCTACCATCTTTTCTTGTGCCTGGACTTCAGTATTTGTCTTCTGATTCATCTTCTTGATTCCAATCTGTCCCTTTTCCAACCCAGTTTTCAGACAGATGTTAAGTCAGTCTGTCAGCCAACATTTATTAATGTCTAGTGCTAGGCACTGGAAATGTGTAGAGGCAAAATAAAGCCCTGCCCCCAAGGAACTTACAATTTAATGGGGGAGACAATAAGCAAGCAAATATATACAAGAAAGTTATGTGGGATAGATGGAAAGTAAATAAGAGAGTTTAAGGCACTAGGATTAAGATTAATTGGAAAAGACTTCCTATTGAAAGTGAGGTATTTCTAAAGCACAAAACTGACCTTGGCATTCCCCTGCTCAAGGCTCCTTATTGCCCCAAATAAGAAATACAAACCCTTCTGTTGAACATTTAGAGCCCTTTCTAGGCAGACTATATTTTACTTCCCTTCATTCACTCTATACTCTAACCCAAATAGCCTCTCTCTGTTCTTCACACATGGTACTCCATCTCTCCTCTCTATGACTTTGCACTGGCTGTCTGTGTGCCTGGAATACCATCTCTCATTACCTATACCTCTTGGAATCCTTTGATTCCTTCAGTGCTTCATGGAGGACATAGAGTTTGAGATGGACCTTAAAGGATGGCAGAATTTGTACTGGCAGAAAGAACAGGGTAGGTGATCCCAAGAGGAGGAGATCCCAAGAGGAATATTCCCAAGAAATGGGAATATCCAGGAGATCCTAAAGTCCTAGATTTAGAGCTAGAAGGGTCATCTAGCTAGCTAGGGGTCATCCAAGGCAACTTCCCTAATTTTTCAGATGGGGAAACTGATACCCAGAGAGGTAAGCTGAGACTTGCATAGCTCTTAAGTGCCTGAAGAAGGATACTGAGTTAACCTGCTTGGCTTTTAGGGAAAAGTTACAAATAAATTCAGAGTGGTCTATCCCAATTTAGGGATCCTTGTATCCCTGCACCTACTACAAAAAAAATTGTACACAGTTTTAAGCACTTAATAAATGAGTGAGTGAGTGATGGGCAATGTGACCAAGTGGAGCCATCCTTGAAAATTAAGTGGGACTTGGGCTTCAATTCCTGTCTCAACATTTAATATCCATGAAAACTTAGACAACTCCCTTGCCCTCTGTGAACCTCAATTTCCCTAACCAGAGGATAATGCTTTCACAACTTAACTTTACAGGGCTATTGTCAGGAAAACCCTCTGAAATTCTGAAAGCTATGGGCTGCGGCTGATTACAGTGGAGGGTCTTTAATGCCAGGTTCAAAGCTTAGACTGGTTGTGCTAAGAGTAATAGGGACCCATTGAAGGTTTTCAAACAAGAATGTAACATGATTCAAGTGGAAAAATAAGAAAACTAATGCATAATTATCCAAATGATTGGGAACTGGGGCCTTTCAGATCTCTCCACTCACCCTTTCTAGTGTCTCCACATTCCATCCCTCCCCCTCCCACACCAGGCTTTTGTCATATCTTCTTGCGACCTAGACTATAATAAGTGAGAAATGAAAAATAAATCAAGTTGCCTGCCTTTTCCTCCCTCATGTTGCTGCAGAATTCTGCCCAGCTGGACTTTGTCCAGTCTTCTTTCCAGAGGGCTCAGGCAATGAGATTTTCATGCTTCCTCTTGGAAATCTGCCCTGGAGTCTCATACTTGTCAGATAAGAATCCCTTTCATCTTTGGTTTTTTTATCACCCCAGGATAAGTAGCCCCAGGATCCCCCTAAATACAGTGCCTAGTGCAGTATACGTATACATAGTAGGTACTTAATAAATATTGGCTGATTCGTTTTTATACCTAGTACCATCAACATATTTCTACCATTTGGCATTTAAATAGCCACTAAGTTATATAGTTTAACATACATACATATATATAAAAATATATTCACACACATGTATGTATACATATATGTATGTGTGTGTATATATGTATGTATGTGTATATATATATATATGTCATTAGAACATCAAAACCTCTCTGAAGGGCCATTATTGTTCCCAAATTACATGTGAGGAAACTGAGGGTCCAGAAGTTGAAATGGCTTGGCCTGACTCTCATATCTGTTAAGGGTCAGAAATGGCACCAGATTCTTTGGACCAGATTCGGTACTCTGACCACCACATCCGTGCTTGCCTCTTACATCACAGGGGAACTCTGTTAGATTTGGACAAATAATTCTTGTGACACTGGTCTCCCTACTGTTCCAAGAACAAGACCCTCATCTCTGGCTCCAGGCATTCTCCCTGGCTGTCCTCCATGCCTGAAATGCTCTCCCTCATCCACTCTGACTACTGATCTCCCTGCTTTCCTTTAAGGCCTAACAGAAATCCCATCTTTTACTGGAAGCCTTCTTTAATCCCAGTGCCTCCCCTCTGTTTGTTATTTCCTACTTATCCTATATATAGCTTGCTTTGTATATATTTTATATATTATAAATATATTATATATTACATGTTTTCTCCCCAACTGGTTGGTAAGCTCCAGGGTAGGGATAGTCTTTTTATATTATTAATTTATATTATAAATGTTTATATTAACCCCAACCTCACACATAGTAGGTGCTTAATAATGTTTATTCCCTCCTTCCCTTCCTCTTCTATGAGTGGATATATGGTTTGATCAACAAGAAGACTTCCCAGTATGGAAATCCCCTTTCCAGCCACAGATCAGCTAAGGCTTTTGTCATGTAATTTACAGTTTTAGTAGATTGCTTGGGGCAATGTAAGATTAAATTATGTGTCCAAGATCATAGAACTTGTATTGCCTGAGTCAAGACTTAGCCTAAGTCTTCTTGATTCTGAGGTCACCTTTCTATGATACCATGCTCTCATATCTCATAAATGTGATATAGATATAAATTATATTACAATGCTATATAAATGGCTAAAGTAGTCCGTGAACCTGTGACCCTCCCAACATGACCCTGCTATCCTTTTAATAAGGGAGATTTGTTGAAATGGTATAAGAGAGAGGTGGATGGAAGAAGAAAAACAGACAGAGAGAGAGAAATAACCTTGCCCAAAATGATTTTTTAGAAGTTCAAGGGTAGAGACAGGCAGATTATGATTCCCTCTGAGAGCTGAATTCTCCCACAGTAAAGTGTTGGGCCTCACAGGGCATGTAAGGAAAAGATATGAACAGGAAAGGAATGGACAGAGGGTCAGCACAGAAGAGACCTTATATAATCCAGACTGTCTTCATTCTTGATCAGTTTGGAGATCTGGATACGTCCAGGCACATGCAGTTCTCTAGTCCTAGAGCACAGGAATAGTCCTGTGGTAAAAGCACTAGAGAGGAGTCGGAGGACCTGGGTTCGGAGTCTAATTCTTCTACTTTCCCTCTGTTTGAAATTGGGTATCACTAAACTTAGTTTCCTCATCTGGAAAAGAGAAGCTTTTGGACTAACACCAAAAAAACTGGATAATGCTCTCATGCCTTCCCAGTCACCAATGGCGTGAAACAAGGCCGTGTGCTTGCGCCCACGCTTTTTAGCATGATGCTTTCAGCCACGTTGTCAAATACTTTCAATAAGGATGAACATGGCATCAAGGTCAACTGCTGAACTGATGGTAAGTTTTTCAGTTTGAAAAGGCTACAAGCCAAGACCAAAGCGGAGGGAGTGTTGGTGCATGATTTTCTGTTTGTATGTGATTGTGTACTTAATGCAGCCTCTGAAGCTGAGATGCAACAAAGTGTGGATCAATTCTCCACTGCCTGTGCTAATTTTGGCCTAATAATTAACACTGAAAAAACACAGGTGCTCCATCAGCCACCACCACACCATCCATACGTGGAACCATCGGTTACAACAAACGGAGACTTTGCGAATGCTGTGGATAAGTTCACTTACCTTGGCAGTGTACTTTCCAGGGATGTATACATTGACAATGAAGTTGATGCATGCATTGCCAGAGCTAGCTCAGTGTTTGTGAGACTGAGGAAAAGTTTGGGAGAGAAGAGGTCAGAAGACTGACTAGCAAACTGAAGGTCTACAGAGCCATTGTGTTGACCTTGTTGTGTGCCTGTGAAACATGGACAGTCTACCAGCACCATGCCAGGAAACTGAACTGCTTCTATTTGAACTGTCTTAGGAAGATTCTGAGGATCACCTGGTAGGATAAGATACCAGGCACTGAAGTCCTCGCTCAAGCTGAACTGTCAAGTATTCAAACTATGCTTCAGAGAGCACAACTCCGATGGGCTGGCCATGCTGTTCGAATGGAAAATGTATGCTTGCCAAAAAGACTATTTTATGGAAAACTTGCGTGGGGCAGACAATCATCTGCTGGTCAGAAGAAGTGATAAAAGGACATTCTCAAGGTCTCTCTCAAGAACTATGGATTTGACTGTGAAACATGGGAGACACTGGCATAGGACCACTCAGCGTGGCATACCCACAACAGAAATGGTGCTATGCTCTTTGAGCAAAGCAGAATTGAGATAGCACAAAGTAAACACAAGATGCGCAAATTTGGGCTATCCACCCCAAATATTCACATGGAATATCCATGCCCAACCTATGGCAGAGCATCCTAAGCTCGTATTGGTCTGATCGGTCACAATTGGACACACTGAAACTTCACTTTACAATGGTGATGTCATTTTGCTCCTCTTCGAAAATGAAGGACAACAACCAACGAACACCAAAAAAGGAAGCTAGGGTTCCACAATAGATAGAGGGCTAGTACTGGCATCAGAAGGACCCAAGTTCAAATCCCCCCTCAGACACTTATTGGCTGTGTGAGCCTGAGCTAGTCATTTAATGACTCTCTGCCTGCATCTTTAAGTAAAAGAAAGAAAAATGGGAGCTACCTCAAAGGATTGTTGTGAGATCAAATTCCAAAGTTGAAGCTTATTCAGAAAACTGAAATCAGGGAGCTTGTCCTTCAGCATTGGAGTTGGGAAGACATTGTCCCATTGACCATATTCCAGGGGTCTCACCTCTGTCTTAGATGACTTAGATTCCATTTGGACACCAAGATTGCACCACAGAATAGCAGGCATGGAGTCAAGACACATGAGTTCTAATCCAGTCTCATTACTAGTTGTGTGATCCTGGGCAAGTTATTTAACCTCTGCCTCAGTTTCCTCATCTATAAAACAGGGATAGTAGTCTCTACTTTCCAAGGTTGTTGTAAGGATCAAAGGAAATAATTTTACAGTGTTTAATACAGTGCCTGACATATAATATGTACCGTAGAAATGTTAGCTATTACTGTTATTGTTATTAACCTGTTTGCTTCAGTTTCCTCATTTGCCAAATGGGAATAATATTAGCACTTACCTCGCAACGATCTTGTGAAGATCAGGCGGGATAATAATTGTAAAGTGCTTAGCATAGTGCCTGACACAGAGTGAACACTGTATCGATAATGGCGGCGGTGGTGGAGGTGGTGGCGGCTGTTTTCGTTGTTGCTCTTGGTAATTCTTTTTCTTCTGTATGCCATGTTTGAGAAAGGATACTGCTGTTCCAAAAAGTAAAGAGAGTCAGAGAGAGTCGAGAAAACTGAGGGCTCTGTGAGTTTGGCCTGTAGGAAATGGAGTTAGCCTACAGAAGAAAAGACATCAGTTGAATGAAGAGAATGAGATATGGTGGTTGCCTTCGTATTTTAGAAAAAGAATCTAACTAGTTTGGATTGTTTATTTCTTGGCCTCAGACCAGGACTGAGAACAGTAAGGTGAAAATGGCCAAGGGGCAAATGCTGGATCAGTATAAGCAACAATCTCCCTAAAACTAGAGCAGTTCAAAGAGCAGCTCCCACTAAAAGGGAATTTGAAGAAGGGGCAGTTGAAGACTGAGGGAGAACAGGAAGATTTGGAAAACAATCGCTGGGCAAAGAGGGTTAGCAGCTTGGTGTTTGACGAGTAAGAAGATTGCTGAGCAGTGGTGAGAGCCCGATACCTGGAATTCACTGCAGACCCGAGCAGCTGAATTGGATGGCTTCCTTCCCCTAGAAGTTCTCAGTGGCCCAAGAGCAGGGGTAGAAACAGCGGAACCAATGGTGGGGAGTTGCCAGCATTGTGGACAAGTGAGACAAGTGTGACAAAGGTCAAAAGGGAGAAAGATTCTAGATTGTTAGAGACATTGAGTGAGGCATTGCATTGAAAGTACTGGATTTGGTTTCAGAAGACCAGCATTCAAATCTTTGCTTTATAATTAATTATTTACCCCTCCTGGGCCTCAGTTTCCTCATCAGTAAAGTGAGGGGGTCAGACCAAGTGTCATCAAAAGTCTCTTCCAGTTCTGAGTCTGTGAGGTTTTGAACACATTTGAATGGACAGATAATGCACTCCATGGTGGGTAGGTAGACACAGGAATCCAGAAGAGGGCTAATTGAAAGAAAAATAGGGAAGGATGGCAGGATTAATGGTCATGATCCAATTAAAAAGCAAGTTCAACGGGTATTCACGGTCTAATAAATACACAAGCAAAAGAAAGGTGAGGTGTGGAACAAAGTCGATGTCCACAAAACATGGTTAGGAATGAGAAAGGAAACTGATTTGGCTGAAGTTGGCGGAACTGCAAGGCAGAAGTAGCTACAAGGTTACATGCAGCTCCCAACCCACCTGAGTGTAGCCCAAGCCAGACTCAATTGTAATTGGGAAATATTTAACAAAATCAATAAGATGCAAAAAAAAATCTATCATATGAATATGCAGTTTTCTAAGTTAAAATGCAGCCCCATTGAGCCTTCTGCAGTTCAGTGGCACCATTTTTATTTTACATTCATGTCATATGGGGCTCACAAAGAAAGAGGGATGGCAAACTCCCATATCTGAATATGTTATACAAAGCTTCCAATTATTTCAGCACCGAAGACCCAGTAGAATCAATAGATCATAGATGTGGAGCTTAGAGGATCTTCCTAGTCCTTAGCTTTTGGATCCCTTATTTTATAGATGAAGAAATTAAGGGTCCAGAATATCCAAATTCTCTCAGGCACTAGAAAAAAATTACTAAAAAAATTACTGAGTCATGATTTGAACCCAGGTCCTTCTGAATTCACATCCAGCACAAACTCAATTAGGAGAATATAGCTAAAGGACTCAGTAGAAGCTGAAATCTTAGAGATGGAGATGTAATTTGAACTCAGTCTTGAAGGACAGAGAGAATTTGGACAGAAAGAGAAGTGATATCATCATTCTCAATAAGGGGTATGAGATAAGCCATGAAAAAGAAGGGGGAAAGAGCAATAAACAATCCGGGGATAATAAATAAACCATCTGGGAGTTGTGTAGGAAACTAGCAAGAGACAACTTGAAAGGTAGGTTGAGGCAAAATGCTAAAGAGCCTTGAATGTCAGAATAATGATATTGGGCTTCTTCAGCAAGATGAGGTAAGGAAGCTTACTCTGGAAGTGTTCCAAACAAGAAAGGGACAAGGTTAAAGATATTTTAGGAAGATAAATCTGATAGTATGTGCAGAATAGAATAGATAAAGGAGAGACTGAGTCTAGGGGGATCCTCAGAGTAGGCTACCTGAATCATAAGGAGACTTACTTCTGTGGGTATCAGTTTCCTCATCTGTAAAAGGAACAGATTGCATTGGATACCTGCTACTTCTGATCCTCCAGTAACAACACCCATGGTCCCTGCTCTGCTTAGTCAGCTCCTATTACTTGGTTGGTAATTGGTAATTGCCTAGCCCTGACATCAATTCTCAGCTTGGCCTCCTGAGGCGTCCGGATCTGGTATTGACCTCTGCAGTGCCTCCTCTCCCAAACTGACAATACTGTCTTTTTTTCTTTTTCTCAGAGTGGGGGAATGATTAGAGATCTCTTCCTCCATCAAAATGTGCGCTTCTATCCAAACTAGTGAGAATTCATTTTATAGAAAGATTTAATGAAACCCTCGTATGGGTGTTTTACTGGAATCCATTTCCATGAATCTGTTGAAAATGAATTATATCATTCCATTTCTTTAGTGAGCTAACTTTGCCACCATGCTCCCCTCCCTCCTCAAAAAAGCAATTAATCCATGAACAAGGCACTTCAACAGAGCATTTTACTCAACCAGTTCTTCCACCCATCCCCCAATTCCTTCTTTCACTACAGGTTCCATTTCTTTCATAAATGGAGATAGGTGGTTTTATTACAAAGCAGTGAAACTGGTTTGTGTAAAGGATTTATAAGGAGAATGTGATGTGTGTGTGTTCATCCTTCATTGCTGAAGAAGACCATGCCATCAGAGAAATGATGATATGACTTGCACTTGATTGTGTTTTGGGTGAGGGAGGGCTGTGCAGGTCACCAGCCTCACTTCTCCAGAGACATCTGAATCTAGTGACCAGATATTCATCAAGATGACTGGAGATGACCCAGTATGAGGTAATTGGGGTTAAGTGACTTGCCCAAGGTCATATAGCTAGTGAGTGTCAAGTGTCTGAGGTGACATTTGAACTCAGGTCCTTCTGACTCCTGCACTGGTGTTTATCCACTGCACCACCTAACTGCCCCCTGCTGACTCAATAAGTTTGTGGTCAAGGACCCTCAAGTGGATTTCTACATATACCTGCCTAGCCAGTCCTTCTGTATCCATATAGAATCATAGATTAGTACACCTGTAAAGAATATTAGAAACTGAATTCACCTTCTCATTTTAGAGCTGAGGAACTCCTCTATTCGTTGGGGAGAGGATTGTCCTTTAAGTGGATGACTCTTGAACTCTTTCTTACTTAGTTTCATCTCATTTTAAGAGGCCATTTCTAATATTCTAGGGCATTTTGAACCTTATTCATCTCATAAAGTATCAGTAATTGTTACAGAATGAATAGGCTGTATTGTGCTAAGGAGCAGCTAGAACTTCAGCAGTACATGTAGAGTGTTCTGACCCAGAGAAAGCAAGGAAAGAGTCAGTGAGTCTTTGACCAGTTTGGATGGAGTGGGGGGTACAGGGAAAGTAGTTAAGAAAAATATAAGGTAGGGTGATGCTAGGTTGTTGAGAGCTTTGAATGCAAGGCAGAGGAGTTTAAGAGTTACTTTGGAGGCGTTAGGAAGCCACCAGACACTTCTGAGTAAGATTTTCCTATGAAAAACTTCACAATAGCATTTGCTCTTCTGTAAGTTTCTTCTTCCGTATTTTTTATATCCAAATCCTTTCGCACTCTGGAAAGCACCCAGAGCAGGGGCATTAAGTGGGTTAGATAGTGTGTAGGAAGATAAGCCTCTAGCCACTCAAATGACCCTTTGAGCAGGGTAGGGGAAAGCATATCAGAACCAACATGCCTTCTGGAGTGCTAGCTTAGCCAATTGTGTTTCATAGTAAGGGCACAGGACTTGGAGTCGGGAAGATGGAGCTCAAGTCTTGCCTCAGGCATTTTATAGCTCCATGACCTTGGGCAAGTCATTAGACCCCTTTGAATCTGCATTTCTTTCATTTTAAATGGGGATAATAACAGTACCTACCTCACAGTATTGAGTCGACTTTACAGGGCTTCATACATCCATCTTCCTGTTACTAGTATTCTGTAGTGGGCACTAAGAAAATGCTTTCTGAATGACTCTTTAAGTTGGGGTACTATACCCTAGCATTTTTGTGGGGAAAGCCCATTACAAAGGTTAAAGCACATATGGTGTTAGTGAGGTATCTCACATACTGTTGGTTCTTGGCAAATGCCTGTCTACTGGTTGGCTTGATGAAGAGCTCCCACTGATCCTTATTCTTCTCTCTTCTACACTCTTTTCCAGGGGTGATTTTGTTGCTTCTGGATAAGCTGCGAAAGATGAAGTGGGAGCAGATGTGGAGGCTGACGGCAGAGAGGGAGCTGATGAGCATGCTTTCAACTTCATTGGCTGACCAGGTGAGAGTAGCCCCATTACTGGCAAGGAACACTGAGGACATTCCAATTGTTGCTTTGAAAGCTGAGTTCATAGACTCTTAGGAGCTGATATTCAGAATTAGAAGGTATGTGTGTGGTACCTTATGAAATTTAGAGCCAAAGGAACTCAGATCCCTTCTCTGCCACATACGATCCATGTGGCGTGGGGCATAATACATAGCTATTCTAAGACTCAGTTTCCACATCTGTAAAGTGAAGAAATTAGACTGAAATCATGGGATTCCAGAGCTAGAAGGGACTTTATGAGCCACTTAGTCTAGACCTCTCATTTTACATATGACAAAACTGAGACAAAGGGAGGTGAAGTGATTTGCCAAGGAGTTAGGCATTACAGCCAAGAAGGCCTCCAAGGTCCCTACTAGCTCTAAATCTAAAGTCCTAAAATTCTTTGATCATCTTTTTAAAAAAATTCTATGACAATTTAAGTTTTTTTCCTTTAAATTATTTTTCAATTACATGTAAAAACCATTTTAACAAATGCAATTTACAATTTTTTTTACAAAACTTGAACAATGTTCATTCTTTTTTAGAATTTTGAGTTCTAAATTTTCTTTGTCTCCCCCCCCCCACTCTGCTCTGGGAAAGCACTGAATTTGATAAAGGTTATATTTATGCAGTCAGGGAAAACATATTTCCATATTAGTCATGTTGCAAAAGAAAATGCAGACCAAAAAAAGAAAGAATAAATAGAGTTTTGTTTAAAAAAATAAAGTATACTTTGATCTGCATGACCATTTACCAAAGGATGTTTCTGAGAGTTTCTTTTCGCCATCCTCTTGGTTTTGATTATCCAGGGGTCTTAGACCACATACAAGTGGCATTAGACTCATGTTTTAAGGCCCAGAGAGAAGAACATTAGGAAATTAATAGGAATGGCATAAAGCCAGATTTTAGTATAGTATTAGGAAGACTGAATTATTAGAGCTGGAACACTGGGGAGGTCCCCTCTCTCTTTAGAGGTCTCCAAGCAGAAACTACAAGAGTATTGAGGGGGGAATATTAAAAAAGGGATGGTTTGGAATGTGGATTGGATCGTTGGATGGTTAGTTGGCTTCCACCTGTTTACCTGGAGTAACCAAGATTACAGCCCTGTTACACTTAAGCAAATGATCTCTCTGAAGTTCTGCAGCTGAAGAAGTTCATTCCTTGCTGGATATCAATGAATTTCTCTCTGACCTTAGCTCGGAGTAGAGTGTCCAGTCAACAGCTGCCCACATCCATTACTGGATCCACACCCAGATATTTAATATCTCTGGTTCTTAGTTTCTTTATCTATAAATAAGGGAGTTGGACTAGATGGCATAATTTTGCAAATTGTGAAAATTTTTCCAGATGGTTTTTACATCTGTATCTGTGAACTTTATAGCTCATTTGTTGATTTTTGTAAGTTCATTATAATAGAATAAATACACATGTTAAAAATCAGATTGGAGGGAAGATGGATAAATCATGTGTAGTCATCATATTTTATTGAGTTCCAATTGGCTTGACTTTGTCTTGGAAATCCAGCAATTTGGACCTTCAGTTTAGAATAGAAATGAAAAGTTTCCTCATCCATCTAAGCCTCTGGAGGCATGTAATTCACCTTCTGGTACTGCCTGTTAGGAATTATTTAATGAGCTTGGCCATATGCTTGTGTCTCAGGGAAAAGCCCCAAAGGGTTAAAACTTTCCTTGATATGTATGAATTCAATCACTAAATGGGAAATGCATGCTCCCAGCTCCCTGTCCTTGTGGAATCCTTTGGCATTTCTATCACAAAACTCCCAGAAAGCCCCAGGAATTGCTGCAGAGACCATTTCTGCTGACTGTCAAAGCAGTTGGATAAGAGGACCAACTTTTCATAGTGCCATCCCTTCAGTGGGCTGGATTCTCCATATGAAACACATTCACTAGCCCAAAGGGGAACAAGGAGACATCCTGTGTCATGTGATACTTTGCCTCATATAAAGAGAGGCTTGAGGCAAGCTTTCCTTTTTCCCTAACCAATTTTTTTTAAATATACTCCTTGTAAGCTTCAAGCCTCCTTTTATCTCTTCAATAAATCAGTCATTAATCATTTACTAAGTGCCTACCATGTGCCAGGTACTATGTTAAGTGTTGGAAATACAAAACCAAAACCACATAATCCCTCTTCTCAGGGGAGCTTAAATTATAACAGGGGATACAAGAAGTCTGTCCACAATTATATACAGAATAGGAGATTTTCAGGTCCATTTCCCAAGGTGACAGGGCAGCTTGGTAACCTATTAAGGCCACTTTTCTTCATTTAGCACTATTATATTCCTGGTTCTCAAATTTTCTCATGAGGACAGCATCTCATGAGGGGCATTTTAGAGATCTAGCCTCTGGCTGCCTCAGAAAGGTTTTATCGTTATCATCATAGTCTTTGCCTGATGTTGGAAGGTTGACTCCCAAACAATGAGTCTGTGTTGAGATCAGTTATAATTTATATCAGTCTGTGTCTCAATCTGGTGCCCACCTTGGGCATCACACACCTCCTTGGGTCAGCTTCCCAGGGGTTAATGTCCCATAGGAGGGACATGCAAGCATGCTCAAGGATATGTCCACGAGGAAATACCTCAGTGCAACCAAGCTCTTTCCCAAACACTCAAAACTCATCAAAAGCTAAGATGCAGTCTCAAAAACAGAGAGAAGACAAAGTTTCAAATTTAAAAAGCCAGAAGCTAAACTTTGCTTCTCCCCTTCCCTAAAAACCCACCACTATATTTTATTTCTTTGCCTTTCAGCGAGAGCCAGAAGGCTGCTCCATATAACAGGCTGACAGATTTCCATCTCCCTGCTACCCCCATGCCAGAAACTAGCAGGAGAAGTGAGAGATAGTATAGTATAGTGGAGAGAGTGCCACACCCCAAGTCAAGAAGAGCAAGCTTCAGGGCTACCCCAAATATTTGCTGCGAGAATCTGAGAGGTTTAATTCTCTGTGCCTCAGTTTTCCCAATTTTCCAGTAGGAATGACCTCTAAGGTCCCTTGCAGCTCTAAAGCTATGATCCAAGGATATCCTTTAATCCCTTGAGCCTCAGTTTGCTGGTCTGTAAAATGAGGGGACTGGACTAAGTGAAACTGAGGTCCCTTCCAACTCTAGAACTATGAGCCTGTAAAGTCAGTTAACGTCTATGGGTCACAGATTGTAATCTCTTTATGACTAGAACTAATTTTTTTTGCCTTTATTTATGTCCTCAGCATGGCACAATGCCTCACACATAGTAGGTGCTTAATATATACTTATTGACTCAGTTTCCTCATCTATAAAATGAGGCAGTTGAACTACATGAATCTTAGGTCTCATCCAACTCCAAACTGATGACCCTGATTGACCCTTCTGGACCTCACTTGTCCCATCTGTAAGACATGGATATTGGATTTGATGGCCTCTGCTTTCCTTTTAGTTCTAAATCTGTGAGCCAAAGTCTATTCTGGTGAACTTCGGTGATGGGGTGACTAGAGTAATGGGTAGCGTTTGACTAACGGTTGGCCTGGTTGTGTCTCCTAGGATATTTTCAATGCTGTCATCAAACAGAATCCATTTCTCGTGTACCAGCTCCCCTGCTTCTGGAATGTTCAGCTGTCTGACCACACTCGCTCTGAACAGTGTTACCGGGATGTGTCTGATCTAAAGGTAGGGCGACCATGGGCCATGATGGTAACTGCTCCTTCTTTTCCTCCCCAAACATTTCCCTTAAGGGAGAATGGAATATTCTCTAGTGAAAAGGCAAAGGAAGATAGTGGAAGGCCATCAGTGGGAAGGACTGGGCACACATCTGTGCAGCTGTAAGACAAAGAAATCTGCTTTTCTTGCATTTTTTTCTTTGTCATCCAGAAAACTTGAGACCTTTTACTATCCCAGTCCATCTCATGAGAGCTAGGATAGCAAGGCCTTCTTTCCACCGATGAGTCTTGCTGTTTCAGCTCACAGACCTGTTTATTCTCCTCCCAGAGTCCCCTGGCAAGGAGATGAACACATACACACCCTCAGCAACCTACTACTTATGGAGGAAGAACATTATTACGGAGGACTTACAAAACAGGAACATGGTGATCAGATGGATAGATTATGACTACATATATGGGTGGACAGATTGGTACATAGATGATGGAGAGATAGATAGGTAAATGGATACATAGATCAATAGATGATGGATGGATGGATAGATAGATAGATAGATAGATAGATAGATAGATAGATAGATAGATAGATAGAGATAGATGAATGATAGAGACAGATAGGCAGATGTCTAGATAGATATAGTTATAGATAGTTCTTCCTAATTCTAAGTTGAGATAGACAGACATGTTGATAGGGAGAGGGGGAGAAAGGAGGTTGCTAGGGAAAGAGAGAGACAGAGATTATGGGAAATACTGAGGAAATGAGAGAGAGAGAGAGAGAGAGAGAGAGAGAGAGAGAGAGAGAGAGAGAGGAGAATATATTAATTACTTCCTGTGTAGCAGGTGCTATGCGAAATGCTAATAATTTTTTTTAATTGCAAGCCAATCTGTATTTGTAACCATTAAAGGAGATTTGCTCAATCAGTCTATAATTGTATCTCACTTCACATTTCAGTATGGTGCAGTGAAAAGAATGCTGGACAGAAATTCATAATACTTGGGTTCAAATCCCCCTCTACTAGTGTGTGACCTTGGCCTTGGTCTTGGTCATTACTTCTATGATCTTTAGAAGTTAAATGAAGGGTTGGGACTAGATGAACTCTAAAGTCCTTTTCAACTCTTCTTCTATGACCCACTGACCTGTTATGTAACTCTAGAGCTAGAAGAGAAACCATCTAGTCAAACCTCCACTTTTGACAGATGGAAACACAGAGGCCATTGGAGGTTAAATCACTTTACCAAGGTCACTAAGATGGTAAATGGAAGCACAGGATTCAAACCCAGGGTCCTCCAACACATTCAGTGTTTTCTCTCACTGTACCATCAAATCTCCCTAATGTTTCACGAGTGCCCCTAGGCTGGGGAACTGAATACCCCACTCGCAAACCCCACACAATATCAACTTTTACAACTCCACCCACTTTGTCCCAACGGTTCAGAACCATTTGGAAAATACCCAGGAAGGCCCCTGCAGACAAAATTCATTAATTGGCTTAGCAATTAAGTGAATTTTGAGAAGGGGGGAAGGAAGATATGAAAAGGTCATATTATATTTTCTGGTATCAAAGTTTCTGGGGTCTTATCTCCGTGGATCTATGATGACTTTAAACTCCATCACATTGTGATGTTTTATAACATCACAATGTTATAAAAAAAAAAAACCTGTGCTTACATTAGCACCTCTGGTCCACTGACAATGTCCATGCAGATTGCACATAGATGGATTAACAGAAATCTGGCCAAAATGACCCAAACTAAAGGAGCCAAGCGTGCCTGATTCACATTCAGACCCTGGGAAGGAAGAGGTGGGATACTGGGAATACCAACAAGGGATCTGCTAGTAAATGTTTAACAGCCAGCTCTCCTAAAATACAGGGTACTCTTCTTTTACATTTCATTGGCATAATTAACATTTTCTCCATCACTATCTTAAGTCTGAACAATCAATAGCAAAAAAATAAAAATAAACCTTGTTCGCTGATTTATGAGATATGAATGTTCACACTAAAAATTTAATAATCAAGTGATTGTCAGTTTAAGTTGACTCCATCATACCCTTGACCAGAACCTAACCAAGGGTGAATGAAAAGAAATAAGAGATTTTAGAAACAAGTATAAAGATAATGTGGGGTTTTAAGTCTTAGAAACGGAAAATTAAAGGGCTTGGTGGCATTTCATCTCATAGAAACTTGAAGAGAGAAGAACTCTAGATTTTGAGACACAGGTCTTGAATCCACATCCCACATCTGCTCCTGGCTAGATTGTATTTCCCTACCTCCTTTCTAGGTCTTTATTCCTTACTCTTTAAAATGAGAGAGTTGGACTAGATAAGATCTTTTGTTTTAATCATTTTTATTTTTCAAGTAACACATTTTTTTAATTAATCTGTTCCTGCCACTATTCCCACCTTTGTCACTGAGCAAATTAAAAAAAAAACATAACTTGATACATAGATGCTAAATTAGGCAAAGCAAATTCCCATGTTAGCTATATCCAATAATGTGTGCCTTTTTCTGCTTCTTAAGTTCATCTTCATTCTCATGATTTAGCATTGCATTGATTGGAGGTCAGCAGTCTTTTGAAGTTTTTTGTTTGTTTTCTTTGGGAGTGTG
Source organism: Bettongia penicillata ogilbyi (assembly GCA_023548195.1). Classification (NCBI taxonomy): domain Eukaryota; kingdom Metazoa; phylum Chordata; class Mammalia; order Diprotodontia; family Potoroidae; genus Bettongia; species Bettongia penicillata. Next base: position 163,796 of record JAJHZJ010001085.1, read on the forward strand.
TCTGTGTCTGTGTCTGTGCCTGTGTCTATGCCTGTGTCTGTGTCTACGTCTGTCTGTGCGTGCCTGTGCCTGCGCCTGTACCTGTGCCTGTGTCTGTGGTTGTGCCTGTGACTATGTCTGTGTCTGTGTCTATACCTGTGCCTGTGTCTGTTTCTATACCTGTGCCTGTGTCTGTGCCTGTGTCTGTGTCTGTGCCTGGGCCTGTGTCTGTGCCTGTGCCTGTGTCTGTGTCTATACCTGTGCCTGTGCCTGTGTCTGTGTCTATATCTGTGCCTGTGTCTGTGTGTGTGTCTGTCTACGTGTGTGTCTGTCTATGTGTGTGTGTCTGTGTCTATGTCCGTGTCTGTGTTTATACCTGGGTCTGTGGTTGTGCCTGTGCCTGTGGCTGTGCCTATGTCTGTGTCTGTGCCTGTGCCTGTGCCTGTGTCTGTGTCTGTGTCTATACCTGTGCCTGTGCCTGTGTCTGTGTCTATATCTGTGCCTGTGTCTGTGTGTGTGTCTGTCTACGTGTGTGTCTGTCTATGTGTGTGTGTCTGTGTGTCTGTGCCTGTGCCTGTGCCTGTACCTGTGCCTGCATCTGTGCCTGTGTCTATGTCTGTGTCCTATGACCATCCTTGTTTTAGTTCCCTTGGCTCTGCTCTTCATTAGTTCATAGAGCTCTTACTAGTTTCTTCTGGCATTAGGACTAGGTAACTGCTCAGGCACTTTCCCACTCCAGATCCATGATCTTGTAATCTTATCTTAATTTTTAGGAGGGCCCTAGGTCATGCAAATGACTACAAAACTCATTCGAGAAACTCCTTTCACTAGGTTTCTTATAGAGGTGACAAAACAGAGCAGCAGGAGGTTTAGAAAAGCAGTTGAAAGAATTGGAGAGATTTCATCAGAAGGGGGAACATGGGAGAACATGATTGCTTTCTCAGGATATACTAAGGGTGGCCAAATGAAGAAGGAATTTCACTTGAGTCCCTTTTGACCCCAGAGGACCAAACCAGAAGCAATGGGTGGGAACTGTGAAGTGGACAATTTAGGTTTGAGGTGAGGAAAACTTACTAATAATTAAAACTGCCTCACAGTGGAATGGACTGCCTAGGTTCCCACTTCTAGAAGGTCTTCAAACAAGGGTTCACTCACCCCTTGTCTGGTGTGTCATAATGGGGCTTTATTTTGTGTATGGGTTAGATTAAATTGGAATACCTAGATAGTATAATGAATAGAGCACCTGATCTGGAGTGAGAAAGACTTGAGTTCAAATCTGGCCTTAGACATTTATGTGACCCTGAGCAAGTCACTTAACCATTGTCACAAAGACATATCACTGAAAATGATAAACAACTAATGTAACCTTTGGCAATTCACTTGACCCTATTTGCCTCAGTTTCCTCATCAATAAAATGAACTAGAGAAAGAAATGGCAAACCACTCGAGTGTCTTTGCCAAGAAAACCTCAAATGCGGTCACAAAGAGTCAGATATAACTGAAATGACTGAGCATCAATGAGAGATTAAATGGATCTGAGGTCCATTCCAACCTTAAAATCCTGTGATTCTCTGAAAAATAAAACTGATGTGCATATGAAAATTGCAGTATTCTCTTATGGCCAATCAGTGGTGTCTCCATAAAAGGAGACATCCTTAGTCAAGTTTGGATTTTTTTAAGATACTAATATTTCTATGATTTCTAAGGAAGACAAGGAGACATGTGGTCTGTCACATCCAACCAGACTACGGTAAAAAATGAGGCAAGGAAACCCACTGGTCATGAGCGTGATGAATCAGGAGTTTGATTTGGAGAACATTAAAGACCTGAAGTAGACAGTAGTTCCGGTTGAAGAGATCAAAAATCCAGCCTGAACTCCCAAGTGTGCTTCTATTTACCTTGGGTCTGATAAAAACCACATTTCTTTAAGCCCAGGAGGCTATGATGTTAGTTTGTTTCATCTTTGATGTCCTTAGGAGAGCTCTGAGGATTTCATCATCCCCATGCCCAAGGCTATGACCAGTCAAGTCAAAGAAGGGTTGTGGTTTGGCATGATGATGCTGCTTCCTGACAGAGCAGCAAACCTCTCTTATGTGACTCCTCTCTAATTCTGGTCACTCGGTCAACAGTCAACAAGCACCTATCATATATCAGGCACTGTGCTAAATGCTGGAAGTTCAGTAAAAACATTCTCAGTCTAGAGTTCTCAAGTCTTTATGCAAATATAATTCAGTGTCCTTCATCTTGGACCACATTAAGGATATGTGTCCAGAATGAGGGTTGAGAGTAAGCATGTATTGAGCACCTACTATGTGCCAGGCACTGCACTTTACAGACATTACTTCATATCAGTTCTGAGTGAGGGAGGAGATTAGCTAATTATACTTGCCATCTTCTTCCTGATCGAAAAATATCTGGAGTATTATGTCCAGTGCCATGAGCCATGATTCAGCAGTGGGATTGACAAACTAGGGCACCGAGAACAAAGGACAGCCAGGATGGTAAAGAGTCCCAAGTTCATGACATTTAAGGAATCATTCCAGTAATTGGGCACATTTGCCCTGAAAAAAATGAAGAAAGATATGGGAGTGTAGGACAGTTATCTCTATGAATCTGTAGGACTCTCTTGTGAAAACAAAAGGTGCTAAGCTTATTTTACTTGACCCTGAGGATGGAAGTTGGAGTAACAAATGGGACTTTCAGAGATGTAGAGTTGATATAAGAAGAAAAGTCTACCTTGCAGTTTGATCTACCCCAAAGTGAAATAGGCAGTCTTAGAAACTAGTAGAGTCTCCCTTCCTTGAAGCCTTCCAATGAAGGTGGGATGACGAGTTGTTGGGAATCTTGTTTCTGCTTGGCTTTGACTGGGTGATTTGTTATGGGCCTGTTGCCCTCATCCTTTGCTTAGAGGTCCTCTTTAAAGTCTTAAGCTCTAACCTTCCTCTGTTTCCCATTCTACCTCCCTTCACTAGACCATTCCTTTAGCCCCTTGCTCCAACTTTCTGAATGATAAAGTCATAATGACGTTGATTGAGTCCCATACCTCAAGATGTCAGTTACTCAAGAAAAGGTCTCTAAATGATGCATATGATAAGGGAGCAAATGGACAAGCCCAACATTAATCATCATTCTATACCAACTAATGTGCTTACAGCTTTGTTTTTGTTCATCATTTTCAGTTGTGTCTGACCCTTCATTACCCCATGTGGAGTTTTCTTGACAATTCCTTCTCCAGCTCTTTTTTACAAGTGAGGAAACTGAGGCAAAGAGAGTTAAGTGACTAGCTCAGGGTCACACAGCTAGTAAGAGTCTAAGACTGGATTTGAACTTGGGAAGATGAGTATCTGTGACTCTAAGCCAGATGCTCTGTGCACTTTGATGTCACCTAACTGCCCTGCAAAAATTAGATATAAAGTTACAAATTCTCCTCCCCCTCCTACCCATTATAATAATCCTTCCAGTCATCATTTCTATGGTACTTCACTGCTTTTAGGTTGGTACCCCTCTTTGTTGTTATAACCACACGATGTTCACTTTCGTGTGATTGCCCTTCCCCTTTTACATTTTTGGGTTTGTGGTTTATATGATTTTCCTGCACGTTTGCCAAGAACACTTAAGTTCATTGATCTCTTTACATTTATCCCTATTTTATCTTATTTCCCTCATCCATCCTTGATGGGGATCCCACTTTTGTCATTTACTGTATTGAGTCAAGGGGGTATACTGATTAAAGCACTCAGTTTGGAGTAAGAGGAACTAATTTCTTTGTATGCTCTGTGTGACCTTCTCTTGTTGAGTCTTCGTATCCTCATCTGTGAAATGACTCAAGCATTCTAGATGACATCTAAGGTCCCTTCTAGCTATAAAGCTTTGCTTTGGTGTCCCTAGGCTATCCTCAGGTTTTAGGCATACGTGTTAAGCATTCTGATCATGTAGCCTCTGGCCAAAAATTCCTCGAAAGTGAGTTCAGTATGGTCAGCACTCAGCTGTGGACAGCTCCTGGATGGGTAACTTTTGACTAGCCAGAGCCAAGGGTCTAGGGGAGCCAGACAGATTACCTAGGCATGAATTCTAGGGTAGGAAATCGAAAATCAAGAGAAGTCTCTGGGTCCAGCTATCAAGTATCCTCTCTGGAGCCAGATATTTTGTAACAACAGAAAGGGAGCAGTCTGGAAGCATAATCCAAGTAATTAGGTAGAGATTTGTGACAAGAGAACAAAACAGATATGATAATAATCACAGGCCATGTTCACGTAAAGGAGTATAATTTGCCAACTGCTTTTCCCATAACAATTCCTTGAAGCAGATAGGACAAGTATTATTCTTCCCATTTTACAAATGAAGTAAGTGATGTTTGGGGATGTTAGTCACAGAGTCACTGCTCATAGACATAGCTAATAGGTATCAGAGCCAAGAATGAAACACAGGATTCTCAAGTCCTCTTTTCCCTACACAGTATTAGAGTTACATTGAAATTTACATTGGAAGAACTGAATCAGGCTGGGGGGCGGGGATGGAGAGAGAATGAACTCTAAGTCAGCAGTCCATTATCAACACCTAGGGAAATTGGACTGAGGCTATGGATAGAAAGAGGGAATAGAATATGGTACCCTGAATAATCAAGGGGTTCCACATCTGGGTTATGATGTGACTTAGAGATAGAAGTTGGCTGCATGAAACCCCAATCTTATGCCCGCTACTGTGTGTAGGCAGATTAATCTTAATGGGTATGTGCTCAAGAGCCAGAGAAGAAATCTTATCTCACTTCTCCCCAGGTGGGTTGAGTGACTGCTTAAAAGCACAGAAGCTAAGGATGTAGAACTGAAAACAACCCTAAAAACACACTAGTGTAGGCACCTCATATTAAAGATTTAGAAGCAAAAATGACATATATTATGTAGGTGGAAAGACACATTCTGATTCAGGAGAAAGCTGAGTTCATATCTTGCCTTCATCACTTACAATAGCTATGTGGGCCATGGGCAAGTCACTTACCAACCCTAACTCACTAACTAACCTCACTAACCATAACCTTTCTGACCTTCAATCTCCCACTCTATTAAGTGAAAATAACAATGCCTGTAATAGATGGTTAGCTCTTTTTGTATCTCGAAAATGTTAAGAGAGATAAATGGGCAGACATAGATAGATAGTATATAAACATAATATAAAGTATTTATTTTGTATATTTAGGTATGTATGGTATATTTACTATATTTATATAAATTAATTTATATAAATGTATATGATATAAATATTTGCCATAATCATTGTCACATCATCATCATTATCACCATCATCACCAAAGGTAATGTAACTAATGAGTTGTATAGCTAGGATTGGAATCCAGATCTTCTGTCTTCAAATATAGTGTTCCTTCTACTATAACATACAAACTCAGAGAGAGATAAATCAAGGCCAAAGACGTAAGCTGACCCAAAAGGCATTTTGGCCTGGGGACCAATCAGTGAATTCTTAACATTCACTAAAATGTCAGGAACTTCAGTCGGATCCTTGATCCCAAATCCTGTCCAATACAACAAGCATTAAACACCTATTATGTCCTAGGTACTGCGGTAGATAATCTATAATCAAGCATTTATTAAGTGCCCACTTTGTGCCAGACTCTGTGCTAAGCACTAAGGATGCAAAGAAAGACGACAACACAAGTCATGGCCCTCAAGGAGCTCCCAGTCTAATGGAGATGACAGGTAAATAGCTATGGGTGTATAGCATACTTACTGGGTAGGTGGAAGGTAGCCTCAGAGAAAAGGCACTAGCAGAGAAAGGGGAGAAGTGAGCCAGGAAAATGCCCCCCACAGAATGCCAGATTTGTTCTGAATCTTGAAGGAAGTCAGGGGAACTAAGAGGCAGAAGCGAGAGAGCAGCTCTTACTAAAAATGGAGAACAGTCATCACAACGACAGTTTGGGGAGGTTCCCTATGTGTGAAGAAAAGCAAGTGAGCCAGCATGGCTATATCATTGAATTTGTGAGGGAAGGAAAGTATAAGAAGACTGATAAGGAGGAAGAAGCCAGGCTTTATACGTGGAACAGAATTTCTATTTTATCCTGAAGCTAAGGAGGAAATAAATGGAATCTTGAGTACAGGTGAGGAAATAATTGACCCTGAACTTTAGAAAAATGACTATGGCTCCTGAAGGAGTCTATAGAGTTATGAAGAAAAAAGATGAAAAGCATTCCCCGCCCACAAGAAGCTACTACTAGACGATATGTATAAACATTGTATAAAAATGTGTAAACAGTTAAATAAGTTCAGGATATTTTGGGGTGGCATTCGATACTAACAACTAGGGGACATCATGAAAGGCATTCAGAAAGATGTAGCCCATGGGTTAAACCTTGAAATAAGCTAGATAATCAAGTTCCAGGAACAATATCTAAAGTATAGATCGTATGAAGAAAAACAGTATGGAATAAACAAGGAAATCTTGAGTGCAGCCAGATTGTGAAGGGACTTTAAATATATTCCAAGCTGCAGAATGTGTATTTTATCCCAAGTAATGGGCTTCATAGCTAGGTTTGGAACCCAGATCTGTATTCAAATGAAGTATTTAACAGTAGGGAGCCAGTGATGATTCTTGAGTAAAGTGATATGGTCAGAAGCATGCTTTAGAAAAGTTATTTTGACAGATGTATAGAGGGTGACTTTAATCATTCAATCAACCAGCAAACATTTATTAAACAACTGTTTTATTCTTGAACTATACAGTCATTTTTCATTCATATCAAATTCTCCATGACTTTTTTTTTTGGTTGTGGGGGTTCTTGTCAAGGATACTGGCATGGTTTGCCATTTCCTTCTCCATCATGAACAATAGATAGAAAGATCAAAAACCAGTAAATTCCTAACTCCCAAGAACCTTATATTCTTTTGGAAGTAACAGCATTTCTGCTGTAGTATACACACCAGGCATGGGAGAGATCCTATACAGAGAGAGATGAGATAATGTCCTCATGGGAGGACATGAACAAATGTGATACTGGATGGGTAGATGGATAAGTCACAACTTTTGACTTTGAAACCAATACCCACGCTGATGAAACTACAGACCCACTGGAGTATTTGAGATGAATATGGAGATGGATGAGAAACAGGAGAGACTGGAGGCAGATAGTCTTATATGGAAGTTATGGTAGTAGCCAGACAAGAGGTGATAGGGACCTAAAGTAGGGTGATAGCTGGCTGAGTTGCAGTGGGGGACTGACATGAGAGATGCATTGGACATAGCTCAGCAAATAATTAAATGTGAAAGAAGAGGAATAGAGAGGAGTCCAGGTTGACTCTGAACTTGCTATCCTGGATGATTAGAATGACTTACCACCACAGAATCCCTCTGTGACCTTAAGCACAACCCTTAGCTCAGGCTCTCTTGCCCCACCTTGCCCACATCACCCAAACACCTAGATGATGCCCCTTTAGAAGAGCAGAGTGCTGATTCTTTAGGTGAAGCTAATGAAGTGCTTTGAGTCCATTGGCAAGGGGCAGCAAATGAGTAATTTCTGGCCGCTTCCCATAACCTTTTTTCTGGCATTCACAAGGGAGCCACATAGGGACAGGGATCAATGAAGATTATTACTTTGTTTCCACTTATTCCTTCCTTTCCTGCTGTAGGCGCTCTGGTGGGAATTCTTCACACATAATAGAATCCAGTCCAAATTGATTTTCTTTCCCATTTTAAAGCAACAACAACCCAAAGCATTAAACATGATGAATGATATCAACTATGGTTTGACTTCTCTCCCTGGGCCATGTATGGTGCCTCCCTGCCCTTAGCTGTGACAACGGCATTTGTTTTTTCCTCTGTGGCCCCCGGGAAAATAAGAGCATCCAGTACGTTCCAGCTGATCTAGCAAGAGGTGGTGGAACAGGCCAGTGATTCATGCAGGAAGCTCTGTGTGTACACACTCCAGGCAAGAGGACGGGATGTCAGGATACTTTGGCTTGTTTTCTTCCACCTTCTTGGGTAATGAGGCATTTTTGTCTGGGAACAAATTCCAATTACAGCTGGACCAAGTAAATTGTTATAACAACACCAGTGAAAGAAGGTAATGGGATCCTAGACAGTGAATGGTGAACTGCGACTCCAATGAGCCCTCGTTGCATGATGCTTGGGCTGGCTATCAAGGACGGAATTTCTATTTATGTAGCTACAGTCTGGCAATTGTCAGCATTGGAAAGAAGGTGGGAGGAATCACTCTCAGGAGGAAAGGACAGAATCATAGGATTCGAGAGTTAGAAGGAGCCTCAGTTGCCCTAAAGCCTGAGCCCTGCCATGATGGAATTCCCTGTATAACATACTAGTGGCTATTTAGCCTTGCCTTGAAGTGCTCCCTGGGGGCAAATGTAATTTTCCTTGTGGGTCTGGGCTCCCATGGAATATATATCCCCCAGGACGCTATTATGTACCAGACTGGGAGATAGGCTGCCTGAAATCTTTAACTCAGAAAACATCGAGTATGGGGATCACAATGTGTCAGTGTTACCAGGTCATCTGTAGCTTTATCTCCATCAGTACCATCTGCACCCTATCCTATTCTCTCGGCCATGCTAGCGGCAGAGGTCTTGGGACTCCAGCAGTTAGGGAAGCCAAGTCCCTGACAAACTGAGACATCCTCTGAAAAGGTAAAATAAAGCTTCCTTTTGTTTTTTAATACAACTAATAATGATAACAAACTAGCATTTATGTGGGGCAATTAGGTGGTGCAGTAGATAGACCACTGAGTCTAGAGTCAGGAAAACTAATCTTTGTGAGTTCAAATCCAGCCTCAGATGCTTGCTAGCTATGTGACCCTGGACAAGTCACTGAATCCTATTTCTCTCAGTTTCTTCATCTGTAAAATGAACTGGAGAAGGAAATGGTAAGCCACACCATTATCTTTGCCAAGAAAATTCCAAATGGGGTCACACAGAATTGGACACAACTGAAAAATGATTAAATAAACAAGAGACTATATAAGTTTTGAATCTGTATTTTCAAAAACTACTTTACAAATACCTCATTTGAGTTTCAGAATTATCCTGAGAGGTATGTATACATACATTCATACAGACACACATATATGTGTACATATATATGTGTATATTTGCCATTTTACAGATGAGAAAACTGAGGTAGGCAGAGGTTAAGCGACTTGCTCTGTCACGCAATTCATAAGTGTCTGAGACTGAATTTGAACCCTAGTTTTCCTGACTCCAAGTCCAGTGTTCTCTCTACTGTGCCCCCAGTAATATCTGTTACAAAATTACAACTTTTTCAGTCTGCTTATACTTATCTCTCCTCCATACACTCTATGATCCAGTGACATAGGCTTACATGTTAAACATCACCCATGAGACTCCATCTCTCAATCTTATGCATGTCCCCTATGACTGGAATGCTCCTGCTTCTCACCTCCAACTTTGGCTTACCTGAAAGCCTCAGCTCAGCTCTCACCTTCTGCTAGAGCTCTCTCACTATCACCCCCCACCCCCCCGCAACCTGCCCTCACTGCTAGTACCTTCCCTCTAAGATTCCCTTCTATTTTTACCACACACACACACACACACACACATATCTATTTATCTATCTTGTGTGTACATAATTGTTTGCATTAGAATGGGAGCTCCTTGAGGGCAGCGACTATTTTTGCCTCACTTTATAACCTCAGCACTTAGCACAATGACTGCAACACAACCAAGACTTTAATAAATGGTAATGGTCTTCAGTGACTTCAGGGAAAAGATAGGCATGGATAACAATGGAAGAAAACAGTGGCTCAAAAGCATGTCTTCACAGTAAGACATAAGAGAAGCCACATTTGTAGATGACACAGGAGCCTTATGCTTATACATCATGAATGTTTTCTTTAAGAAAAAATATTTAAGAAGCACTGGATGGGGCAAATACAAAATGACATCCCCCTAAAATACTATGAATTCTATTGTAGCTGATAGAAATGGACACATTACCTTTGTGGGACTCATTTCTGAATTAACTGCCAAAGTTTAGTCAAACCACTAAGTTTTAGAGTAAAGTTCCAATTAACACAAAAATAAAAGAAAATGAAAAAAATTATGTCATATACACTAATACGACTCCAGCCTGACATTTAAACAAGTTGTTGATTACAAAAAAGGGAAGGTTCATGGTATAGAAAGCTGAAAGCAATGAGTTCATGCCCTGTCTCTGATACCCACTGGCTACATGGACTTTGGCAATTCTCTTACCCCCTCCATGCCTAAATCAACTCTCTAAGGGAGTAAATGCTGATAGGAGATGAGTTTTCTTCTTCAAGAACTCTACACCAGGGAAATAACAGGTCTAGTGAATCCCTTTTCCTCCCTGCCTCCCTCTTCCCCAAAAAAACAATGCCAAAAGTTTTTGAAATTAAGTTAAGAAAATAGTACTGATGCTGATTAAAAAAAATGATATAAATCAATGGCTTTTGTGAAGTGACCAGGATGACCTTGAAACCTCCTTAGTCAACAGAATCTACTTGCCAAGCAGAGAGATATAGCTGCCAAGGGCAACAACATTTTAGATTGGTGTTGTTAAAAGGGTTGCTTAAATCCTACAAAGATGAATGATGGAAGATGGTGAGAAATATCATCCCATGAGACAGTTAGAAACAGTAGAAGGAAAAGAAAAAGGAAAACTTAGTGAGAGACTCAACTCAGAATTAACATCCAGCAGACTTTTAAGGATAAAATTGGAAGTAGGGCAACAAACAGATAAAAGATGGAAGAGACCTATAAAAGCCATAAAATCTTTTCACCATCAAGGACACTGGAATGATCTAACGTGATAATTTCAGATATGCTTCTTAAAACAGCCATTTAAAAAAAGATAGAACAGGCAACTAACCGATCCATATTAAATATATACAGAGTAGTACTGTTGAAGCAGTGTAGTTTTGGAGATGATAAGGGACCAGTTTTCAAGGTGTCTAAAAGAGGCAAGAAAACAAAGGTATGGAAATAATCTCAAATCATAATATTACCCAAATCCCCCTCAAAAAAGGTACCTGAATAAATATCAATAACTACCAACACATGTGCCTTCTTTCCCCATCTGTGTGCCATTTTTCTAAGAATAAGAAATTTTGTAGAATAAACTACATCTACATCAAGGGAATTTTTAATGCAGCTATTAGAAGGAAATGAGTAAGTTTTAGTAAGCCATATTCCACATGTGGCCCCATCTTAGTCATCACATATTTGTAGAGAATTTGAGATCACACTTTACTTTCTGTTTCTTAACTATAAAAAGCATTTGTTCCAATAGAATAAAATACTACTTTAAAAACTTGCCTGTGCCAATATTACTTTTTTTAACAATTTTTTATTTATTTTTAGTTTTCCACATTCATTTCCACAGAATTTTGAATTGCAAATTTTCTCCCCATCTCTCCTCTCCCTATCCCATAATGCCTTGCATTCTGATTACCCTCTCCCCAAATCTGCCCTGCCTTCTATCACACCCCCCCCTTCCCTTATTTCCATCTTCTCTCTTTCCTTGTGGGGCAAAATAAATTTCTATATCTTATTACCTGTATGTCTTATTTTCCAGTTGTATGCAAAAACAACTCTCAATATTCATTCCTAAAACCTTGACTTCCAACTTCTCTCCCTTCCTCCCTCCCTACCCATCCCCACTGAGAAGGCAAGAAATTCAATATAGGCAATATAAGTGTAGTTTTACAAAAGACTTCCATAATAGTCATGTTGTGTAAGACTAACTATATTTCCCTCCATTCTATCCTGTCCCCCATTTATTCTATTCTGTCTTTTGACATTGTCCCTCCTCAAAAGGATTTACTTCTAATAACTCCCTCCTCCTATTTTCCCTCCTTTCTATCATCCCCCTCACCCTACTTGTCCCCTTCTTCCCTACTTTCCTGTAGTGTAAGATAGATTTTCATACCAAATTGAGTGTGTGTTATTCCCTCCTTAAGCCAAATGTGACGAGAGTTAGCTTCACTTTTTCCCTCTCACCTCCTCCCTTTTCTCCTCCATTGAAAAAGCTTTCTCTTGTCTCTTTTATGAGAGATAATTTGCCCCATTCCATTTCTCCCTTTCTCCTCCCAATATATTCTTCTCTCACCCCTTAATTTTATTTTTTAGATGTCATCCTTTCTTATTCAACTCACCCTGTGCTCTCTGTATATGTATATGTATATATATATATACATACATACACATATATGTGTGTGTGTGCATGTGTGTGTGTGTAATCCCTCCACCTACACAAATAGTGAGAAAAGTCTCAAGACTTACAAATATTATCTTTCTATATAGCGATGTAAACAGTTTAACTTTAGAAAGTCTCTTATGACTTCTCTTTCCTGTTTACCTTTTCATGCTTCTCATGCTTCTTGTATTTGAAAGTCAAATTTTCTCTTCAGTTTTGGGCTTTTCATCAAGACTATTTGAAAGTCCTCTATTTCATTGAATAACCATTTTTTCCCCTAAAGTATTATACTCAGTTTTCTTGGGTAGGTGATTCTTGGTTTTAGTCCTAGTTCCTTTGACTTCTGGAATATGATATTCCAAGCTCTTTAATCCCTTAATGTAGAAGATGCTAGATCTTGTGTTATCCTGATTGTATTTCCACAATACTCAAATTATTTCTTTCTGGCTGCTTGCAATATTTTCTCCTTGAGCTGGGAACTCTGGAATTTGACTACATTATTCCTGGGAATTTTTCTTTTTGGATCTCTTTCAGGAGGTAATCAGTGGATTCTTTCAATATTTATTGTGCCCTCGGGTTCTAGAATATCAGGGCAGTTTTCCTTGATAACTTCATGAAAGATGATATCTAGGCTCTTTTTTTTTATCATGGCTTTCAGGTAGTCCCATAATTTTTAACTTGTCTCTCCTGGATCTATTTTCTAGATCAGTTGTTTTTCCAATGAAATATTTCACATTGTCTTCTATTTTTTCATTCTTTTGGTTTTGTTTTGAAATTTCTTATAAAGTCATTAGCTTCCGTCTGCTCCATTCTCACTTTTAAAGAACTATTTTCTTCAGTAAGCTTTTGAACCTCCTTTTCCATTTAGCTAATTTTGCTTTTTAAGGCATTCTCCTCGTTGTCTTTTTGCACCTCTTTTGCCATTTGAGTTAGTTTATTTTTAAAGGTGTTATTTTCTTCAGCATTTTTTGGGTCTCCTTTAGCAAGCTGTTGACTTGCTTTTCATGATTTTCTTACATCTCTCTCATTTCTTTTCCCAACTTTTCCTCTACCTCTCTTACTTGATTTTCAAAATCCTTTTTGAGCTCTTCCATGACCTGTGACCATTGCATATTTATTTTGGAGGTTTTGGAAGCCTTGACTTCCTGTGATGGTAAACATTGTTCTTCCTTATCCAAAAGGATGGAAGAAAATACCTGTTCATCAAGAAAGTAACCATCTATGGTCTTATTTTTTCCCCTTTTTTGCACGTTTTCCCAGCCAGTTACTTGACTTTTGAGTCTTTTGTCAAGAGGAGGGTATACTCTGGGGACCTGTAAGTTCTTAGTTTCTCCAAGGTGGCACAATCAAGGGAGAGGAGTTTGCTCCTCTCCTGGCCTGCACATTGGTCTGAGAGCAACCAAAAACTTTTCTGCCATCATAGCCTTAGGAAGACACAGTTAAAAGTGAAAGGGAGTTTCAAGGCCGACACCCTCATTTTCAATATGAACCCAGAGAAGTTAACTCATCTAGAGTCATGTAGTTAGTATCTGAGGTGGGATTTGAACCCAGATCTTCTCTGAATCTCTTTAGAACTCAATCTTTTATTCTATGCTTCCTCACAGGAAAAGTGATGATTATCTTAGCCTTCCCAACAGTTGGTTCCCACACCAAGAAAACACCTTAGTGGCTGAACAGAGCCCATGGGTTACCTAGAATCACCTCATTACTATTTCCTGATGTGAGGTTGTCTGTTTGCCAGATAGTCCCTGAATCCCAGTGACTTGAAGAAGATTGGCCCATCTCAGCTTATTGGCTTTTTTTAGAGCCTGTCCTCAATACCATAACTAACTTTCCTGGACAAGAACAGGCACTCAAGATACTTCCAAAGAAGCCAAAGTTTCCACTCAGCCAGGCCTCCAGTCTTGTTATTAGATCTCATTCCCAAATTTCAAAAGCTTCCCCCCCCCAGTGTCCTTAATGAGGTTAAAGAGTTTCTTTTTCCCCTCCTTTTTAATTACATTAACATCATATGACATCCTGTCATGCTGAATAATATTTAGCTTTCCTGGACACTAATCAATTCCATTCAACTTTCCTTGGCTTGTTTCAGGCAGACTCAAAGTCTATGCATACACCAAGGCCAGACAGACCTCTGAGATCCAGTCAGGTCACATCTTAGAGGTTCAGGATTCTTATTAGCTTGAGAAGACTGCATCCTCTATTTTCCAATGGCTCCTTCCAGAGAAGCCATATAACCTTCAAGAAGAAGGTTGACATAGTACATTTGAGTCCAACTCTATCATCTTACAGCTGAACAATCTGAGCCTGAGAGGTTAAGTGACTTGTCCAAAGTGACAAAGATGGTTACAGAGGAAAGATTTAAACTCAATTCTTCCTAATTCCAAGCCCAGCACTCCATATTCACTGTGCTACCTAATTGTCTCAAGTGATTTGCCCAAAGTCACATAGCTAGTAAGTAGTAGAGACTTATAGCAATGGAATTGGAGTTAGGAGCACCTCCACTCAAATCCTGCCCCAGATATTTACTAGCTTTGTGGCCCTGAGCAAATCATTTAATCTCTCTGTTTTTTTCATCTTCCAATAAAACCAGTGACCATTAAGGTAACTTCCATCTCTGAACTGATGATCCAATGATAGCATAAACTTGTGCTCATTGGAGTTGGAGTCTCATATGCTCATCCTAGTTTACCTATGTCATTCTGAAGGTCAACAAAGGGCTTTCTTCACATAAGGCCTGTAAGGTTGCTAATGCAAGTATTGTAAGGAGGTTTTCATAAAGAACCAGACAGGATAACAATATCTAAAGTAGTAAGCCTCTGTGTATTTAATTTGCTTGTTTGTTCACTCGTTCATTTATTCATTCTTTTCATAAACCCGTGATGTCATCGCTACTAAAAACCACTGATGAGGAATTCCCTCAACCAGAGCAGGTTGGCCCCTTCTCTGCAACTTATAGACTTAAGGAAGTGTCCAAGTCACTGGTACATTAAAAGTCTTGCCCAACATCACACAGTTAGGATATGGCAGAGACAGAGCTTAACCATAGACCTTCCTGATTCCGAGGCCAGCCCTCTATCCACTGGGTCATATTGCATCTCAGGTCTTCATTATAATGTGCTTAAGTAACATGAGGGAAGGCTCAAGATCTAAAATGAGATACCAGAGCCCAAGGGCAATAGGAGTAGGAAGGTGGGGGCTAGGCAGGGATAAATGAGGGGAGAAGGCAGGGTTAGACATAGGAAAGAGGATGTAGTCAGATATTAGTTGATGGAGCTTGGGGATTTCCAAAATCTTTGGTGTGTTGTCTTCAAGTCATGTTCAGAAAAGTGATGGAGTTCAATGGTGGTCCTCCAGAGTTATCATCCTCAGATTTAGCATAGCCTGCTCCTGCTAAGCTTTCATCATCTCTTATTATGTGTTGAGATGCCTGGGTCCCTATTCTCTTCCCAAGCAAGCCAACTCAACTTTTCTCTACCAGGCATGGTCATTTCATGGAGATGTGGTTCCAATCCATGTTCCCCCTCAACTCAGCTCATCTAAGTGTTTAGGACTACGGTTCTTTTTTTTGTATCATGGGCTACCTTGGCAGTCCCGTGAAACTTATGGACCCCTCTTTTTAGAAAAAAACATGTTGACAAGTGCATAAAACACATAGAATTATGAAGGAAACTCATTATATTGAAATACAGTTACTAAAATACATATTTTAAAAAATTCAGTTCAACCCCACAACTTTGTGTATCATTGACTAAAAGCTGGAAGGAATCTCAAAGGGTACATAGTCTAAAGCTTTCATTTACAGATGGGGAAACTGAGGTTTGGAGAGATAAATTCATTTGCTTAAGGTCACAAAGGCAGTAATTATCAGCATGTCTCCTAAAATGCGATGCTCAGAAATGCTGCCATCTATTAGATGAGGTCTTCCTCCTACAGAATGTGGAAAGCCTTTCAGCATCCATAGGTGCTATATAGCCTAAGACTTAATTCACTTCTTGCCTTCAGTCTTGGGATGCTACAGGATACTTTGCCCATATCTGATTATTTCACTTCTGGTTGTGTACCTTCCCTGCTCCAAGAGAGAGTAGAGAGCAAAGAATTTGACCTACTAATTAGGAAAGTAGGGTTCCCATTCTCAGGTTTGTTTGATCAGAATGACCTCCATTTAGACACTCCTGTGACATAACCAGGACAGTCTAAGGATACCTTGATCAGGTTAAAAATAGAGCCTGAAGGAGGAATACATAAGTTCTCTCTGGCATCTGTCCACTGACCAGTGCCTACGGCAGGGTTCTTCACACTGATTGCTTTGGGAAATATGCTTCTTTAAATGAGAATTCCTAAGATGAGAGGTCAGGAACTCAGAGTAAATTCAATTCAGCAGTATTTATTGGTTAGTCAGTTGGTATCCTTCATTCTCAAGGAGGACCAAAATGACATCATTGTATCAGAGTCAAGGTACAGCATGCCCAGCTGTGGCCGATCAGACCAATACAAGCTCAGAAGATTTTTACCACAGGACAGGCACAAATCATCCACATGAACATCTGGAGTGGAGATGTCTCGATATTTATTAAGCATTTACTGCATGCAAGGCACCATTCTAAATTGTTTTTTGCCTTTCATTCACAAAGAGGACCATAACATCAGGAACATGATGTTGTGACTTGACGGTGAATTGGATTTAAGTGAGGGAGGGCTGTACAAGGTCACCAGTCTAACTTTCTCCTCCGAAGTCATTTGGGTCCAGTGGCCAAATATTGGTCAGGATAACTGGAGATGGCCCCAGATACCACCATTCTATGTACTGGGTACAGAAAGAGAAACATCAAAAAGGTCTTGATCTTCAAGGTGTTTGCAATCTACTGTGGAAATAAGGCATGTCGTCAGATATTTTTGTCCATGATAATTTGAGGAGGAAGGGGAGAGACCACACATGACTGTGAGGCTTATTGAAGGCTTCCTGTAAGAGTTGGTGTGATGAACCTAGAAAGAAACAAAATCATTAAATTGGAAAGTCAGAAGGGACCTCAGCAGTCATCCTCACCATTACCCTCTAAGTAGGAATTCCCACTATAACATTCCAGGCATGAGCACATTGAGACAGAGATGGAATGTCATGTACTGGAAACAAGTTAGTTAAGTTCAAATGAACAGTTTAATATCCAAAGGAAAATTATGGCAATTAGGTTGGAAGGGTAAATTTAGAGATGAATTGGAAAGGAGCTTACATTGTAGGAGAAGCCAAATATGACATGCACATTAACGGGACTCAGCAAGACTGATAGGCATCTTGTACTGTTGTTTTCTTTGTTATTTTCTTTCTTTACTTTTTCATTCATTCATTCCTTCATTATTAATTTATTTATTTGTACCAGGTCTATGGTTTCCTGGGTATAGGAAACTGCTTATGAAGATACTTCCACACAAATAGGCATTTTCTCCATAATGAGTCATCTTATTTGTATGAAATAATAACACTAACTCACATTTGTATAGGGCTTTATGGACATTGCACCTCTAGTGAGGGAAGCAGAGTGAAAACTTCAGGCCTGATACTTACTAGTGGCATAACTTTGGGTAAATATTTAAGATCTCTGGCCTCAGTTTTCTTACTTGTCAAAAGAAAGGGTTGGATTAAATGGTCCCCAAGATCCCTTTCAATTCTAAAATCTGTGCCCATGTTTTCTTGTCATTTTCAATCCCTGTATCTCAGCTTTTTCCAAAATAAGGCAAGGAGGTGGGGGCAGAGCCAAGGTGGTGAAGTGAGAGAAAAGACTCACCTAAGCTCTTGGACAAACTCCTTTGGATACTTTTGAAAGTGGAACCTGACCAAAGTTTGGAGGTGCAGAATTCAGTGGGAAACAGACTGTGACGGATTCGGAGCCCAGGTTAGATTGGAAGGTCCACAGGAAGAATCTGTCCCGTGGGGGTGAGCCCCCAGCACACAACGCAGCACGTCCAGTGCAGCAGAGCAGAAGGGGCTCGGGAAACCCCAGTGGGCAGAACTGGCAGAGCAGCACCAGGACTGGAGACAAGCCTAGTCGAGCCAGTGAGAGCCATTGAGTGCCAGATATCAGCACAGCAGCTTCTAAGACTTTCAGCCCAAAGATTAAACATCAGTAAGTCACCTACTTGAACTTCCGGGAGCCAGGATGACAGAGTGATCAGTAAATGCTCTCTCCTCTCCCCTTGATGACTGTAAAAGAACCATAAAATATTTCCCCAGAAAAATTCTGGATCAGCATAAGGGGCAAATAGTCTTATAACACCTGAGGCTAGGAAAATAGCTAAGGGGGATTCCTCCTACGGTGGCAGAGGCAACCTGGAAGGACCAAGGATCCAGGGCAGAGAAAACTCACACTAGGACCCAGGCAAGCCTCAGTGCCAGGAGAGGAGCCCCAGGAGGGGTGGGAACTCAGACTAACATGTGCCTCAGCACTCCAGGGGAAATGGGAAGACAATAGGGAAGCTGGGATCACCATCCCCTGAGCTTTCCTTTGCCTCAATTCAGCTGAGGAGATCGCCTGTGACCAGACCACTCCTTCCACACACTTAACAAGCAAACTCCAGGGTTAATCAGGGAAACAAAAAAAACAAGAACCTGCTTTTAGCTTTTTCACACATCAGCTCAACACAAAGTGCTATAGCTTCTGACTGAAAGAACCAGAAGCCACAACACTCAGTCAACATCATGAACAAGAAAAAGCAGATGAAGGGTGAAAAAACCATAGAATCTTTCTATGGGGGTAAGGACCAAAACACAAAAACCAAAGAGGTCAGAGCTGAGACTGTACTTCCATCCAAAACTTCAGAAGGGACTATGAACTACTCGCAAGTGCAAGCAGTTTTCCTGAAACAGCTGAAGAAAGGAATCGAAGAAAAACTGGCCAATGATTTTAAAATTATAAAAAAAGAATTCACTGATGAGATCATCTCTTGGAAAAGGAAAATTGAACAAATGGAAAAGGAAGCTCAAAAATTAACTGGAGAAAATAATTTCCTAAAAGGAACAGTTGGTCAAATGGAAAAGGAAACCCAAAACCTAACTGGGAAAATTGGTCAAATGAAAAAGGAAGTACAAAAATTAACTGGAGAAAATAGCTCCTTAAAAGGAAAAATTGGACAGATGGAAAAGGAGATGCAAAAGTTAAGTGAAGAAAGCAATTTGATAAAGATTAGGACTGGGCAAGTAGAAACTAACAACTCAATGAGACAGCAAGAATCAGTCAAACAAAATCTAAAGAATGAAAAGATAGAAGAAAATGTAAAATATCTAATTGGAAAAACAACTGACCTGGAAAATAGATCCAGGAGAAAAAATTTAAGAATTATTGGCCTGCCAGAAAACCATGATGGAGAAAAAAGCCTGGACAATATTTTCCAGGAAATCATCAAGGAAAACTGCCCAGAAGTGCTAGATCCAGAGGGCAAAATAGTCACCGAAAGAATCCACCATTCCCCTCCTGAAAGGGATCCCAAACTCAAAATAAGGCAAGGGAGAATGACTCAGTATCTCTGAGGTCTTTTCATCCCAAATCTAAGACAGACTATATTTGTGGAAAATGGCTTGAAAACCTATTCTATTCTTACTAGTAAGTCCAGTGACAGTTGCAAAGGTCATCTCTTTACCTAAGTCCCCACCAATGTCTTAAAGTTCTAAAAGCCACTGAATATATTTTAATTTCCTCGCCTGTAAAATGGGGATATAATGATGGCTATTGTCTCTGCCTCCCAGAGTCCATAGGATTATAGTCATGAAGATAGAAGGGATCTTAGTGAACTAACTAGTCTAACTTATTCATTTTAAAGATGAGGAAAACTGAGGCATGGTGAGGCAAAATATCTTGCCCTGAGTCAAAGAGTTGTTAAGTGTCTAGATTTTATCTTAGGTCCTCCTGACTCCAAGTGCAGAGTTCTAACCAAGTATTCAAGCAAATTCATTTGAGACTTCCCTATGTTTGCCAAGAATGTCATTGTGCCTTGCTCTTTCACCAGTTTATGATCCATTTTCCCAGCTTCTATCCCTTCTTATGAAATGTGAGTTTCAATCTAGAGTCCAGCCCCTTGAACTCCCCACCACAAACACAAGTGGAACAGAGACATCCTGGACAGGAACAAAGTCCTGATCCACCTATTGCCCACACCCCTCCTGAACTTCAACCTGAGACCCACCTGCCAAACTCACCTGTCCTCCTGGTTGGTATGTGTGGCTCTTGGCTAGGGTAGGCCAAGGTTGTGGAGTGCGGCTCAGCAGCTGCCTCAGCACTTAGCAAGCACCCACCACCTCAGCAGAGACATGGTCCCAGCTGCCTGGGAGTGACATTCTGCCTGTGTGTAATTATTTTAATGGATGCTTTCCAACTTCTATGAATCTTGACTGGCAAGTGCTCCCAGGAGATTTTTTTTGTTCCTTCTCCTACTTAGAAGGCATAAGAGAAAACCCTCCAAAGTCTTTATTAGTAAAGTGCTCATTTCTTTTCCAAAATAGACACTATGACATTCCTTGATTCTGAAGAGCATAGGATCATAGGGTTAGATTTGGAGGGGACCCTATAGGCCATCCCAGTCCATACATACACACCCATTTTACAAATGAGAAAACTGAGGCCCCAAAAGTTTAACATATTTACAGAGTCTCCCTGCTAAAGAGTATCTGACACAGGATTTGAACCCAAGTCTTCCAGACTCCAAGTCCAACACTCTGTCATGCTGTCCCTCAAAGAGATGAGAAGTGATTACATTGTCTTAGGAGAGAAGGGAGGAAGGAAGAGGGAAGGAAGTAATCAGTACATATAGACTGCCTTTGTCCTATATGTTTCTAATCGACCTTCCCAGCCTTTTCTTCAGATTATTAGCCCTTTACAGACTCTAGTCTATCTAGACCAGACCAGTCACTTTCCTATTTTCAGCATTCCAACCCTTATAGTCCATCCCCAATTTTTGAAATCCATTCATTCTAAAAACATTTTAAGTACTTAGTATGTTTCATGCTTTAGAGACAAGAGAAAAATTAAACAACTCTTGTGTACAAACAGCACATAATAAGCATCAACTGAATTGTATGTCAGTGCTGTCCAGGACCTCACCAGTCAACTCAGCCTTCATTCAACCCTGGTCAGGATGAGCAGCATGTTTTGGGATCGGGGTGCCTGGTGATTTTCTCTGCAGTCCAGACTTTGATTTCGAGAATAGGCACTGAAGCTTTATCTATTATTTATATCCTTCCTGCAGCAGTGCAGCAGGGCGTAGTGACTAGAGAGCCAGCCTCAAAACCAGGAAGATCTGGGTGCGAGTCACTTCTAATCCATGGCCCCTCACACCCTTCCCACTCCCCAACTCTCTAAGGCTGTAAATTGCACAGAAGGCGCCAGCCTGTATTGGCAGAGAAAATTTTCGTACCAGGTAATTCCCTATACTGGTGAAATTGCAAGCCCAGCAGCTGTTGCTAACCCCTTTCCCCCAGATACAACTTGTGTGACTTAAAGACTGAAAATACGAACAGAACACTTATAAACAAAATAGAACAAAGGGCAGTGAATGGAAGCAGGAAAATCATTGTCAGAGAGTACTTTGGAGAGTGAACTGCTCCAAATAAGCCCTGAAATTTGACTCTCCAATTCCTAACAGCAAAGACAAAAGGGGAGTTGCATCAGCTTCTAGGGTTCTCATGCCCTGAATGAAAGAAGCATGAACATTCTCCTCAAGAGACAAATTGTTTCCTAGGACTGGATTCTGGGGGAATTTATTCTGCAGTTCTTGATGTCAGAGATTTGGGGTAATATAATAGATTGTGGCAGCCCAAAGAAATTTTTCTATGGTGGATTAAACTTTGGACTGTCGGGCAAGAAATCCTGAGTTTAGCTTAGAACCTTATGAGTGACTACAGATAATTCATTAGACCTCTCGAGAGAACCTCAATTTCTCCATTGACAAACTAGGGACTAATATTTATAGTATCTCTAATGGTTGCTGTGAGGAAAACACCATCAATTTCAAATGATCTTTAGGTATGTGAACTGAACTTATTATTATTATCAGTCATTGAACAGCCATGTAAACAAAGGCTTACTATATTCATAGTGCATCCTGTGCTGGACATGGTGCTACCCAACTAGGATCTAAAGAAAGGCATAAATGATGATGGACCTGGCTCTGGAAGGGAATCTACTCAGATTCTACCTTCATATGGTCTTAAGCAGGCTTCTTAACCTCACTGGACCTCAGTTTTCTGTTCTGTAAAATGGGGTGAGTTGGACTAGATGGTCTCCAAGGTCTATTCCAGTTCTTCTGTGGTTCTGTGCTCATTCTAATTCTAAATCTATGAGCCTGGGCATCAGTGCAAGGAAGTGATTGCCAAGGACTAGAGAAGCAGAAGGGAATGTGATGCAATGGAGAAAGTGCTGGACTCTGTGCCAGGGAGCCTGGTTTCTGCTAGATGCTTAATTTTCTAACCTTTGGAAGATAACCAGTCTTCTTGGTGACCCAGTTTGCCCATCTGTAAAAGAAGAGGATTCACCTCCATGATCTCTGAGTTCTCTTTAACCCCAATAGTCTAAGATTCTGAGTGTCTTATGGGATTAAGAATTTACTTCTTCTAAATCCGCCCTTTTAATTTCCCCTTGCTCTCACACTTTCTCTTGCCCATTTCTCCCAAATCCCCCTCTCTTCAACTCAACATAGTGTAGAACAGTAGAACTGCCCAGAAGGATGTAGAGGATGGAGCTCCCCCTGCAAATTGGTGAGTTGTGATTCCCCAGAAGACACAGGACTTGTTTTTCATGATTAGCATTTCTGATTCAAGCTTTAATAGCCTTTATTAAAATAAAACATCATTCTGCATTAAATCTAATTATTTTATGTGTTTGGGTATATGTAACCTATACACATAGGACAACTGGCTTTGCCAACTTTATTTTACACATTAAAAAACCAAACCCTAAGAATTAAATCCTACATAATGGTTTGTATCTTCTCTCCCTCATTAGAATGTGAGCAGAGAACTGTCCCCTTTTTTTTTTTACTTCTATCCCTATCACTTAGCAGAGTGCTTTATACATAATAAGGGCTTAATCAATGTTTTTGTGTTTCACTCATTCCTTCATTTGTCAGGGAGAGGACCTGACTTAAGGTTTTCCTGACTCCGAGGTAGCCTCTCACTATCCCATAGCTGCCACCAACTATTTACATTTAAATTATTAATTTCAATGCATAATGAAGCATGATAATTCAGCCATCATTCCCTCGAAGTCTTCAACAAAATTGTCTGTTCATTATTATTCACTTTCCCTCTTCTATGATCATCATTAATACACATTCCTTTCTTCCAGATCTGCTTTTTTTTTTGCTTTGTGTTGTTTTGTATAAGTCTCTTCAGATTTCCCTGTATCTCCAACTTTCTAGCTTTAATTGCATTACAGTATTTGGTTATGTTTATTTCCTGCCTTTCTTGGTTAGCTGATACCATCGTATCTTGTTGGTCATCTAGGTTGTTTCCAGTTATTTGAGGGAATTACATATACATGGCATATGTACTCACCTAGAAAATATGTTTGCATCCCCTTATGACTGGGTCAAAGGATTCGTTGACTGTAGGCATCTCTCACTCTATTTGCAAGAATTCTTGGTCTCTAGTTATTACTGTGTCTCAGTGTCCAACTATCCTGATGCTTCCTTCACCTAGAACGTTCTCCCTCAGCTACTGTTTCTATCCAAATAATAGAAATAGCAACAAACAAGTAGTTTTTATATATCACTTTAAGGTTTGCAAAGTGTTTGACAAATATCCTGTTATTCTCACCACACTGAGGGGTAGGTGCTATTGTTAGCCCCATTTTACCAATAAAATGACTGAGGCAGAGAGAGTTGAAATCACTTGTCCAAGGTCAAAGAGTCCTAGCTATCTAAAGACCCAACTCAAATCTCACTTTCTCCTCCATGAAGCCTTTTCAGATGACTCCAAGTGCATTTGGAGCCTCTGCAGATTCTGCTGCCTGTATCATCTATACCACTGAATTCCTCACTTTGAGTGAATCTGTGATTTTACTGATATAGGTAGCACCACACAGGGAGCTCCACCACCACCACCACCCCCGCCCCAACTACTGAAGATGGGCTTTTGTCTGCAACTTATCAGCTGGATCATTGAAAGGTTAAGCAATTTGTCCAAGGTTATACAACCAGTGTGCATGTCAGAGGTGGATTAAATTCCAAGGTTTTCTGAAGCTGAAGCCAGTTCTCTGGCCAAAACACCACCCTATTTCTCTCTCTTGTTAGTTATATTGAGTTCCTATCTTGTCTCCCTAGCAATACTGAAAGCTTCTTTGGGAGCAAGAATCTTCTACCTCATTGCCCTTCATGGAATTCACAAAAGTGTTCAATCTTTCTTGGTCAATGAAAAGGGACAAAGATGGTGGCTGAGGGCTATAAAGATATATAACATGACAATTTTGTCTTCCCACTTTCTAGGTGATCCACTGGAATTCCCCAAAGAAACTCCGTGTGAAAAACAAACATGTCGAGTTCTTCCGAAACCTGTACCTGACATTTCTGGAGTATGATGGGAATCTACTGAGGCGTGAGCTGTTTGGCTGTCCCAGTGAGGCTGATGTCAACAGTGAAAACGTAAGTAGGGCTGGCAAAGTTCGTTTTCCTTTCCAAGCACTCGAGAAACCAAGTTGCCACAAAACTGAATTCAGCTCTATGTTTAAGAAAAAGAACAAAATTTCCTAATTATTGTCTATATCCCAAAGTAAAATGTGCTACCTTGGAAGGAAGCAGAGTCCTCTCTCAGATGTGTTCAAGAAAATGACTCCTTGTCAGGCATGTGGAAGAGGGGCAGATGGACCTTGGAAGAGGTCCCTTCAGCTCCCATGTTTGATGATTCTAAGAAGTTGCAAAGATACAGATGTTATTAAATTTCAAAGGGCGTTATCAATACTGCTCATTTTGTGTGTATCCCTTTCTGCCTTTTCTCCTTTTCTCTGTACTTTTAGTTAACTATTTCATTGTGGCTCTTTTTTACACATCTGACATTACCCTCTAAATTAGCCTTGCATCCTCACCCTGTAGAAGACTTCCTTCCCTTTCTTTGGGGGGGGGGGGAGGAGGCAATCAAGATTAAGTGACTTGTCCAGGGTCATAACAGCCAGTAAATGTCTGCTGCTGGATTTAAGAACTCCAGGGCCAATGCCCTATCCACTGCACTGTCCATCTACCCCCTTTTTTTTTTTAACACATATCTATACTCCAGCAAAACAAGTCAAAACAATGGCCTTCACACCACTTACTTCATTCTGTATCTCCAGTTCATCACCTCTCTCCAAATGGTGGGAGGTATCTTTGATCCTCCGTCTTCCGAAATCCCATTCTTCACTGCCTTAACCAGAATTCTGAAGTCTTTGAAAATGGGTTTTCTTCCACAATTACTGTCATCATCCCATAAACTGTTCTCCCTGTCCTGTTCATTTCACTAAATTTCAGCTCATATAAGTTTTCCCTTGTTTCCATGGATCTAACATATCTGTAATTTCTTATGGCACAATGATATTCCATTCATTAATCTGTTCTGCGATTCCCCAGCCAATGGATATGTCTTTTGTTTCATGTTTTATACTACAGCCAAAAAACATAGGTTACTATGCATGTTATTGTATATATGACTCTTTCCCTGCTGCTCTTGATACCCTTAAGATTTACACCTTGTATTAACATAACTGGGTAAAAATGTAGTGATTTTGAAGGCATAGTATGAATTTGCAAGTATTTATTATGTGCTTAATGTGTACCAGCCACTGCCCCGTGGGGGAAAGGGTAATCAGAATACATGTTGGGGTGGGGAGCAGGGAGAGATGGGGAGAAAATTTGGAACTGAAAATCTTTTGGAAGTGAATGCTGAAAGCTCAAAATAAATTAATAGGAATAATAAAAATATAAAGCAATAAAAATGAAAGTTCCTGCCCCTGCAGAGCTTACATTTAATCAAAAAAAACTCTATGGACACACATAATAAACATAAAGAATTTGTACAAAGTAATTTAGGGAGCACAAGAAGCTGGGGAGAGAAGGATCAGGAAAGTGTTCATGGAGAAGATTTTTTTTATTGGAGCTTTGAAGGAAAATAGAGATTCAGAGACTTGGAGATGATGAGTAAATTTCAGGCCCAGAGAACAGCCTGGAGACAAGAAATATAATACTGTGAGTGAGGGACAGTGTGAAAGCCAGCTCTACTGAACTGATAAGTGTGTGAATGTTAAACCAGCAAAGGTGGGCTAGGGCTACATTGTGAAGATCTCTAAATGCTAAACAAAGGAGTTTACATCTTACCCTAGAGACACTAGGGAGCCACTGCAATGTCTTGACCAAGGCGGAGAACATAGCCCTGTGCCTTGGTAATATCAGTTGAGCAGCTAGATGAAAGACAGATTGGAAAGAAGATTTCATTAAATATGGAACAATTCATGAATCTGCATGAATGAATGACTCTCCAGATGAAAACAGCTTCAAGCAAGGTCAAGATCTCTGGGGATTCAGTCTTACAGAAGAAAAGATCTGGCATGTAGATATCCATGTAGACCATGTAGCATGAGGCACAGGCTGTCCTAGGAGACACACCTTTCATGAGCTAAGAATTAGCTCATTATAGATAGAGGTGATTGATAGTAAGTAGGTAAGGAAAAAAGTGAATGGTTAGATGGTACCATAGTGTATAGAGTGCTGAGCCTGGAGTGAGGAAGACCTGATTTCCAATCTGGTTTTATATACTTACTAGTTGCATGACCCTAGGCAAGTTGCTTTACCTTGTTTGCCTCAGTTTCTTCATCTGTGAAATGAGCTATACAAGAAAATGGCAAACCACTCCAGCATCTTTGCCAAGTAAATCCTGAATAAGGTCATAGAGAGCTGGACATGATTGAAATGACTGAACAGCTAACGGAAGAAAAATAGACATGCAGATTGTTGGCTTATCTCTTCTACATCTTATAAAGACACTAATAGCTTGGCAACAAGGGACACTAGGACATCTATAAGAGAGGAAAGGCAGGTGTATTGCAATGCCAGATGCAGGCTGAAGCTGCCATTGTGTAGGTAATATTGGTGGGAGAGTGTGATGATAGGGAGAATAGGACATGCACTACCACAAGAGAGGTTTAACAAATACTTGGTGATTGATTTGCCTCCTCAATGAGGATTGTTTGAGCAGGTAGCAGTGAGGTTACAGAATCAAACAATGGTGGATCTTTCTTGGTCCAACCCTTTATCTTGCAATGAGTATTAGACAGGAGCTCAGAGAAATGGATTAATTTTCCCATGATCAGAGAGAAAATCAGGGGCAGAGCCAGGGATAGTAACTGAGTTACCAAACTCCTCCTTTGGGACAATTTTCACAAGCCTTAGCATGTGAGGGAAACTCAATAATATCCTCACATGTATCACGGTATTGATCCATTGACCATCATCAAGCAAACTCTTCCTTTGGTGGTATTTTTCTTAAGGTAGAAGAGGGAAATAATGTTCACTCCCTTTGCCAAGTGGCCAGCTTTATGGGAACTTTGCTTGGCTTGCTGTTTGGAAGCTCCAAAATCAGTCAAAACTCCATAACAATGATTCTTGGGTACTTGTGATTAAGGGCAATTAATAGACAAGACAGAGACAATGAACAGCTTGGATGAAAAAGAGAGTGAACCAAGTAGCAATCTGAAATAGTAACCAAAAATATGCATATGTATGTGTGTGTGTGTGTGTGTGTGTGTGTGTGTGTGTGTGTGTGTGCTTGGCTTTTAAAAAGACCTTACCAGCATCAGTAAATCCTAAAGGTTAGGCAGGATGCATAAGATCATAGAATTTAGAACTAAAAAGGGTCTTAAAAATCATTTAGACCAGTGGTGTCAAACCCAAATTGAAATAGGGGTCACTAAATTATACATAAGGATCCCTGCAGGCTGCATATTGAGCTAGAAAATTGCCCATGTTTATATATTTCCTTTATTTATTCGTATAGCCACATATCAAAATCAGGAATTATATTTTAATGTAATTGAGGCCATGCTAAAGAAGGTTGTGGGCCACATGTGGTCTGACATCTCTGATCTAGACCGACCTTTCCAATTGTTAGAAGAGGTACAGAGACATAAAAATGACTAGCCTCGGGTTACTCACCTCATAAGTAGCATCCCATAGGTCTGTGTGTGTAGGTACAACCAATCAGTGAACACCATGGTGTGGCAATTCAAAAGTTCAAGAGATATAGTTTCTAGATAATCTAATTGTTTTATTAACAAGACCATCACATTTATTAATAAAAGGATGGTCATTTAACCCTCTTTCTTAGATCAAAGAAAATCATGGTGGATGGGGTCAGGGCATATATTTCTTTTGGAAGAGGAATGGCAGTCAATTCTGATTGGTTAACAATTAATGAGAGAAAGAATATTACAATGAAGGACTAAGAATGACATCATGTCACCTTCCACCTTCAACCTTAGGCAATCTATTCAAAGAATTTAGTCTCTGCAGATCACAATGGCTACTCCATATGGGTGGGGTCTTGAACAAGAAAGACCAGTCTCACCACCAGCAATGTGCTTCAAGGGATTGAACTTTTGAAAATCAGGACTTCAGAAAAAGGGGGAACTCTGAATCTCCCCAAATCATTGGTTATTCATAATCATTTATCTCAATGGTAAAGCATTGGCAACTGAAGTGACCTCATTCAGTGTCTCTATCCAAGACAGCTGTCTTCTATGAGGATGTTCTAGCCCTGCCCCCTCATCCCTCAGTTACACAGGTTTGTCTGTGAACTTAGGAACCAGAGGCCACAATAGTGCATCTGTCAGCACTGTCACCTAAGGATCATTGGCCATGAAATTCCTCTGGGAGGCCAATGACGGAGCAAGATCTTAACTTCAGTAAGCTGGCCCTAGCTAATGAGCATACAACCAGTGAGCCTCTCTTGCCTCTTCCTCTGGTCATCATAGAGGTTTCTGGAGTGCCTATCTATTGCAGGGATTGCCCAGTGATCCTTTCTTAGTATCAGTCTTTCCGGAGAATTTGGGGATAAGAGACAGTGTCAGTGCTCAAGTGTCATTAGGCCTCAGAATCTTTTAGTTCCACAAAGCACTTTGAGGTATCATGAAAACATTTTGTTTCTTTGATTTTGCTTAGTTCCCTCTCCCCAATTAGTGTTTATCATCATCGGCCAGCTCTGAGTACCCGCTTTTTTCAAAAAAACCATTTTTCAAAAACTAAATGAAGCCTATTCAGCAAGGCTTTTTCCACAGGAGAGCTTCAGATAAAAAGTCTGGTCATCTCAAACCATTACTTTACCTTTCATTTAATGTCAGCAAGTGACTGCAACTGGTTCAGCATTCTGCAGAAGAATGGGGTTCACTTGGGGGGTGGAGCCAAGATGGCGAAGTAGAAAGACTCACGTATGCTAGCTCCGAACCCACAGCCCATATATTTCCTGCAAGAAAAACTCCCCACAAATTCTGGAGCACTGCAAGGTGCACAGAAACACAATGGAAAAGATTTCCGTTCCAGAGAGCCCTGGAGAACCATCCCCAGGGGTCTGTCACACCCCGGAAAGCGGAGCCCACCCCTGTGCTGCCCTGGCCACGCTGCCCAAGAGGAGGAGATCCGAGCAGGCTTCAGGGACGGAACCTCTGGTGGCCGGGAAGGTCCCTCTACCCACAGACGCTACAGGTCAGTGAGAGAGACTTCTGGGCTGGCTGAGAGGGGAGCAGGGTGTCTCTGTGACTCGGGCCCCCTCAGGAGGCAGCAGTGGAGGGAGTGGCAGAGGCAGCGGCAGAGGCGGCAGCGCCCGGGACTCCCAGACCAGCAGGCAGAAGTTCAGGGCCATTACTGAAGGTCTCTACATAAACCCCCTGAGGGAACTGAGCCTGGGAAGAGGCCCTGCCCCCACCCAAGCCCCAGAACTTAAGCTCACATTGAATAGCAGCTGCTCCCACCACGGAAAGCCCATTTGAATCTCAGACCCCAAGCACTGGCTGGGCAGATCTAGGTGGGGGTGGAGAGGAATCTCAGAAGTAACTGGCTGGGAAAATGCCCAGAAAGGGGAAGAAAAATAAGACTATAGAGAGCTACTTTGAGGGGGTACAGATGTTCCCGCCTTTCAATTCTGATGACAAGGAAATATTCTTACCATCAGGGAAAGACGTGGAGGTCAGGGCCTCTGTATCTCAGACATCCCAGGTGGATGTCCGGTGGGCTCAGGCCATGGAAGAGCTCAAAAAGAATTTTCAAAATCAAGTTAGACAGGTGGAGGAAAAACTGGAAAGAGAAATGAGAGAGATGCAAGAAAAGCATGAAAAATGGGTCAATACCTTGGTAAAGGAGACCCAAAAAAATGCTGAAGAAAATAACACCTTGAAAAATAAGCTCACTCAATTGGCAAAAGAGGTTCAAAAAGCCAATGAGGAGAAGAATGCTTTCAAAAGCAGAATTAGCCAAATGGAAAAAGAGGTTCAAAAGCTCACTGAAGAGAATAGTTCTCTCAAAATTAGAATGGAACAGATGGAGTCTAATGATTTTACGAGAAACCAAGAAATCACAAAACAAAACCAAAAGAATGAAAAACTGAAAGAGAATGTGAAATACCTCATTGGAAAAACAACTGACCTGGAAAATAGATCCAGGAGAGACAATTTAAAAATTATGTGACTACCTGAAAGTCATGATCAAAAAAAAGAGCCTAGATATCATCTTCCATGAAATTATCAAGGAAAACTGCCCTGAGATTCTAGAACCAGAGGGCAAAATAAGTATTGAAGGAATCCATCGATCACCACCTGAAAGAGATCCAAAAAGAGAAACTCCTAGGAACATTGTGGCCAAATTCCAGAACTCCCAGGTCAAGGAGAAAATCTTACAAGCAGCTAGAAAGAAACAATTCCGGTATTGTGGAAATAAAATCAGGATAACACAAGATCTAGCAGCTTCTACATTAAGGGATCGAAGGGCGTGGAATAGGATATTCCAGAAGTCAAAGGAACTAGGACTCAAACCAAGAATCACCTACCCAGCAAAACTGAGTATAATACTTAGGGGGAAAATATGGTCTTTCAATGAAACAGAGGACTTTCAATCATTCTTGATGAAAAGACCAGAGCTGAAAAGAAAATTAGACTTTCAAACACAAGAATGAAAAGAAGCATGAAAAAGTAAGCAACAAAGAGAAGTCTTAAGGGACTTACCATAAGTGAACTGTTTACATTCCTACATGGAAAGACAATATTTGTAACTCTTAAAACTTTTCAGTACCTGGGTAGTTGGTGGGTCCATATGCACACATGTACACGCATGCACGCACACACACACATACACGCACACACATACAGAGACAGAGAGCACAGATTGAATTGAATAGGATGGGACCATATCTTAAAAGAAATTAAGGTAAGTGGTGAGAGAGAAATGTAGTGGGTGGAAAGAGGGTGAAATGGAATGGGGTAATTATATGTCATTTAAGAGGCAAGACTTTTTAGTGGAGGGGAAAAAGAGGAGAACTGAGAAAAAAAAAACAAAAAACAAAAAAACAAGTTTACCTTCATCACATTTGACTAAAGGAAGGAATAAAATGCACCCTCATTTTGGTATGAAAACCTATCTTAGAGTATAGGAAAGTGGGGGAGAAGGAGATAAGCAAGGGGGGGGATGATGGAAGGGAGGGCAAAGGGAGGAGGGAGTAATTTGAAGTCAACACATGGGGAGGGACAGGATCAAAAGACAGAAGAGAAACAATGAGGGGCAGGTTAGGATGGAGGGTAATTCAGTTAGTCTTACACAACACGACTATCAGGGAAGTCATTTGCAAAACTACATAGATATGGCCTATATTGAATTGCCTGCCTTCCCAAAGGGAATGGGTGGGGAGGGAGGGAGGGATGGGGAGAATTTGGAACTCAAAGTTTTAGGAACAACTGTTTAGTATTGTTCTTGCTACTAGGAAAGAAGACATACAGTTAATGAGGAATACAAAGTCATCTGGCCCTACAGGAGAAAAGAGAAGATGGAGACAAGAGAAGGGAGGGATGACAGAAGAGAGGGCAGATTGGAGATAGGGAAAATTAGATTGCTTGGGGTATTGGGGTGGGGGAGGGGATAAAAGGGGAGAAAATTTGGAACCCAAAATTTTGTGAAAATGAATGTGAAAAGTTAAATAAATAAATAAATAAAATACAATCAGGATAACTCAAGATCTAGCAGCTTCTACATTAAGGGATCAAAAGGTGTGGAATAGGATATTCCAGAAGTCAAAGGAACTAGGACTCAAACCAAGAATCACCTACCC
This sequence comes from Bettongia penicillata ogilbyi, assembly GCA_023548195.1. NCBI lineage: Eukaryota > Metazoa > Chordata > Mammalia > Diprotodontia > Potoroidae > Bettongia > Bettongia penicillata. Next base: position 196,278 of record JAJHZJ010001085.1, read on the forward strand.
AGCAAAACTGAGTAGAATACTTCAGGGGAAAATATGGTCTTTCAATGAAACAGAGGACTTTCAATCATTCTTGATGAAAAGACCAGAGCTGAAAAGAAAATTAGACTTTCAAACACAAGAATGAGAAGAAGCATGAAAAAGTAAACAGCAAAGAGAAGTCAGAAGGGACTTACCAAAAGTGAACTGTTTACATTCCTACATGGAAAGACAATATTTGTAACTCTTAAAACTTTTCAGTATCTGGGTAGTTGGTGGGACCACACACCCACATACACACACACAGACACATGTACACATGTGCATGCACACACACATACACACATGCACGCACATACAGAGACAGAGAGCACAGAGTGAATTGAATAGGATGGGACCATATCTTAAAAGAAATTAAGGTAAATGGTGAGAGAGAAATGTCGTGGGAGGAGAGAGGGTGAAATGGAGGGGATAAAAGGGAAGAAAATTTGGAACCCAAAATTTTGTGAAAATGGATGTAAAAAGTTAAATAAATAAATTTTTATTACAAAAAAAAAAAGAATGGGGTTCCCTTAAGAAGCAGCACTGGCCTGAACAGGGATTCCAATGCCCTGGACATGAATTCTAGGTCTTCTGCTTACCATTTCTGTGAAAACCAACAAATAACTTCCTTTTTTGTGTACCTCAGTTTCTTTTTGTGTAAAGCCGAGTTAATCACTCTGATCTTACCTGTATCATAGGATTTGGAAGCTTGTTGAAATTCTGCTCATCCGTTAAGTCCCAGTTAAGTACCAGCTCCTCTGTGAAGTCTTTCCACGTGACCCTGCTCTGAAATGATCTTTCTTTCCTTACACCCCCATGCGGTCTTTTGCATTTTCCTCTCCTTATTCAAGTTCCATTGGCATTGTATAGTGCATAGAGATCTGGGTTTGGAGTCATTAAGGTCCATCTCTGACACATAATGGTGGGGTCTACCCTAGTGGACAGAGAACTGCCTTTTGATTCTGGAAGTCCAGGCTAATGTTCAGTCTCTGACACATACAGGCAGTTAAGTGGCCCAGTAGAACAGTGCCAGATCTAGACTCAAGAAGCTCTGAGTTCAGATCCAGCCACTGAAAGTCACTAGCTGTGTGACCCTGGGAAAATCACAGATCTCTCAACCTCATCTGTAAAATTAGGATAATAATGGTACCTATCTCCCAAGGTTGTTGCAATTATAAAACGAGATATCTGCAAAGCACATTGCAAACTTTAAAATACTATATGAAATATTAATATTATATGGGCTACATGATCCCAAACAATTCTGTTAACCTCTGAAAGTCTTACTTTCCCCACCTGTAAAAAGAGAATGAGAGTCAATCAACAGAAACCAAGCTCTGATTCAGAAAGACCTCTAATATATATTGGCTGAGTGACTCTGAACAAGTCATTTGACCTCTTGTATATACTCAATCCTTTCTGTCGTGTCTGACTCTTCATGATCCCATTTGGGGTTTTCTTAGCAAAGATACTGGCATGGTCTGCCATTTCTTTCTCCAGCTCACTTTGCATGTGGGGAAACTGAGGCAAAAAGGGTTAAGTGGCTTGTCCAGGGTCACAAAGCTAGTGTCTGAGGCTAGATTTGAACTCAGAAACTTCAGGCTCAGTGCTCTATCCTTTGTGCCTCCTAGCTGCCATTTAACTTCTTCAGCCATTCTTTTAAAATGCAGAGGTGGAGAGTGAGAAATAGATGACCTCTAAAGTTCAGTTCTTTCCCGCCAGTGCCCAAGGCAACTCTAGGTTACTCACTAGGTGCTCCTTACCCTAATCATCTCACAGATATAATTAAATATATGTGTATTGAACTGGCGGAAGATGAAAACTATTGGAAGAATACAGAAGGACAGGGCAGCTAGGTGGCACCGTAATGGATAGAGCACCAGCCTTGGAGTCCAAAGTTCAAATTTGGCCTCAGATACTTACTTGCTCTGTGACCCTGAGCAAGTCACTGAACACTGTTTGCCTTATTTTCTTCATCTGTGAATATGAAATAGCAAAACACTCCAGTGTCTTTGCCAAGAAAATGCCAAATGGAGTCACAAAGAGTCAGACATGCCTGAAAAAACCGACCAAACACACATGCAACCAAGCACCAATCATTGCATTTATGTGGATTAGGCTGTTATTCCCATTCACTGGATCATCAGAATATAAAATGTACAACTGGAAGGGACATGAGAACCTCACTAATCTAGCCCCATTATTTCACAAGTGAAACAAACCAAAAAATCCGATTCCCAAAGAATTGAAATGACTTTGCCAAAGTCACACTAAGCATAGGAAAAAGAGGACTGAGTTTGCAGCTGGAGGTTCCAGGTTGAATCTCAGCTCAGCTATTTCATGCCAGTGTTTCCTTGGACAAGTCACTACTGCAGTACTCATCTGGGCCTCAGTTTCCTCATCTGTAAAATGTATATTCACTTACCGTCTCTGGGTCTCATTGTTTGGATTCTGTGATCCAGTAGATTTTTGAAAGTGACAGAACTGGACCCCAGAACTCTGATTCCCAGGATGAGGCTTTTGCTCCTTACCACATCCAGCCTCCCATCTCCCCCCTTTGCAGCTTGTCTTTAGTATCTGCAGCACTAAAAGCCTGGGAGAAGACGATACCATATCTCTGGAGTCAATTGAGTCATCCTCCCTCTCTTTCCTCTTGCTCACTCCAGTCTCTGACATGTCACCTGATTAGTAGCAGGGCCAGAGATGGTGTTTGTAAAACATGGCCTTTGCAGGATAGTGTCTCCTTGGGAAGTGAGCCACCTGGCCCTTTGCAGGGTGTCAAGTGTCATCTGGCTACACAAGCTAAGGGAAAAGGGGAACATCTTGGAACCAACCCAACGCCGGATGCTCCCAGCTTGTGGGAAGAAGTCATTACAGCTGCGACAGCTGCACAGATGGTGACCATTTTCAAAGAAAGACAATTAGGGCCATAGCTTATTGGGTCTGGGAGGCAATGTGGTAGGTGTGCATTGGGGGAGGGGCAGCTACTCTTACAGCACCATCTCTTTTTGTTGTTTAGTATTTTATTTTTCCCCAACTATACAGAAGAACATTTTTAACATTTATTTTTAAAACTTTGAGTCCCAAATTCTCACCTTTCCTCCCTCTCAACCCCACCTCCTCGTTGAGAAGGCAAGCAATTCCGTATAGGTTATACATGTGTAGTCATGCAAAGCACATTTCCATATTAGTCATGTTGTAAAAGAAAACACAGACAAAAAAAATCTCAAGAAAAATGAAACAAGTTAAAAAAGGTATACTGTCTGTATTCAGTCACCATCTGTATTCGGTAGTCAGACACCATCAGTCCTTTCTTTAGAGATGGGTAACATTTTCCATCTTCCGTCCTTCAGAGTTGTCTTGGATCGTTGTATTTCTAAGGATAACTAAGTCGTTCGCAACTGGTCATCTTACAGTGTTGCTGTTACCTTGGGAATGAATGAAGAGGTGTGTACTAATAGTGGAGGTACTTCCTTATTCCCATGTCTTTCATCCTTTTATTTCTATGTAGTGAATGGAATGATCCTTGGAAGAACTCTGACAGCCTAGATTCTTGTCCTAATTCCAACACCAACTCATTTTGTGACCTTTAGGAAATCACCTCACTCCTCTGAGCCTTGAGGATGTCTTGTAGCCATACATTTAGAGCTGGAATAATAATTATAATGATAGCAACAAAAACAAAAGATAACATTTTATAGCGTTTAAAGGTTTGCAAAGTGATATATGTGCGTTGGTTGGTTGTGCTTCTTTCTTGAAAAGGATCAAAATGGCGTCACCATGACAAAGTAAAATTTCAGTATGTCTGACTATGGCTGAGCAGACCAATGCAAGCTCGGAATGCTCTACCGTATATTGGGCACAGAGAGTCTGTGTAAATATCTGGGGTGGTTACTCCAAATTTGTGAATCCTATGTCTATTTTGTGCTTTCTCAATTCTGCTTTGCTCATAGAGCACAGCACTTTTTCTTATATGGGCACACCATGCTGAGCTGTCCTGTGCCAGTGTCTCTCATGTTGCACAGTCAAATCCAAAGTTCTTGAGAGAGACCTTGAGAGTGTCCTTATATTGCTTCTTCTGACCACTCTGTGATCACCTGCCCCATGTGATTTCTCTATAAAATAGTCTTTTTGGCAGGCAAACATTTTGCATTCAAACAACATGGCCAGCCCATTCGTATTGCACTCTCTGAATAGTTTGAATACTTGGCAGTTTAGTTCAAGCAAGGACCTCAGTGTCTGGTACCTTATCCTGCCAGGAGATCCTCAGAATCTTCCTAAGACACTTCAAATGGAAGTGATTCAGTTTTCTGGCATGGAGCTGGTAGACTGTCCATGTTTCACAGGCATACAACAATGAGGTCAGTACAGTGGCTCTGTAGACCTTCACTTTGGTAGTCAGTCTAATACCTCTTCTCTCCCAAACTTTTCTTTGGAGCCTCCCAAACACTGAGCTAGCTCTGGCAGTTCATGCGTCAACCTCATTATCAATGTATACATCCCTGGAAGGTACACTGCCAAGGTAAGTGAACTTACCCAGCATTCAAAACTTCTCCATTTGTTGTAACCGATGGTTCCCTGTATGGATGGTGTGGTGGTGGCTGATGGAGCACCTGTGTTTTCTTGGTGTTAATTATTAGGCCAAAATGAGCACGGGCAGCAGAGAATGCTTTGCTGCATCTCAGCTTCAGAGGCTGCACTGAGTGCACAATCATCTGCAAACAGAAACTCATGCACCAACACTCCCTCCACTTTGGTCTTGGCTTGAAGACTTTTCAAACTGAAGAATTTACCATCAATAGGGTGGCTGCCCTTGATCATCGCTATTGAAAGCATTTGACAACCTGTTTACCTCAAGTTGAAGTGTATGTGTATGGGGCAGCTGGATAGAGTAGATAGAGTGCCAGACCTAGAGTTAGGAAGACCTGAGTTCAAATCTGGTTTCAGAGATTTACCGACTATGTGACCCTGGGCAAGTCACTTAATTTTGTTTGACTCAGTTTCCTCATCTGGAAAATGAGCTGGAGAAGGAGATGGCAAAGCTTTCCAGTACCTTTTTTGAGAAAATCTCAGATTTTGTCATAGAGAGTCAGACATGACTGAAAATGACTAAACGATAACAATTACCTATGTACATAGTGTCTTACAGGTCTTAGTGCAGTTTGCATATGTATGTGTATATATACACAAACATATATATGTAATTGTGTGTATATGTGTATATATCTTTGTGTGTATATGTGTATACACACATATTTACACACCCACATAGATAATTACCTACTCCTACATTTTTAGTAATACTTGTCTTTTAAAGAAATGGGAATCTGGGTATGGGAGAGGGAAAGACTCCAGTACTGGTAGCCAGAGTACTCAGGTTCAGCTCTACTACTTGGAGGATCAAATGGGAGAACATGTGCATATGTGTACAACATTGACACACATATATATGTATGTAGTAGTATTTACACATATATGCATCTATATATATATGTGCATATATCCATGCATATATATATACATATATCTATGTACACATTGTCATATTTGATCCTCTTAGGGATAGGTGTTATTAAACCCATTTACAGTTGAGGAAACTGAATCAGACAATGACTAAATGACTTATTCTAGTTCTCAGAGCTTGCAAGTGTCTGAGGCTGGATTTGAACTCCAATCCTCCTGACTCTAAGCCCAGTCCTTCCTTTATTCCCTGAACCACTCCCAAGTCTGGAATTCTGTGTATAATCATCCTTAAGGTACACTCCCAGACTCTTCATTTCAGCTGAAGGTCTGCAGATGGAGGGGTTTATGCCTCTTTTACCAGTCTTATAGGTGGGCAAGAGCTAGGAGGTGGGTGGGGGCAGGGAGTCTTCATCAGATAGCCTCTAATATTCCATTCTGCATCTGACATTCTTCAGTCTGCCTTTATTAAGCAGCACGCCAGTCCTGGTTGGGTTGTATGTGGGTTTTTTTTTTAAGACAGCAAATTTTCATCAAAACCAAAAAATGCTTGACTGATCCAATAATAATTCCTTGCTTCTGATTCGTAGTTCCATTATCATTAACGATTCTTTCCAGAATTTTCCCACAAAGGGAGTTATCTATGGAAGTAGTTAAAGATCCATTTGTGATGTGTTTAGAAGACGTCCCATTTGCTGTAGCTTCTCTTGCCCCTGGTAGATTTCCTGCCAATTAGGAGACTCATAGTGTGATAGAAAGTGGTCTATTGCCAAAAACTGGGTCATGTGAAATGGGACTTTTAGCTTCTGAAGCTGACATGCTTAACTTTTAGGCAAAGAGCAAAGATTTAAAGGATATTCTTAGTCTCTGTGTCTTCAGAGACGTAATCACGCATTAGCTCTGGGGGAGGAAAGCTTGGGCTCAAAAGGAAATGTCCTCATTGGAGCAATGGCCTGAAATGGCCTTCTGGTCCCCTCATTTGAGCAAAGTTACGGGTGTTTTGAGGCTCTCTAGGTCAGGGTAACAATGATGGTCATACATTCAAAGGACCAAAAGGGAATTTAGAGATTATCTAATCCAGCTCCCTTGTTTTATAGATAAAGAAATTAAGGCCCAAAGAAAGTAAGTCACTTAGCCAAGGTTGCCCAGATAGAATTTACCCTGGTCCTCTGAATTCAATAACTTTAAGTCCATGACAGATGACGATTGGATGAAAGACATGGGGATAAGAGATCATAAAGCAAAATGTGACAGCTGCCTCATAGTTTTAAAATGACTTGTCACAGAGATGAAGAATTAGGTGAATTTTACTCAACCCTAGAAGGTAGAACTAGAACAATGTGAAGCTGCATGGAGGAAGATTTTGGTTTGATGTCCAGAGATCACTTCCTAACAGCGTTGTTATATTTCATTTTTCTTGTCAAAGACACTGGGGTGGTTTACCATGTCCCTCTCCAGATTATTTTACAGATGAAGAGACAGAAACAAACAGGGTGTAGTGACTTGCCCAGGATCATACAGCTGGTATCTGAAGTCAGATTTGAACTTGGGTCTTCCTGACTCCAAGCTCTATCTAGTGTGCCACCTAGCTGCTTCCAAGGCAAGCAGAGGTTAAATGACCTGCCCCTGGTCTCACAGCTAGTAAGTATCTATCTGAAGGCAGATTTGAAATCAGGAAAATGAGCCTTTCTTACTCCAGGTCTGGCACTCTGGGCACTGTGGCACTACTCAGCTGCACCTCCTAAGGATGAACACTGACCAGAATTAGAATGGCTCGTCTGTCCTCATCTCTCCCTCATCAGCGACCTTCAATCAGAGCGCAGACAACGAATTGTTAGGTGTGATGGGTTCTCATTCAATTAGAATACTCTTGGAGCAGTTGGCCTCTGGGGCCCCTCCCAACCCTGACATTGTGTCATGCGAACTGAGCTTGGATATCTTGGATATCTCTCCCTACATGTTCTTTAGTGTCCCCATCCATCCCATGACTTCAACCATGATCTCTATGAAAGATGCTCTGAAATCTCCGTCTCTAAGTCTATTCCTAGGTTTTGTGTTTTTTCCTCTTCAGAATACATACGTATATATATCCCTCCCTCCTCTCTCACTTCAGGAGCCATATTTTGCAAGAAAGAGTCAAAAAAACCATCAAGGAAAAGCAGAGTTCAAGAAGCCAATCAGCATCAGTCTAGTCTCCTAGTTGTATGTAGTGTTCTGTATCTACAGTCCTCCACATCTGCAAAGAAGGAAGGGGCTGGTATTCTCCTTTGTGCTCTTGGGGCACAAGCTTGCTCATTATAACTAAAGAAGAATTTACTTTTGATGTCCTTTTCCCCATTTACATTGATGCATTATGGGATGTTTTATTTTTCTAATACTGCTTACTTCAGTTTGAATCAGTTCACAGAAGTCTTCCCATGCCTCCCTGCGTTCTCCTATGAAATAGAGCTCAAAACTTTGAATCAGCAAGACCTGAGCTGTAATCCTCTCTCTACCTGTGAGTCATTTCACCTCTCTTTGTCTCATTTTCCACATTTTCCAAATAGCCATAATAATAGCACCTTCCTCACATGATTATTTTGAGGCTCCAAGGAGTAAACTACTTTGTAAGCATTCAAATGCTATATAAATGTTATAACTGTTACGATTACTTGCTATTATTAGCATCACTTTTCTTTTTAATCATAATATTAAACTAAAAACATAAATATAAAAAAGATCATTTCTATACATACAGCAGAAGACAGAAAAAAGATTCTATATGAAACCATAAATCTTTTCTTTTAAAGTTTAGCGTTCCAAATTCTATCCTTCTCTCTCTCCTCTACCCTTCCTGAGAGAGTGAGCAATCTGATATAGGTTATACATGTGCAGTCATATTACATACTGCTTGGTGTTAAAAATAAAAAGTATATATGGTATATATGAGAGAGCATATGGGGGCAACTAGGTGGTACAGTAGATAGAGTACCAGCCCTGGAGTCAGGAGAACTTGAGTTCAAATCCAGCCTCAGACATTTGACACTCACTAGCTGTGTGAACCCCAAGTACCTTGACAAAAAAGTATATAATAGTTCTGCTTGTCTGTTCCCTTTAGTGCATTTTTTTAAAAATGTTCCACTTGGCTGGTTTTCATTTTACTCTAATATCAGCTCAGTAGTGAGGTTCCTTGACTTTGATGCTATTTTGGGTTCCCCATTACCCATTACTGAAGCCCAATTCACAAAATTTCAGAAGCCCCTAATCAGAGCAGGAAGGGATTTCTCTTTCTAATAGCACCTAGACCCGAGTCAGAATCTACGATACAATACAATGCGATATGATGTGATGCCATACCATACCATACCATACCATACCATACCATACCATACCATACCATACCATACCATACCATACCATACCATACCATACCATACGATATGATAGAAACTAAAGCTAGACTTTTAGGTAGTGAGAATTCACTGCTTTCCAAAGTGACTCACTCCATTCTTGGACAGTTTAAACTGCTAGGATACTTTTCCTTACTTTAAGTCTAAATTTACTCCCCTTCAAATCACCTCCGCCCTCCTGAAGGCTCCTAGCTTTGGCCTCTGACACCAAATTGAATAAATCAAATCTCTCATCTAAAGGACAGCCTGGCAAATGCTTGAGAAAAAATATAAAATTCCTACTCAATCTTTTCTTTGTATCAAAAATTCCTCAGCTCATAGGACACATCATTCTGAAAGGAACATCAGAAATGTAGTCCAAGTCCCTTATTTTATTTTTTTATTTTTATTTATTTTCTTTTTAATTTATGGAGCAAAATAAGTATTTCCATAACATAGTATAATTTAAAAAGTGAATGTACCTGAAACTGCAAATCTACTATGTACAACTTACTCTTTGTCTTTTTAAATATACAATAAAATTATCATGTAAGTTTCTTTTTTTTCTTCCTCTCTCCCACCTCCACCCAAGAGACAGTTACCATTAGACAGAGATAGGTCCATGTATGTAAAATCATTCTATACATACGTCTTTTTATCGATTCTTTCTCTGGATACAGATAGTATCTTCCTTCATATGTCCTTCGTAGTTGATTTGAGTACTTATAACAGTTAGAATGACCCATTCACTAAAGTTTTCTTAAAACAATATTGCTGTTACTGTATAAAATATATAAAATATTCTCGTGGTTCTTCTCATTCCACTCTTCATTATTTCATGCAAGTCTATCCATGCTTTTCTAAGATCATTGTGTTCCTAATTTCTTATAGCACAGTAGTATTCCTCACAATCATATTTTCTTTACTTAAAATTTTTTTTAATTTTTAAAATTTTTCCACCCTCCTTGTTTTTTGAGAAGGGAAACTGAGGCCCATGAAAGTGAAGTAACAGGATCATAGGGTAATAAATTTTGACCTCAAAAGTCACCTAATATAATATCATCATCATCATACAGAAGAGGAAACTTAGGTCAGAGGAAGTTAATTAACTTGCCCAAGGTCACCTTCCAATGATCCCCTTATGGCATGATCTCTATTCCTGGTGTCTACCCAATCATTCCCCTCCAGATCTCTCAAGTTGGTCAATGTCTTTCCTAAATTATAGCCCCAAGAGAAAATAGAATATCCCAGATATGATCTGAGCAAGGCAGAGGACCAGAGGACTTTGACCTCCCTGATTCTGGGCACTTTGCTCTTAATCCAACCTAACATGACATTAACAATCGTGGTCACCATATAACGATGTCTTATTCTGCTTGTACTTTGCTAACACCTTAGATTTTTTCAAGGGACCTGACTAGTCACACCTCCCCCATCTTCCATCTGTGAAGCTGATATGTTGAATACAAGTATAAGACTTTATGTTTATCCCTACTAAATTGAATCTCATTAGATGGAGCTGGATATTCTAGCCTGGCAGGGTCTTTTTGATCCTAGCTTTGTGATCTAATATATGAGCTACCTTTCCAAGTTTTGTGACATTCAGTTTCACTGACTGTAGTAGGTGGTGGGTAGCTCTCTTCTTTGAAGTGTAGGGGACTTGGCTGGTTTTACCTCTGGGCTCTGTGACCCACTATCCCTGGGCAAGTCTCTTGTCCTTTATGAATTTCAATTTCTTACTCTGTAAAATAAGAGGGTTGAACTGGATGATCTCTACAATCCCATATGCCCTGGTACCTCTGTGTACCTTTGGAGTGCTGAACTCATTATCATATGACTCTGTCATTTCCTGAGAACCCAAAGATTTAGAATATTTGCCTTGACTCTGCCATGAAGAAATGTTCCGAGTTGGCATTTCTCTTGTCTACCAGTATCAATGGGTGGCTGTGTCCCTTCACATCCCCCCTACATCAGACCCGTTGAAAGGAAAAGACAAAAACAGTAACCATGGTTCAGTTTAAAGTTAAAAATAAGTCACATATAAACTGATTCTTTAAATCTTTCATTGTGCTGCTTGGCAAGACACATCAAGGAACAGATGGCACTGTGCAAACAGCTGGATCCCAAAGTAACACCATCGAAAAACCTGAATTCATTCAAATTCTCAGGTGAGAGCAGAGTGTTAGCAGTTGTTTGTGCACTTTGCTTTGACCCAGGTCACAGGAGAAATAGCTCCTCATGTCTTCATACATGTTCACCATTGCTTGGTTTGAATACTACAGGAAGGAGAGCTTAGGTCCTGAACAGCCACTCACTTTGGTGAATAACAAACAATTCATGCCAATTAAGAGGGAAAGGTAGAGAAGGAGGGAAGGAAGGAAAGAGGGAATGGAAGAGATGTGAGGAAAGGAAAAGGGACAGGAAGTAGGAAGAGAGATAAAGGTGGGAGAGGGAGAGAGAGAAGGAGGGAGACCAAACAGGAAGGAAAGCAAAAAGAGAGAAGAAGGGAAGGGAAAGAGAGAAGAGAAAGGAAAGTGGGAGAGAGAAGAGAGGGAAAGAAAAATCAAAGAAACAATGAATAGAAACAAAGGAAAGAAGTCACGGAATAATAAAATTTTAGAGTTGGGAGGAAGCTCGGGGCCATCTGGACTTAGCCATGCTCCACCATAACAAGTGGTCACCTAGCTCCGTCTTGGGAACTGAACATCTGTGTAATGGGGATGACAGGCTTTATATTCCTATACCAACACTGGTGGGGGAGGTTACCTGAACCCAGATTTCATCTATGTCATTTTATTCATGGTATATTAATTTCACAAGAATGTAATCTTTCTGATGAAGTACTGGTTTTCCTTTTTCATCATTGTACTCCCAGTGCCTCACGCCTATTAGTCACTTTTTTTCATGGGATTTGTGATTCCATTGCCATAGAACATTCCCAGAAATAAAGCCCCCTTCCCTTGTGCAGGAGCACACCTGTTCTATAACTTACAACTTTTGAGCTCTGCTTGGTTCACTGTCCCCGAGCCCAGGATCAAACAATGAGCCCGAGTTAAAGAACGTTGAGACCAGGGGACTAGCCTTCCTGTCTCTAAGATTAGTCCTTTATTCGTTGGCCACTGTGCTATTCAAAGGAGTCCTTCAATAAATAGTTACTGAATTTATCCATTCATTTCAGCAGACACAAATAACAAACAGCACAACAGTAGCAGCCTAGGCAAAGCTTACTTTCTCTTCAGGTGGGGGAAGACTGATCAGAAGAGAGTAATTTAATGGACCATGGATGAAAAATCCCATTGGAAAGGGAAAGTGTTTTCTCCAAAAGTGAAATCCCGTAGAAAGATATGGCACTAATATCATACCCATTAACTTTCTAAGCCTGGATGCCACAGGGTAAGAAAGAGGAGGAACGTAGCCCGAGGGCATGCCTAGGTTCAGAAGCACTGGATGGTTTGATTATGCATGTCCCAGACTATTTGATTCCAGAAATGGAAAGCTGGAAAAACATGACTAAGAGAACTAATAGAGGAAAGGGAGATCCTTCTTATCCAGCGCTACCGTCACTCCTGTAATGCCTCTCAGAACTAGACTGTGAGAACTCCATGCCACTCACACCCACCCTTCACTTATCCATCTTTTCACTCATGTATTCAGTCAGTTGATCTATAATAACTCAGCAAAGATTTACTAAGTCCTTAAGATGTGCTGTGTACTGTGTTGTGTGATGTGGATAGGGTGGGGAGTCTTCCTTTTTATACCTCAGTGATAGGGAGTGAACAAAGACCTCCTGTAAGGGCTTCCATGTGGGCTGAGCTTTGAGGGAAAGTAGAGATTCTAATAGGTGGCAGTAAAGAGGGTGTATATTCCAGGTATGAGCCACAATCTATGCAAAGATCATGGAGGGGAGAAATACTGAGGAACAACATGTCACTAACCTATATTCAGGGCTTTTCTAGCTTGTAAGAGCCTTTTATCATCTTAGGTTCCATTAAGTTAGAAGAGACTTTGGAGATCAAGCTCAACCATTCTCATTAGAATGACTTATCCAAGATCACACAACTTGCAAATAACTGAGGCAGTATTTGAACACAAGTCTTTCCTACTCCAGTAGGACCAGTGCTGTATCTGAAATGTGGCACTGTCTCCATTAGGTTTTATTCCCTGCTAACAGTCCAAAAAGTCAGACATTTCCATGGCAGAAGGAGCCATCAGGATAAGATTTTAGAGGTAGAGGCAGATAGGAGGATCCACAAAAAGAGAGCTCTGTTTTCAAGAAACATAGAATAGTGGAGGCATCAAGAGTCTATTTCTTTGATACACTTATACCATAGTAGATGCTGAACAAATATTCGTTGTTTTGTCATCTGATCGTGTCTAGTTGCGTCTGACTCTCTGTGACCCCATACTGCATAGGCTTGCCATTTCCTTCTCCAAATATTTGCCCATTGATTAAATGAATACTTATATGTACTTGGTTGTTTACATGTTATCTCACCATTAAAATATAAGTTCCTTGAGGACAGGGGCTATTTTTCCTTTTTTCTTTATATCCCCAGCACTGAGTACAATGCCATGCAAATAGTAGGTACTTAATAACCGTTTGTTGTTTGGCTGACTGATAGTGAACAGTCTTCATTCAGGCACTGAACAAATCATCCAGGATACTCAGAGCTGGCCAATGATACCAAACACTAAGCTAAATCCAAAGAGAAAATGTTGTCATGGCACCTCTGAGCTCTTAGCAGACTCTAAAAGGTTTTGAGGTTTAATGACACTTGGGCACTCAAGTTTTCTCTCATCCCCAAATTCTCCAGAAAGATGGATACTAAGAAAGGATCACTGGGTAATCCCTAAGATGAACTGGAGCTGCAAGGCCCTTTATAGTGACAGCAGAAATGGGCAAGAGGGAATCAGTGGTGCCACACTCCCCAGCTCCGCTTCTAACTAGCTTTGTGACCTTTATCTGTTGACTGTGCGGTTTAAATGTGTCTTCAAAATAGGAACCATGTTTACCCTTCTCTGAATTCCTAGCTCTTAATACAATGTTTGGCACATGGTAAGGAATTAATAAATGCTTTTTTGGTTGATTTAACAAATAAATGGAAGTCATTTGACCTTTGGAACCTCAGGTTCCTCCTCTATTAAAAATGAAGATTGGATAAGGTGGCCCCATAGGTCTCTGCTAGTTCTAAATAGATGATCCTAATACAAATCAAGTGGCTACGTGGTGCAATGGATAGAGCACTGGACCTAGAACCAGGAAGACTCCTCTTTCTGGGTTGAAATCTGGCCTTAGACATGTCCTATCTGGGTGACCCTAGGCAAGTCACTTCACCCTGTTTGCCTCAGTTTCCTCATCTGTAAAATGACCTGGAGAAGGAAATGACAAACCACTACAGTGTCTTTGCCAAGAAAACCCCAAATGGGGTTGTAACAAGTTGAACACGACTTAAAAACAACTAAGCAACAACTAGTGCAAAGGGAGGAGTAGATGTTATGAAATCAGATGAAGAAGCAAAAACCTCTGGCTGAAAGAAATCAGGAAAGACTTCATGAAGCAGGCACCTGCTGAGCTGAGCCCTGGACCGTTAGAGATTTGAAACTGGAAGGAACTTTGGAAATCATCAATGTTAACTTGCTCATTTTCTAATTTACAACCAAGGCTCCAATGGGTCAAATGATTTGCCCAGGGTCATAGTGCTGAGGTCAGACTTGGACCCAGAATTTTCTGACTCTGCATTTAGAGGGCTAACCACTACATAGTAGAGAGAAAACCAGTCCTCTGCTGTTCAGAAACACCTAGTGCTCTGCCTAGGACAAATCTCAAGGTAAATCTAGGCCAAGCTTTTTAAGATGAGGAGGGGATGAAAACAAAGTGCTTTGAAGGCCATTTCCCCTTGAGTTGAAATCTCTTTGGGCCACAGCTGGCTGCCCAAAGAAGTAATTTAGCAAATGCATTTGATCTCAGGAGAAATCCGTCTTTTTTTGTCACTTGCTCATCATGTGCCCTCTGCTCACTGCTGTCCCTGAGTATGTAGCATTCAGAAAACATTAATGGAAGCACTCGCCTCGGGGCCCCATGTCTTCTTAGAGAAATTGCTGGGACCCAGGGAAAAAAGCACAGAGCTTTGAAGAATCAGGAATTCTTGAGATTGCATTGCCCAAATGATCTGAGAGAGGCATCCTCAGATGTCTGCTAACCCAGGTAGAAGGGCATAGTTTTCATCCTAGCCATAAAACAGGAGAATTTATGTGGATAATAGGAGGGGGCAAGCTATAATAATAAGCATATGTCACATTTCTAATGGACTTTAAGGTTTACAAAATGCTGTATGTACCTTCCTTAGAGTCACAGCTCTAGAGCAGGAAGAGACCTTTGAGACTATTTTATCCAACAGCTTCATTTCACAAACTGCCTGTAACAGAACAGTTGAATCACCTGATCCTCAAAAAATTGAATTGGGTTTGGAGTGAGAGACCTGGTGTATCAGCAAGGATCCCAGCATACACAGGAGGACCTGCTGTACAGGTTCTTAGATCTGCTTCTCTAAAAGAAAAGCAATTTTTGAGGGGTCAACAATCACTTTAATCAAGCACATATGTCATTCACTTAGTTTAGGGGGAAAAGTCAGCATCTTGAACTTCAGAGAAAATACAAACAGAGTAACAAAGACCAACAGACAGGGCTTCCAATTGTCTGACCATAAGTAATACGTACATCACCAATCAGCAGACAGATCCAACTGCCTGACGATATATACAGAGTTACCAGAGAAAGAAGCAACAATATCTGGATTTTCAAAGCCAGGAGTCTGCTTAGTGACTACACCAATTCTCATCTGGCCAATCAAACATTTCCAATGATTAAACCCCTAAAACAAAATCTCACCTCAGAGTATATACACACTTCTCAGAGTCAGAGATCATCACAACACTTAAGAACCAGTGCCTCATTGGAAATTAACAAAAGGGGCCTTCCTACAAAACAAATCTCCTCTAATAAAACTTCCCTTACTGACCAGGCCCATTAATTGGTGGGGAAGATCTTTAACTCTCCTTAATTTAATTGACATTACACCTGGGTACAAATTGACACCTCTACTGGTTACTTTTCTCAGTAACCTTGAGCACATCACTTTGTCTCTGCTTCCTTCAGTTTTTCCTCTGTAAAATGAGAGGGTTGGACTAGAAGCCCTCTAAGCTTCCTTCTGGCTCTCAATCAGTGACCTGATAAACAACCCTAAAACATCAGTTGCTATATCATCCCCATTTTAAAGAAGAGAAAATTGAGGGGCAGAACCAAAATGGCAGAGAAGAAGGATGAACCTATAAACACTCCAGCCCCATAGCCCATAAAGTACCTGTAAAAAATGACCATAAACAAAATTTAGAGCATCAAAAGCCACAAAACGACAGAGTGAAAGAGATTTCCAGCCCAAGACAGCCTGGAAGGTCAACAGGAAAGGTCTATCACACCAGGCACAGAGTGGAGTGCAATCCAGCATTGACTGCGTGGCATGGCTCAGACAGGACCAAAGCAGGCCTCAGGCAGTGGAATCGCTGGCAGCAGCTGTGAGTCCCACATTGCTCAGCCCACAAACATCAAAGACAGTTTCAAAGGTCAGTGAGAAAGCTCTTTCACCTGAGTGAGAAGAGAATGTGGTCTATCCCACTGGCAGCAGCATCCATTTTTGGTGCCCTCTGCCTAGAGACCCTGGGGGAATTGAGCCACTGATCTAGACCCCAGATCTGAGTGATGGCCCTGCGGTGAGGAGGAGCACTGGCATGATAGAGCTAGAGGCAGTTGTGAAGAGGGAATTCTACTCACAGATCCTGGACAGAAAAAACTTTGGTTGCTCACAGACCAGTGAGTGGGCCAGGAAAGGAATAAACCCCTCTCCCTTGATTATACCACCTTGGGGCTCCCATTAATATACCCTCCTCTTGACAAAGGATTCAAAACTCAAGTAACTGCTTGGGAAAATGTCCAAAAAAGGGGAAAAATTAAGACCATAGAAGGTTACTTTCTTGGTGAATAGGTATTTTCTTCCATTCTTTCGAATGAGGAGGAACAATACATACCATTAGAGGAAGACAAGGCTTCTGCATCCAAAACCTCCAAAATAAATATGCAGTGATCTCAAGCCATGGAAGATCTCAAAAAGGATTTTGAAAATCAAGAAAGAGAGGTGGAGGAAAAATTGGGAAGAGAAATGAGTGGTGCAAGAAAATCATGAAAAGCAAGTCAACAGCTTGCTAAAGAAGACCCAAAAAAATGTTGAAGAAAATAACACCTTTAAAAATAGGCTACCTCAATTGGCAAAAGAGGCCCAAAAAGCCAATGAGGAGGAGAATGCCTTAAAAAACAGAATTAGCTAAATGGAAAAGGAGGTTCAAAAACTTACTGAAGAAAATCGTTCTTTAAAAGTGAGAATGGAGCAGATGGAAGCTAATGAATTTATGAGAAACCAAGAAATTACAAAACAAAACCAGAAGAATGAAAAAATTGAAGAGAATGTGAAATATTTCATTTGGAAAACAACTGACCTGGAAAACATATCCAGGGGAGACAATTTTAAAATTATGGGACCACCTGAAAGCCATGATCAAAAAAAAAGACCCTAGATATCATCTTTCATGAAATTACCAAGGAAAATTGCCCTGATATTCCAGAACCAGAGGGTAAAATAAATATTGAAAGAATCCACCTATCACCTCTGGAAAGAGATCCAAAAAGCAAAACACCTAGGAATATTGTAGCCAAATTCCAGAGTTCCCAGGTCAAGGAGAAAATATTGCAAGTAACTAGAAAGAAACAATTTGAGTATTGTGGAAATACAATCAAGATAACATAAGATTTATCAGCTTCTACATTAAGGGATTGAGGGATTTAGAATAGGATATTCCAGAAGTCAAAGGAACTAGGATTCAAAACAAGAAGCACGTATGAAGCAAAACTGAGTATAATACTTCAAGGGAAAAAGTGTCATTCAAATGAAACAGAGTATTTTCAAGCATTCCTGATGAAAAAACCAGAACTGAAGAGAAAATTTGACTTTCAAACACAAGAATCAAGAGAAGCATGAAAAGGTAAACAAGAAAGAGAAATCATAAGAGACTTTCTGAAGTTAAACTGTTTACATCTCTACATAGAAAGATAATATTTGTAACTCTTGAGACTTTTCTCAATATTTGTGTAGATGGAGGGATTATACACACACACACACACAACCATACGTACACACACATACACATGTATAGATAGAGGGCACAGAATGAGTTAAATAGGAAGGGATGATATCTAAAAAAATTAAAATTAAGGGGTGAGAGAGGAATATATTGGAAGGAGAAAGGGAGAAATGGAAGGGGGTAAACTATCTCTCATAAAAGAGGCAAAGAAAAGCTTTTTCAATGGAGGGGAAAAGGGGGGAGATGAGAGGGAAAACGTGAAACTTACTTTCATCACATTTGGATTAAGGGGGGAATAACATGCACATTCAATTTGTTATGAAAATCTATCTTTCACTACAGGAAAGAAGGGGAGAACAGGATAAGTGGGGTGGGGGAAAATCGAAGAGAGGGCAAATGAGAGGAGGAAGTAATTAGAAGTAAACACTTTTGGGGAGGGACAAGGTCAAAAGTGAGAATAGAATAAATAGGGAGCAGGATAGGATGAAGGGAAATATAGTTAGTCTTACACAACATGACTATTATGGAAGTCTTTTGTAAAGTTACATATATATAGCATATATTGAATTTCTTGCCTTCTCAGTGGGGATGGGTGGGGAGGAAGGAAGGGAGAGAAGTTGGAGCTCAAAGTTTTAGGAATGAATGTTGAGAACTGTTTTTGCATGCAACTGGAAAATAAGAAATACACAAAATGGGGTATAGAAATCTCTCTTGATCTACAGAAAAAGAGAGAAGATGGGGATAAGGGAAGGGAGGGGTGTGATAGGGAGGGTAGATTGGGAGAAGGGGTAATCAGAATGCATGGTGTTTTGGGGTGGGGAGAGGAGAGATGGAGAGAAAATTTGGAATTCAAAATTTTGTGGAAATGAATGTTGAAAACTAAAAATAAATAAACATTTAAAAAAAAGAAAAAAATGATAATAATAAAAAAATAAGAGACAATTTAGGTGGAATGAGATAATTTACCCAATATATATGTCTGAATTAGAATTCAAAGCCAAGTCATCCTTAATCCAAACCAAGTACTCTTCTTTATTAGATTCATTCACACAATGGACAGAATTTAGAATCCCAGGAATTAATTTATGAGTCTCAACCTGATGCTTCCTGCTTGTGTGACCTAGGTAATTGGCCCCACTTTATTCCACTATAAAATGGAGTGGCTGGTCTCATTGCCCTCTGAAATCACTTCCAGCCATCAGTCTATGATCCTATGGGCCAATGGAACAGTGGTTATGTATCTTTTCATCTTCTTAGTTATTTGAAAGTCTCTTTTGAATGGAATCTTATTGAGCGAAAATGTAATACTCTCTTTGTATTCCCAGCCTCATCATTTTACTGAATATTCTAATACCTTTTGCCTTCCTCATCTATCAATGCATTCATTCCATATTAATCAAGGTCCTTCTCCATGTAAAACACTATGCTGGTGAGGGGAATTTTCAATGATAAAATAATTAGGGTCAGAAGATCTCACATCCTATGTGACATTGAACAAACAATTCTGGGCCTCAGTTTCCTCATCTGTAAAAGCAGGTTGGTTGGATAAGCTGACCTCGAGGGCCCCTACCAGCTCTAAATCTGTGGTACTATCATTTAACACCTACTAACCAAGTTCCAACCATAGGCACAGAAACCAAACATAGAATGGAAAATATCAAAGAGCTTATATTCTTCTGGTACAAGATACAGCATTTAGATGAAGAGAAAGGTAGGTGCAAGACAGCTGAAAGAGGGAGGGAGGGCTAGCAATAAGGAGAAATAGGAATGGGCTTCCACTGGATATGGTAGCTGAACTGAATCTTCTAAGAGGTCACAGACGAGGAGGATTTTCTAGGTAAAGCAGAGAACTTGAGCAAAGGCACAGAATCAAGAGAGTTTAATCCAGTTTGGCTGGGAAGTAAAATATGTGAAGGAGAATGAGTCTAGAAAAGACCAAGGGGGTTGGTTTCTTTTGCTAAATCCATGGACAGGTAGGTGATGCTTCAGTGGATAGAGCACCAGGTCACAGTCAGGAAGACTCATCTTCATAAGTTCAAATCTTACCTCAGATACTTACTAGTTGTGTGACCTCACGCCATTTACCTTAGTTTTCTTCTCTGTACGATGAGCTGTAGAAGAAAAGGTATGTTTGCCAAGGAAACCCCAAATGGGGTCAAAAGAATTGGACACGACTCACATGACCAAACAGTACCAACAAAATTGTTCCATTCTCTCCCTCTTTCAAGAAAACATCCAAATAAACACCTTGCCTTGTAATAAATTAGTATGATCACTCAAAATAAGTCTATATATTGTCTGTGTCTGAAAATGTAGGTCTTCTTCTGCACCAGTGATGATTTAATGAAAATTTAAAAAGAAAGAGGAAAAAGAAACATTTCATTGCAACTGACCAATATATTGACCATATATGTCTGTTGATGCAGTTTTCTATATGCACAGTCCCCCACCTCTTAGCAAATCCATTTCATTAATGATTCTTTGGAGTCCAATCTCATTCATGATAATTACATAACATTCAGTTTCATTTTTTATGC
This sequence comes from Bettongia penicillata ogilbyi, assembly GCA_023548195.1. Taxonomy (NCBI): domain Eukaryota; kingdom Metazoa; phylum Chordata; class Mammalia; order Diprotodontia; family Potoroidae; genus Bettongia; species Bettongia penicillata. The sequence goes on from JAJHZJ010001085.1 coordinate 216,850, forward strand.
TCTTTCTTTTTTTTTTTGTTAAAAATTTTAACTGTGTATGTTATTTTGCCCCAACTAAAATGCCAGATTGAGATGTTTTGTCCCAGGAGCAACTGGGACCTAGATGATTAGACTTTAGAATATAAGCATTTGAGATCATATTTGTTTTAAAAAAAGTGTTTAGCACAGTATCTGGCACTATTTAGATACTATATAAATGCTTATTACCTTCTTTTCCTTCCCCTTTTTCTTATAATAGGATCATTTCATTTTTGTACTTGTATCCCCAGCAATTAGTTCAATAACCGGTGTCTGGCACATAGTAGGTGTTTAACATATGTTTATTTGATTGTGTTGAATTATGTTGACTCCATCTCCCATTGTTCCCAATGCTGCTTTATCAGTTGGTGTTGGGGGAGGCCCTGATAGAGAAGGAGACCCTAAGTCTGCAGCCTTTTGTATTACCTGCTTTTTGTCACCTAGCCCTACCAACAAATTATCACTTTCTGGCTACCTTGGGGAGGAGTTGAGATACAAGGGCCCAGCCTCTTCCACAGAGGTGGACCTACCTGGATTGTCTTTAAGTTACCTATCAAAGATGACCCCGCCTTGAAGCCATTGCCTGTCTTCAGTGATCAGCTTGTGAATTTGACATTGACACACATATAATTAAATTCTTTTCATTCTCTTCTCCTGAGTTTTGCTTCAGGGTGAAAGCCCAAATGAAGAATTTTTCTTTCAAGAATTGATGGAATAGTAAGTGCTTAATGATTGATTGATGTCTCTCCCAATAAGGCCATAAATTCCTTGAGGGCAGGGGCTATTTTGTTTTTGTCTTTGTAGCTCCAGCCCCAGGCTCAGCGCTTGGAACTTGGTAGATACCAAGTAAATGCTTGTGAATGGATTGATCGACTTAAGCATTAGGAAGATGAAGTTAGCGACTGTATGGAAAGTGAGTTAGAGAGGGAGAGAGGCCACCTCAGACTTCCAGGATGCAGTCGCAACAGGGATGAGAGTCAAGGTGGGAGCGAAAGACAAAGCCCCTTGCCTGAAGAAGCTACGCGTCTAGGAGGGGAAATAGGATGTGCATACATAGAAGTATGATACAACTTAGAACATGATAAAGAGAAGGGCATGAGATCCACAGGGAAGAGAATTTCACTTTTATATGAGTTGGACCCCCATCCTTACCCAAGCTCAGACTCATTTTTGTACTTGTCTGGCCTCATGCTTACATACAGACACACGGGCATCTTTTCACTCTTTCCCTATGAAAAACATCTCTGTACCAGCATGCGTCTTCAACACCACAAAAAGCTTGTTCTTTTGCAAGAAATCTTGCTGGTGTTTAATCTATAACATAGTATATAATTGCTTCTGCTCTTTTGCATGAGGGAAGTAGAGTGGGGGAGATGTGCAGGCAAAGGAAGGAAGATAATCTAAATTGGCTATTTCCTCTTGGGAGAGGAGATTATGCTTCCCAGGCAACCCATTTTGATTTCCTTGGAGAGATTCAAGGGAGGTTTGGAGGCCCAGGATCGCATCTATGCCAAGGAACCAGCCTCAGACCTTGGAAACATCCAGTCCCTGACTGCCTCTGCTCTCTTGGCTCCAAAAGAGATTCTTGAATTATGCTGGCAGGAGTCTTCAGTAACTTGTTGGGTGAATGTCTCTATGTGCGTCACCTGCCTTTTAGCCTAAGTCTAAGAAAGCTGCACAGAATCCATCTTTTCCACTTGAGGTCTTTCCCCAGTTTCTCAAGATCATTGGCTCATAGATGTAGAGATGAAAAAGACTTCAGAGGCCATTTGATCAAACATCCTCATTTTCTAGATGATGAAAGCCAGATGACAGACCCAGGGGACATAAGTGGTCATCATCAGAGGTGAGGCTTCACCTTGAATCTTCTGACAACATGGACAGTGATTGTTTGTTTGTTTTCTTAATGGATTTCAGTATTATGGGGTCATAATGTGAGAACCGAAATGAACCTTAGAAGACGTCTAGTCTGACCCTCTCTTTTTATACATATAAGGAACAGACTTTCATAAATCACCTGCCCAAAGTCACGTTGATAGAAAGTAGCAGGGTAGGATTTGAACCGAGGTCTGTTGACTCAAGTTCAGTGCATTTCCCACCATGTCATAACATTGAAGTCCTTCCCCCTTAGAGATGCAATGAGAGGTCATGGGAAGAGTACAGAACTTTACCTCAGAGGACTTGAGTTATGAAGAGGGTACTTGAGGAAGCCCATTTGGGAAGCTGTATTTGGAATGGATGAGAATAGTGAGTGACATCTGATGGCCTAGGCCATAGAATCATAGCACTGAAGGGAGTGTTAGGGACTACCTTGACCAACTTCCTCATTTAATTTGGATAGAGATTTTGAAATGCAATGGAAGTTAAGAGAGAGGCATTGCAAAGAAAGTATCCCTGGCATCAGAAGGAACCTTAGAGGCCATCTGGTCCAACTAGCTAATTTTATAGATTAGGATATTGAGGCACAGTGAGGCAGCATCACCTGTTGAAGTGACAAAGTGGCAGAATCAGAATTTGAACCCAGGTCTGTCCTCTCTCCATTATTACACATAATTTAGTGACTTCCCAGATACTAGGAAACATGGGCTTATAGAAGATAAACAGTTTATATGCGGAAAAATTGAGGAAAGAGTAGAGGTAAAAAAATGTATACATATATAAATATATGTGTATGAGTGTGCATATATATATGCATGTATATGTATATGTGTATATATATATATACATACATAAATACATATTTTATATATGTGTGCATACGTGTGTGTATACATGCCCACATACACCTTGCTGCTTTTTTTCTAAGATTAATACCTGTGTGACCTTGGACAAGTCACTTTTTTTTCCCACCAAGTTTCCGTTTCCTCACCTATAAAATAAGGGAATAAGTTTATAATAAGGAAGCCCAGGGTGGAATATTTCTGGTGACTATCTGACTTAATTTTTCAGTCTACAGTGTTTGGTTTTATTTGTCTAATTATGATGTGTGAAGAAACAAGTTCAAACTATGTTCTTGTTATTATGATTTTTCAGCCCTGCCATAGACACACACGCACAAAAATTCCAGTTCTAAGCGTCAGCTTTGTTTCTTCAGCTCCAAAGCTGGTAAAATGTTAATATCTCTCAGAGGCCCTGGGTTCTAATCCCACCTTTGTTATATGTCCTAGGACCTTACTTTCCTCATCTATATTCTGTTTAATCTTATCTTTTAAAGATCCAGTGGCATATTTGCTATAAGGAATATTATCCCCATTTTAGAGTACGTAGCACAGTGCCTCACACAACAAATGCTTGTTGGCTGAATGACAGGTGAGGAAATCGAGTCTTTGAAAAGTGAAGTCATTTGCCCAAAATTGGGCAAATGTAATAAATATGTAACAGAGCATATTCAAAAGCAAGATGGGAACCCAGACCTCCTGGTTAAGCATGGACTTAATTACTTTACCAACAGTGGGAATCAGTAGGGTTAAAGAGAGCTGAAAGACTATTAGATCAATGCTTTCATTTTCACAGATGAGGAAATTGAGGCCCAGAAATTTTAAGTGATGATTTGCCAAAGGCCATAGATTGCAGTAAATGATACTTTTAAAAATATTTTTTCTTTTTATATGTAATAAAAAATCATCACAGCTGAATTTGATCAAAAGTCCAATGACTCCTTATCCTGCATTCTTTTTGACATTAAACGAAACTGAATTAAATGAAATTGAATTAAAACCAGATTAAGTGACTTAGTGGGAGAAAGAAGTTGAACACAGAATGAATATATTATCATCATATTATATGATCATAGATTTAATTCTGGAAGGGATTTTAGAATTGATGTGGTCTGATCCCTTCTTTTCTTATATAGATAGGAAACTGAGACCCAGAAAAAGTGACTTGCCCAAGGTCACACAGATTACAGTAAATGCTTATGTATTTTCTTCTTTATTATGAACTTAAACATCAGGAACCATAAACATGCCCATTTATAATGAATAACAAAAAAGTGGGTTGTATATGATTCTGCTGTTACCTGTCTATTTCCTCTACGATGTGCAGCTTGGGGTGTGTGTGTGTGTGTGTGTGTGTGTGTCTGTGTGTGTGTGTGTGTGGCAGTTCCAACATTGCTCTGCTTCTTTGTGTACCCTTGGACTTTCTTCTGCTCTCTTCTTTTTATTGTTTTTAATGATTCATTACCATTCTTTTTTGTTTCTTTTTTTAAGTATCACTTTCACTACCTCCTACTTGACCCCCAAGTTTCCCCCCTCCCCAAGAAAGAAAAAAAAATTAATACCTTGCATTGTAATAAATTAGTATAACCACACAAAATAAATCCATATACCATCTATGTCTGAAAATGTAGGTCTTCTTCTATGGTCTGAGGGAAAAAGAGCAAGAAGTACAGACCTGTGAATGGTGACCTGGGAAGTTAGGTCAGGAAGCAGGTCTAACACACCTATGTTATTCCTTGTGACTCAGAGTATGAGACCAGAGAACTGGAGAGAGACAGACTGCTGGGGTTTCTAAAGCCAAGAGATTAGGATGAGCATAAAAGAGGAGAAAATCTGATTGGGGCCAAAGCTCTGCAGAGAGCCCCTGCATTAGAGGGAAAGGCAAGAACAGGAGGTGATACAAAGTTACCCATTCATTGCTATGTTTCTTTGTTTCTGCTGCAGGGCAGTCTTGTTCGTTCACTTTTTCATTCACTCTTTCATTTAACAGGCATTTTCAAAGTGGCTAGTGTGTGCCTGACTGTTGCTTTTCTTCTAGTTTATTTCAACAAATATTTATTAAATTACTACTTTGTACAAAGGCCCTGTCTTCCTGATGGGATGGTGGGGACAGCCCCTTCCCTGGAGCTGTTTCATTGGCTGGGAAAGATAAGATTTTTTGAGCTTTGGATCCAGAGTCAATACCTGACTCTGAGGCAAATCTGGCCTCAGGCACTTACTAGTCGAGTGACGCCAGATAAATCACTTAACTGCTATTTACCTCAGTTTCTTCATCTGTAAAGAATAATAGTACCTGCTTCTAGGGCTGATGTGAATATTAAGATAATAACTGTAAAGCTCTTAGAACAGAGCCTGGCACAGAGTAAGTGCTACATAAATTTTGGTTATTATTAATTATTAATATTCACCATCCTCCTTTGCAGTAGTAGTAGTAGTAACAGTAGTAGTAGTGGTAGTAATAGTAGTGGTGTAGTAGTAGTAGTAGTATAGTAGTAGTAGTAATATTGATAGGAGGAGGAGGAGGAGTGGTATAGTAGTATTATGAGTGGTCGTGGTGGTAGTAGTAGTAGTGTAGTAGTAGTAGTGGTGGTAGTAGTAGTGATACTTGTAGTGGTAGGAGGAGAAGTAAAGTAGATAAATAAATATAAGCCATGTTGCCCAGTGGAAAATGTGCTTGTTTTGAAGTTGAGAAGACTTGGGTTCAAATCCTGGTTCTTCCATTTATTGTCTGTGTCACCTTGGACAAGTCCCTTCCCCTCTGCAGTCCTAATTTCCTCATCTGCAAAAATAGGAGTTTGGACTAGATGACTCTGAGGTCGATCTGTGATACAGTGAAGTCACTCCCTCTCTTTGCTCCTCAGTTTCCTCATCTGCAAAAGTAGGAGTTTGGACTAGAAGACTCTGAGGTCAATCTACGATACTGTGAAGTCACTCCCTCTCTTTGCTCCTCAGTTTCCTCATCTGTAAAAGGAGTGGGCTGGACTACATGGGTTTTTGGATCCCTTTCCCCTCTATGATCTTATGAGAAGTTCAAGGAGGGAGAAATCACTTTTATCTTGAGGACTCCGGGAAGGTTTCCTGGAGAGGCAGTGCCCGAGCTGGGCCTTGAAGGAAGAATGGAAATATGGTAGACTGAGCAGGAATGGAAGATGTTCTAGCCTCCTTTCCCCTACTTCTTTCACAATACTCCCCCTTCCTACTTACTTCCTCTCCTCCCCATATACATACAGTCTATGTTCCGGCAAGTCAGCCCACTTTTCTTTCCTGTCATTACACCTCCTACTGCCATTCCTTTGCCCTAGATATGCCCACGCTTGGAATGCCCTCCCTACTAATTTTAACTCTCTTGAAATCTTGAGGTTCCACAAGCTCAACTCAGATGCTACCTCCACCTTCCCCCCATTCTGGCTTTGGCATTCTCACTTCCAAAAGTTAAAAATAATTTTTATACATACATATACATATATGTGTGTATACATTACTATACATATACATATATATGTGTATATGTATATTTTATATGTCATATATATATATATTCTCCTGTCAGTAGAATTTAAAAACAAGGATGTTTGAGGTTTTATTTTTAATATCTCTATTACCTAGCATATGCTTTGCACCCACTGGGGGCTTAATGTTTAGTGAATTGAATTCAATTAAATTGAAAATGGAATGAATTAGGGTTGTGTGGAGTCCATTAGAGGTTGTGGTTTCAAACACCGACAACACGTGTGAGTTTGGACAAGTCACTTCCTTTCTCTGAGCCTCAGTTTCCTCATCTGTAAAATTAGAAGGCTAGACTAGATGGCCTTTCAGGTATCTACTGATTCAAGATTTATGATCCCATGTTCCCTTGATCAGTCTCAGCCTTCTGACAATATGAATAAAAACAAGGTAATAAGAATGAGTAATTTTTGGTCTATGTTAAGTAAAAAAATCTTTTTTCATATGTAGGAGTTTGTAATTATATATTCTAACATCACTCCCATAGTTCTCCAAAACTAATTTCATCCACCCTACTTTCCTTATCTCCATTCATCTCCTGCATATCCAGGTGGAAAAAGTTTTAGATTTTTGAGTGAGAAGACTCAAGTTCAAATTCTGGCTCTTTCGGTCTCACTACCTTGACCTCAAACCTATAAAACCTGTAAAAGGAGGAGGGTGTTGGACTAGAAGATGACTAAGGCCTGTTGACAAATGACTAGCCCATCTCCCTCTACCTCTGCATGTTAATTGTTTGTTTGGGGGTTGTTGTTTTTTTTTTTTTCATAGCAAGAGGGAGTGCCAATAGAGGGGAGAATTTCTTTCCTGCCTTTAAAAACCAGTCAAGGAAACAAACTCTTGGAACCCTGCAGCAGATGACAGTCAGGCTCCCAGACCCCAGACTGTTCTTCTTGGTTGCCCCCAAGCTTTATTCCCCATGTCTTTTGCAGCTCCAGAAGCAGCTGTCGGAGCTGGATGAGGATGATCTGTGTTACGAATTTCGGAGAGAACGCTTCACAGTCCATCGTACCCACCTCTACTTCCTGCACTATGAGTATGAACCCACCTCAGACAACACGGATGTCACCCTCGTGGCTCAGCTCTCCATGGACAGGTATGGAGGGGACCTTCCCACTCTCCCAGAGCTTCAAAGAGATGTATGGGGCAGTAGATTGAGCACCAGACTCAGTTGGAGAAAATGGGTTCAAATGTTATTCATTATTCTTATTACCAAAATAGATCTGAACAAGATGGCCTCTAACAAAGGAAGATATTCTTCCACCTTTAACTTTATAATCCTATGAAACATTTTTAAATACTCATAAAGTCATATAACTGTTGTTCTTTATGTGAACAGACAGGTATAGAGTGTCTTTTGAGTGTCTTTGGTCTGAATACCACATGAAATAGCCTTTTGCATGAGCAAAAGGGGCTCTGATCAGGATGGATGGATGGATGGATGGATGGATGGATATGCAAACATTATTGAGTATACTTATTTCAGGCAATTAAATGCACTTCTGGGTATTTTCTTTTATTTTTCTTAATCAGAAAATATTTGCTAAAGAGGAAAGCGAAGGTAAAACTAATCACAACATAAAAGTTAGCCCATAAACCTGAATCTCACTTTCCCACCAATTCAGGAAGTATATTTTCTTAAAAGAACTTTATTAAGCATTTATCAGGTACTTCATCTATGCCAAGCATAATCCCTGTCTTCTAGGAGCTATTCTGGTGGGGAAGATAAAGGCAAGGGAGAAAACATATATAGTGGCACAGTAGCCCAGGGAAGGGTATTTGAATTTGGAAAGTTACAAGGCGGTGAGTGGAGCCATAAGGAAGTCATAATGGCACGTCATTTTGAATAGCAACTGCAATATTGATTTGACGATGGCAAGCGAAGTAAAGCCAAAGGCAGTGTGATAGTAAAGCCAATGGTGAGAAGGTGACTGGGACATAAGCAAAAGCCTGATTACAGCCAACTTGGATGTATAGAGCTGCACAGAGTGCTCATCCATCAGGCCAGGGGGCCCAGGATGGTAATTCTGAAGATGAAAGTGTTGAGTGCTGTAGAGAATGATCACTTGTCTGGGCACCGCGGTGACAGTAAGATGATGGTGAGATGAGACATGGTGGCATGTGAGTTAGATGCAGTGGCTGCTAAGCAGTCAAGAGAACAGGGCCCCTATTGTCTCAAATGGGAAGGCAAAACAGTCGAGCTGTGGGGACAGAACAGAAGCAGCTGTGTTTAAATGCCATCAAAGAGCATGAGCCTCACTCTTGATCAGGGAATACTTGTCAACTACATCTAAGAGCCAGGTGATTCTGGGCTTCTGGGTTAGTGACTGGCTCGATCCACCCTATCTGGGTACTAGAGCTGAAGGTTTTGCAAAGCAGGAGCAAGAGGGAGATGAGAGTTTATTGTAGCAGAGAAATGTACCTTTGGGGAAACTGGTTACCTGTGTGGCTTTCTCTGTGTGTCTGTGCTCGTGTTCCCCCATGTCAGCTGTGCCCCTGGGCTGGATCTCAGGCAATGGTGTGTGTTACACGTTTAGAAGAGCAGACACTAAAGAGCTGACTGTCAAAAATGTCACTGATAATTGTGTCCTTGACAACCCCTTTCAAGTCCTTCCTTTTTCTCATTGTGATAATGAGAACCTGGTGGTCAGAGACCTTAAGACCCTGACTCTCTCCCATACTTTCACCAACATAGTACACTCCTCCCCTAAAAGAATCCATATTAAAATGAAACAGTGAGATTGAGATTGAAGGGTGAGGGTCTGCTTAGGAAAAGGAGGTCAAGAGAATAAAGGACAGGAACAGAATACCTTTCCAGTCATGGCATTACTATTAAAGCATGCTGGCTCCAACATGGCATGGACTAGATCGTGGCTTTCCATCGTTTCCTAGTAGTTTTCTGGTGACTCATGGACTCATCCAAAGAGACAGAGGAGTAATTCAGTGTTTTATTGTTGTCTCTCATTTATTTGCTTGCTTTTTCACTAATTTTGTTTCGCTGTTTTCTCAGTTAGCTTCATGTCTTAGGACCCAGAATATCCAGTGAAAGACACAGCAGAGAAACTTTGTAAATATTATTTTCAAGTGAACCAACCCATGTGACTGTAGTACTTCTCAATCCACCCTTCTCCTCAGATGGTAAGGTGGAAAGTAGCAGAGTAGAAAGACCCCATTGTTAGATGATTGGGGCTCAAATCCTACCGGGAGGCATACAACCTTGATGACCTGGAACAAAATATATAACCTTCCTGGGACTCAGTTTCCCTTCCTATAAAATGAGATTATTAGCCTAAAAAACCTCTAAGTTTCCTTCCAGCTCTAGATTTATGATCTTATGAACTAATCTTGTTTTTGTGGAGTAGAGGTAGAAGAATTTGGGAGCAGGTAGGTGGTGCAGTGCTAGAATACTGACCTTGGAGACAGGAAGACATGAGTTCAAACCCAGCCTCAGACACTAGTTGTGTGATGCTGGACAAGTTATTTAACCCTGTTTGCCTCAGTTTCCTCATCTGGCAAATGAGCTAGAGAAGGAAATGGCGAATTACTCGAGTATCTTTGCCAAGAAAATCACAGATGGGGTCACAAAGAGTTGGATACAACTGAATAATAACACCACCCCTGCAATAGGAGTCAGAAGAGCTAGGTCTAATCTCAGTAATGCTCAATTCACTGCACCATCTCAGAGAATTCATTTAGAATCAAAAACTCATAGAACACCCTCCTCCCAAAGCTCCAGGAAGTCTCAGAGGTCACCTAGTCCAAATATACTTAAAAAGGCAGCTCCCAAATAGCCATTCACCTTCCATTTCAACATGTCCAGGATCCAGGATCTCCCTACCTCCTGTGACAATTTATTCTCCCTTTGGATGAAAGGGACTTCTACAGCCCATTTATCCTAGATGCTTACCTTTCAGGCAGATTAAGTAGCAACCCCATTTTCCTGAATAAACAGTTGAGGCAGGGAGACATTAAGTAACTTAATGTTCATGGTCATACAGTTATTGAGTCCCAAAGGGTGCATCTAACTTAGGTCCCCTTTCAATTGGGGTAGTCCTTTTTCTGCCGAAGTTCATGGGTTTTACACATCTATAGGTATGTTGAGAGTCAGTAGAGCATAAACTGATGGACTTGGAATTGGAAAGACCTAGGTTCAGATCTCACACACTATCTGTGTGGCCATGGGCAAGTCTTTTCAATTCTCTAAACCTTCCTCTCAGGATAGCTGTGCAACTGCATTGAAATTAAAATATATATAAAGAGGTTTGCAAACTTCGGAGTGTCTGATATCTCTGCCCATTTTTGTTGTTAGAGGTGTTTGTGTTCATTTTCTCCTGACCCGCCATAGGGTTATCTCCCTTCCTGCAGGGTCCGTGGTTTATCCATCTCTTAGAGAGGGAGCATACACAAGAGCATTGGGTGGAGAGGGCTTGGAATTCCAAGGGACTGGGTTTGAATGGTATAATTTTGAGCAAGTCATGAGCCCAAGCCTCTTCTTTACATTAAAAAAGGGGGAAGGGAGAAGGAATAAGGAAGTCATTTATTAAAAGGAAAAGAATCTAAGATGGAGTAAAAAGACTTCAGTTGGAGCCATGTTTCAACTCCTCATTCCCTCTGTGATCCTGGGCAAGTCAACTTTCTCCTTTAGATCTCATTTTTGTCATGTGTAAAATGAGGAGGCAGATGAGCTCTATTGAACTCAGAGATAGCATGTTGTAATGAATGAGACAGAAAGGTGGAGCTGTGGTTAGAGGCTTGGACATGGAATCAGGAAGATCCGAGTTCCAATTCTGCCTCAGACTCTAATAGCTTTGTGACCACTGTAGGCACATCACTTGGCCCCTGTCTGCCTCAGTTCTCTTTTCTGTATGATAGAGATGATAATAGCAACCGCTTCCCTGGGCTATTTTGAGAATCCAGTGAGATAATTTTTGTAAAGTACTTTGCAAACCTTAAAGCACTATATGAGCACTACCTATTAAGATAACTATTATTATTAGGCAGATAGATGACACAATTAATAAAGGTCTGGGCCTGGAGTCAGGAAGTCCTGAGTTCAAACCTAGCCTTAGACATTGACCAGTATGATCCTAGGTAAGTCTAGGAAACCTCTGTTTCCTAATCTGTTAAAAGGGATAATAATGGCACCCACCTACCTTTAGGGTTATCTTAAGGATCAAATGAGATAATGATTATAAAATGTTTGGCACAAAGTCTGACACATAGTAAGTGCTATATATATAATGTTGCTATTGAACAATACTGGACTAGAGACAGGCATATGTTGATTCAAATTCTGCCATAGAGACTTACTAATTGTGTGACCCTGGGCAGATTAATCTCTATTTTCCTGATTTTCTTAGTCTTTAAAAAGAGGACTTTTGACTGGATGGCCTCTCTAAGTATGTATCTGTGGTCCTGCGATTCATTGGCCCTCCTGCCTTTAATATTCTATGGCTTGGTGGTTTTCTTGGTTGAATTACTTGTCTCACAGTGTCGTTGAAAGGAAAATTCTTCGGAAACATTTAAATCCTAGAGAAATGGAAGTTGGCATTGGTAGCACCAGGTGCTCTTTGACTAGTGACAAGGAAGAAGGTATCCAGAGACCCTAAAGTTTCCCTTGACCAGGTCCCCAGCCCCTCCCACGGCATCCCTGGAAGGGATCTCATCCTCATCTCCTGGCAGAGCCTATGTCGGAGAAGGGGAAAGAAACATTATGTTTTCCTCAGGAAGCAACATCACTGTGGCAGCTGACGGCAGCCAGCAGAATTGCCCTGGAGCCCATGCGGCCAGAATGTGACATGTGCATGACGCCTCCTAATATGCTCTGACAACTCGACTATTCCATAGAGGACCAGAGGAATTCAGAGCGATGAGACACCGAACAGAACGTAATAAAAAATTATCAAGCGGTAATGCTTTCTAATGAAGACGGCAGGCATTTAACCAGCCTCCTCCTCTCCTTCCTACACATTCAATTATGACACTAGGCACTCAGAGGGGCCTGTTCGATTGATTTTTAATTTAAGAAACATTTCTTGTATGTTTGTAAACCTTTGAGTGCAAAACAGGCCCTGAGTGAATGCCACACAGAATTAAGGAGACTGGTGGGTGGGAGGACCTTCTCAGGCTTCCCTCTGGAATCCTACCGCCGAGGGGTGCTCTTTGCCTGGCGCCAAGCAAAGGTGAAGCAGATGTCTCTCTCCCAGCTGCCCAGGATGTTCATTATGCTGAACAATGGGGACTGGGAGTGATATGGTTTGATAGAGTCCTCTGACAAGGGAGATTTTGTTAAAACTATTAAAGACACCTTTGGAAAGCAAAGCTCTAAATAATGGAACTCTCAGGAAAAATTAAAATAATTCATTTTCTCGCCTATTTTAGAGGGATGCTGTTGCCTAGATAGAGGCTGTGTCTCCTAGAGAGAGTGCTGTACCTAGAATTAGAAAGTCCTGGGTTCAAATCCCTCCTCTGACACTTCTTAACTGTGTGTCTCTGGGCAAGTCCTTTAACATCTCTGGGCTACAGTCCTCACTAGAGAAATGAAAGAATCTGACTAGATGACTCCTGGGATTCCACTGAATTCTAAATCTATGGTCTTACATCCTCTAGAAACATCTCTTCTGAGGTAGCCCATTCTGTTGTCAGATAGGTCTAATTTTAGGACATTTGTCCTTAAATTGAAGCAAATTGCAACTTGACTTGACTTGAGTATTTCTTGTTGGTGCTGCTGCTTTTGTGGTTCCATCGTTTCAGTCATGTTTGACTCTGTGACCTCGTTTGGGGTTTTCTTTGCAAAGATTCTGGGAGTGAATTACCATTTGCTTCTCCAGCTCATTTTTTGTTCATGTCTAACTCTTGGTAAGCCCATTCTGGTTTTTCTTGGCAAAGATAATGAAGTAGTTTACCATTTCCTTCTCTAGTTCATCTTATAGATGAGGAAACTGAAGCAAATGCTTATCTAAGGTCAAACGACTAGTAAGTGCCTGAGGCTAGATTTGAACTTGGGAAGATGAGTCTTCCTGACTCCAGTCACTATGTCACCCCTTAGTGGCCAGAAGCAAACTACTCCCCCACGGCAGCTATCTAATAGGTGGTCCTATCTCTCCACTCTAGGATACAGTCATGAATCTAATGTCTCTTCAAGATAGTAACCCTTCAGATACTGGAAGATGAGTGGCCTAATCTGAACCTCAGTTTCCTCATCTTTAAAATGAGGTTAATAATGCCTACAGCCACGACCCCACATGGTTTTCGTGAGGCTTAAGTGATGTAATTTATATAAAGAGTTCCCTAATTTACATGAGGAAAGGCAGCTAGATGGTATATTGAAAGGAACACTGGAGTCAGGAATACCTGAGTTCAAATCCAAACTGATAGTTTGGATCCTTGGGCAAGTTGCTTAAGCTCTTCCTGCCTCAGTTTTCTCAGCTGTAAAATGGAGTTAAAAATAGCACTCACCTCCTGGGATTGTTGTAGGAACATTTTTAATTGCTTAGCATAGTGCCTGATATATAATAAGAACTATATAAATGCTAGTTAGTATTATTATTTGTCATGTGACTCCAAGTCACTTAAACTCTGCCTCAGTTTCCTTAACTGTAAAATAGGAATAATAACACCCCCTTGTTCATGGTCATTCATACAGCGATTAAGTCCTAAATGGCGCACCCAACTTAGATGCCCGTTCTCTTGGGGTAGTCTTTTTTCTGCCGAGGTTCATGGTTTTTACACATCTATAGTGATGCTGAGAGTCATAGACTGCTGGACTTGGAATTGAAAAGACCTGGGTTCAGATCTCACACATTATCTATGTGGCCATGAGCAAGTTTTTTTATTTCTCTAAGCCTTCCTCTCAGGAGAGTTGGGCAACTGAATTGAGATTATGTATATAAAGAAGTTTGCAAACTTTGGAGTGTCTGATATCTCTGCCCATTTTTGTTATTAGAGGTACTTGCTTTCATCTTCTCCCACCTCCCCCTATAGGGGGATCTCCCGTCCAGCAGGGCCTATGGTTTATCCATCTCTTAGAGAGGGAGCATACACAAGAACATTGGGCAGGGAGGAAGGGGGAGCTTGGAATTCCCCAACCAACTCCCAGGGTTGTTGTAAAGATGGTTAAGTGATATGTTTTCCATTTTGGTGGGGAAAATGCTTTGCAAACCTGAAAGTGCTATTTCAATATTAACTGTGTTTTTATTATCTTTACAAACCCTAAAGCACTCTGTGCATGTCGTTTCTTGGGTTGTTTTTTAAAAGGTTGCTGAAGCAGTATGCCATTAAAATAAAGCCAGGATTTGAACTCGTGTGTATGAGGGTAGAAGGAGTTGGAACTAGTGAATACTCTTTCCAGCACACCAGGGAACCCGGTATTTTACTTCCTGAATCCTTTGTAGTTCTTATTCTGTCATTTTCAGTCATGTCCAACCATTTGTGACCCCATGTGAGGTTTTCCTGGCAAAGATACTGGAGAGGTTTGCCATTTCCTTCTCCAGCTCATTTGACTGATAATAAGACAAGAAAATAAGATATAAGATAAGAAACCTGAGGCAAAAAAAAGTTGTGATGTTCCTAGGGTCAGAAAGCCAGTAGGTGTCTGAGGACAGATTCAAACTCAGATCTCCCTAACTCTGGGTCCAGCGCTCTAACCACTGTACCACCTAGCTGCTTGTTCTAACTTACTCATTATTTTGTGGAAGAGAAATCCAGGTTGGGATGGCAGCAATCACATAAGATCATAGACATAGAGCCAGAAGAGACATTCAAAGTCATTTCATCCAATCCCCTCCCCATTTGACAGCTAAAGAAACTGAGGACAGAGCTGTGTGATGCAGATGTACTTGGGATTTAAGGACCTACATTAAAATTCAGGCTCTCCGGCTCTCCTAGTTGCTAGTTAAATGACTCTGGCTAAGTAGTTTTCCCTCAGAGCCTTGGTTTCTTCATCTGTGAAATGGCAGAATAAATAGTAAGGTGTTGAGATGAGGAGGAGGGTATTGAAGTTGATGACCTCTAGCTCTAAATCCAGGGTAACTGAGACCTGAGTCACCTCACCCTCAGCCTGGGGTCCTTTCTACCAGGATACTTTTAAATGCTACCTCAAAAAGTCCTCCAGGATGATTTCATCATTAAATCTTGAATGACTGAATGGTATCTCTGTGACCATCATGAATCCTGATCTTGACTGTTTTCTGTGGGTCAGGATGGTGTCATATGAAAGACTCTGAAGCCTGACTTCCAACAAGTCCAGAGAGTAAAGCTCAGTTGTGTGACATGGCTCAATAATCTTCTAATACTACTCCCATTCCCAATTTATCCCTGCAGATGTAGACAAGGGAAAATGACCCAGAAGACTAGAGACCCATTAAGCACGTCTTAGGGGTTGGTGCAGTGGATAGAGAGCTGGATTTGGAACATTCTCAAAACTCAAAACGAGCCTCAGACACTCACTAGCTATATGATCCTAGGCAAGCTATTTAACCCTGTTTGCCTCAGTTTCCTCATCTGTAAAATGATCTAGGGAAGGAAATGGCAAACCACTCCCGTATCTCTGCCAAGAAAACCCCAGATGGGGTCATGAAGAGTCAGACACAAATGAATAATAAAACACATGGTGGGAAATAAAGAAGATGACTCCCCAGTTGCTGTTGCTTGGAGACAGATAGCAGATGGGCATTTTACATCAATGATTGTGAAACATTTTGAGGTTGAGGACCTTTTTTGCATGAAAAAATTTCTTAGGACTCTACAAGATAGTAGTTGCACTTCTAAGTTCTATTATGGTATTAAAAAACACACTGCAGTATTACATTTAGAGGAATTCAGTAACATTCATAAATGCCTTTGCATTTTATTTATCCCACTCAATCGCCAAGTATGCTTTAAGCCTTTATTATGTACTATATCCTTTTGAAAGAGTTATACATATATGTGTGAGACATTATTTATCCAGTCTTTAGAAGCTCTTGTAACTTCTATTTCATTTTGATCTCAGAGATGAGATACTTATACTGTATCTTTAAGAGTCAAATGGAATGATGTGGGGAAAGTTGTTTGGAGTCACGTAATACTTGCTTATTTATGGGTTCTCAAGCCCTTTGTAATAGTTTTGTATCCTTCCAGATTCCTGGTGCCCAAGGGTTGGACTGGCTTAAAAGTATCCTTGTCTCCACATCCTAAGACCACACCATCTATAGCAGCCTTTGTAGCCTTTGTCTCTTCCACTTGGTTTATCTGATTCTTGTCATGTCCTTTCTGAGATATAGTTTTGATTGTTTATTTTCTTCTGTAGTTCTCCAGAGAAGTAGTTCTCAGGAAAAGGGCAGGTTAAAAAAAAAGACTCTTAGAAACTTGTGATGTGGCAGGGGGAAAGGGAGCATCAAGTTAGCCATTGTACTGACTTTGTAGAGCTACTCATTTAACCAAGGCTCACATTTAGTACGTCTGCATATCATTCTTTAAATTGCCTATTTTCAAAAGATAAAGATGGTATGGCATAGAGAATACACTAGTGAACTTAAGGGCAACAGGATTCAAGGTCTCCCTCTGATCCATACTGATTGTATGACCCTGGACAAGATACTGAAGATCTCTGAACCTCAAGCAATTCTTTAAGATTATAAAGATATAGAAAGGCTGCTTAACTTAAGAACATCTGGTTTTAAATCTTCTTTCAGACATTTTGTAGCTATGTGACCCTGAGCAAGTCACTGAGGTCACAACCTCAGGTTTCCTACCTATAAAATGGGGGAGTAATACCACCTACCTCCTAGGACTATTGTGAGGCCAAAATTAGATCATATGTGTAGGATGTTTTTAAAATAAAAACACAATGGAAATGTTAACTCACTCTTTCACAAAGGGAATCACAAATGTTAACAACTCTTTCACAAAGGGAATCACAATTCCTGAGCAAACCAGCACTTCCACAGAGGAACTCAGATCACTAAATCTGTGTTTTGTCCATCATGGAGCAGAGTCTGGGGAGTAGAACGCAGAGTATAATTGTAGTAGTTCTGGGAAGGGGGGTGGGGAACTCTTTATGCTTTACCAAGTACTCCTTTTGTATATTTCATTTATGTTTTATTGATCCTTTTTTCCATTGTTATCATTTCCTAGTGTCCTTCCTATACACACACACACACCTACACACACACACACAGGATTCTCTTATAGTAAAGTCAGTAATACAAAACAAACAGATACACTGAGCATGGAGATATAGAAAGATAGATAGATAGACAGAAAGACAGACAGATAGACAGACAGACAGAATGATAGATAGATGGATGTATATTATATATGTGTGTGTGTGTGTGTGTGTGTGTATATATAGTGCTTTGTAACCAGAAGGGTTACCTATATGTAACATATACATTCATGTGTGTATACCCACATACACATTATTTCATTTGAGAATGTAGGCAAGGACTGTCTCACTTTTGTCCTTGTGTCTCTAGTGCTCAGCACAGTGTATGACTCATAGAAGTCACTTAATAAACATTTGTCAAATATTCAGCTGGTCTGTATATCTACCTTGTGCTATATAGGTACTGGATCTAAAATCATACAAAGGACCTAGATTCAACTATTGCCTCTGGTACTTATTATCTTACAAGGCAGTTGAATAGTACAGTGGATATAGTGTTAGACATGGAGTCAAGAAAACCTGAGTTCAAATCCTGCCTCTAATTCACCTTCTCCTCCTTTGTCTTTGTCTCTTCCTCCTCCTCTTTCTTCTTCATCTCTGTCTCTGTCTCTGTTTCCTTCCCTCCCTCTCTCCCTTCATCTTGCCCAGGTTCACACAGCTAGTGTCTGCTGCCAGATTTGAACTCAGATCTTCCTGACTCCAGGAATGGTGCCTATCCATTGTGCCACCTAGGGATCCCACTTCATTCTCACTAGCCTTGTGAACCTGGAAAAATCACTTAAGCATTGTGTCCCTCAGTTTCCTCAATTGTAAAATGTAAATAATAATAGCACCTACCTTACAGGGTTATTAAATGAGATAATATTTGTAAAAAAAAAAAAAAAAAGCTTTGAAAATCTTAACACACATTACAAATGTTAGCTATTAGTCTTACCTGTATGACCTTAAACAAATCACTTAAACTTTATGAATCTCAGTTTCTTCCCCTGTTGAATGAGGGGATTAGACTAGATGACCTCTCAGGTCTAAATCTGGGATATTCCCTTGTATAGATGGGAACACTCAGGCCCAGAGGTTCTCAGTCATGTGTCCAAAGGCACACAGTCAGTAAATGCAGAGATAGGGCTTGACCTCAGGATGACAGACTCTGTTGACAGGCTCCAGATTCATTGCTCCTTCATTAACCTAACCTTATTCACAGTTAGATTTCCATCCCTTCCCTTCATCCTTGAGCTTTAGCTGTGCATTCCCACAGTTTGTCTTGTGATTCATTTCCTTCTATTCAGATAACTCTTTGCACTTAATTCAGTCACACATCTAAAGAGGTGGCTATGCACCCATTTGACAGAAAAGTGAGACCCAGATGGAATGAGAAGATTCCCCCTCCCTTGTCCTTCCCTCTCAGGGAGCTAAGTGATGGAAATCAGAGAGACCTGCAGTCACTTAACCTTCTCAGCCTCAGTTTCCCAATCCATAAAGTTGGGTTAATAACAACACCTACCTCCCAGAGCTATTGTGAAGCTCAATGAGAAGACAGGTAGAAAACTTTTCAAAATAAAAATACTGTTATCATTATTTTTTTTCCTCCCCCAGAACTCTAATAAATTAGGAACAAGGTCTCCAGAGGTCTTAAGATTACTTACTTACAGCTGGAAGACACCTTCATATTCCATGAATCCAACCCCCTCCTTTTACAAATGAGGATACTGAGATCAATGACCTACCCAAGGTCACCCAGATAGAAGTCCCAGAGCCAAGATTTAAACCATGGTGATGAAATAGGCTCCATATCCCATGCTTCTTCTACCATGCCAGGGAACCCAAGCTGAAGCATGCTCCCTTCTGGGTCCTAACTGTGAGATTAAGCGCTGTAACAAATTCTTAGAAAAAAAAATCATCCTAGTCAATTTGATTAAGCAACCATAATAGGAGGTGAAGAATGGGGAAAACTCCACATGAGTGCAGCCCTTAATTGTCTATATTCAAAGATGAAGGAAATTCCAATAATACAATTTGGGGACCTACTATGAAGATCCTGGGAGAGCCCATCAGGAAGCCCATTTAACCAAGTTAGGTGGGCCATTTGCCTATGGTTTAGAGATCCCGAAATACATAGCATCCGTTTCCTGGAAATTGTCTGAATAGAGTGGGCATTGCCGCTGGGGACCGACATTAGATAGTCCTTACTGGGTAGGAAAAGTAGAAATTGACTTTGGCCATTGCTTAACTCTATATTTTATGTGCTGTGTGTTCCAAGTACCATTGAGAAAAGATCTTTAAAGATTTTCTTCCAAATCCTTTTGTAGAACGTCTTTATTTGAAAACCCTTTCTGTGGTCACAGTGTACTTTGTAGTAACTACTGCAGGCAAGATACCCCCTGCAGAGTAAATGAATAGATCCGGAAATGTGCCTTCCAGTGTGATTGGGGCATTTCGTTTAAGGAAAAGGGGAGATAGATGGGTGGATGGATCAATGGATGGACAGAAGGGAGGGAAGAAGAAAGGGACCAGAAAAAAGATAGTGAGAAGGATAAAAGGAAGGGGGAAAGGAGAGAAAAGAGAGATTGGGGCGGGGGAGAGGAGCAGGAAGAAGAATAAGAAAATGCAACAGAAAGTACACTGAATCTGAAAGCAGAGGACTTGGATTCAAATTAAATCTCTATGTGACACATTCTATATGTCCTTGGGAAAGTATCTTTAAATCACTGGGGCTCAGTTTCCTAAAATTGAAGATTTTGGACTTGGTAACCTTTGAGTTTGGAGGGATCACACTAAGATCATATGATCTTAGACAAGACACTTCCCTCCCTGGACTTCAGGGTCCTCATCCATAAAACAGAGTATTAGGCTAAATGGTCTGCAAGGTCCCTTCCATCTCTAGTGCTATGATCCATTGAGTCGAAGAAACCAAGGCTCAATTATCTCAAAGGTACATCTGTTCTGTACATCCTCACCTGGATGGAAAATCATAGGGCCCTAGACTTAGAGCAAGAAGCCATGTGAGATTCTATCCAGCCCAAACTCCTCATTTAATCGACGAGGAAAAATGATCCAGGTAGAAGTCCTTGGCCAATGGCACTCAGGTAATAAGCAACAAAACAAGAATTTGAATCCCTCTCTAGCATTCCCCACACTAGGACAGTGCATCCCCAAACTCTCCAAGGAACTCTCCAAGCTCACAGAGGTAGTAAGTGGCAGTGCTGGGAGGCAAAGGAGCAGACTCAAGTCTGAGCTGAAACTCTGCTACTGACTAGTCAGGTATAGCTTTAATCATGTCACTTCATTTGGTGAGCAAACAAGAGGAGAGGAGGCAGGGAAGGAAGGGGAGAGACAGAAACACAAAAGCAAAAACAGAAACACAAAAGCAGAGACAGAGAAATGGAGAAAAAGAGACAGAGACACAGATGAGCAGAGACAGATGTAGAGAGACAGAAATGGAAGGAGAAACAAAGAAAGAGAAGAGGGAAACAGAAGAAAAGGGAGTGGAGGAAAGGAGTAGGGAAAACAGGGGGAGAGAAGAGGAAAGAAAGAAAGAAGAAGGGAATGAAAGGGATGAGAGAAGAGGAAAAGAGGAATGAGGGAAGAGGAAGGAAAGAGGAGAAGAGGAAACATGGGTAGAAAGAAGTTGAAATGTGAACGAGGAGAGTTCAGCTCACCTTGACTGTTCTTCTCAGGCTCCAGATGCTTGAGGCCATCTGCAAACACTGGGAGGGACCTATCAGCTTGGCCCTGTACCTGTCTGATGCTGAAGCCCAGCAGTTCCTGCGCTATGCCCAGGGCTCCGAGGTCCTCATGAGCCGCCACAATGTTGGCTACCATATCGTGTACAAAGAAGGCCAGTTCTACCCTGTGAACCTTTTGCGCAACGTAGCCATGAAGCACATCAGCACTCCATACATGTTTCTCTCTGACATTGACTTCCTACCTATGTACGGACTCTGTGAGTACCTCAGGTAAGTGTGGGGTGGCCCCCTATGAGTTCTATCCCCCTTTCTCATTCCTTGGAGGATCCAAGGATTTTAAATTGGGAGGGATCAACACTGTAAGAAGGGTGGGCCAACTAGGGCTTTGTCCAGGGTATCAGATTTCAAGGGCACTAATAGCTGTTCAAGTCCTTTGGCAATACAATGGGAACCTATAGGACAGTGAGCTGGAGTGAGTGAGGCAAAGGGCAGTCTGAATCTGTGTTACTCTAGTGAATTTGGATGAACAGAGAAGAGTAAATCCTGATGCTGATTTCAGATCATCTCCTAAAAGGTTTGGGCACTCCCTTTGGAATTCTTAACTTTGTATCCAAAGACCCCCAAAATGACTTCAGAGGATCTGAAAACTTGCATGGGAATACACACGTGTGTGTATGTATGTTCATTATATATATTAACATCAATGTAATTGGATTCCTTTCTAATTCTGTCTTATCTTATGAATTGAAAAGCATTTTTTGAGAAAGAGTTGATAGGCTATACCAGATTGCCAAAGGGAACCATCAGACACACACACACACACGCACGCACGCATGCATGCACACACACACACGCACGTGCACACACACGTACACACGTGCGCACACGCACACACACACACACACACGGTGGAGCATCCCAGTTCCAGAGACAGACTGGAGCCTCTAAAGTTGCTACTGTGATATGATGGGGACATCATGTGGCCAAAAAGAAAATTAAGCCCTGAGGATTCCAGTAAATTTTGCAGACTTTTGTGGTCTGTGTGGCTCATGAGGGTTGTAAGGGATAGAGGTACAGAGAGCTTTTTGATTCAACACCTTCATTTTCCAGAAGAAGATAAGTATATGTGATCCTGAGCCAGCAGAGATCTTAGCTCTCATTCTTGCTGGCACATCTGGGTCCAGTTGAAAGAGCCTTAGATTTGGAGCCAAAAGGCCTGAGTTCAAATTCCGGCCCTGCCACTTACTGATGATGTGACTTTGGGTAATTCTGGGTTTCCTAACCCATGTCTGTTCTGACGTGACAAAATCTTTATTGATACATCTCAAGCGTGTTTTTCCATAAGCTCTCATCAGCCATTGACTGGACTGCTTCTTCAATAGCCCTCCATGTGCTCCTCCTGCTCTAATCCATCTTCCCCTCATCTAAAAGTGATCTTCCTAAAGTGTAGGTGTGACTATGTGTTCCCTTACTCACTATACCCCAATGGAACCACATTTCTTGCAGGATCAAATGTAAAATCTTCTGTTTGGCATTTAAAGTTGGTTGTTTTTTTTTTTTTAATAATATGGTCCATTCTTGTCTTTCCAGGCTTCTCACACCTCACTCCCTTCCAAACACTCTATGTTCCAACTCCTTGAAGTTCTCATAACACAACACTCCATCTCCCACCTCCTTGCCTTTGCCCCAGTGATCCCCCATATCTAAAGGGCTCTTTTCCTTCCCCTCTGCCTCTGAGTTTCCCTGAATTCCTTCAAGACTCAACTCAAAAGTCTACCTTCTATGGGCTTCCTTCAGCACATGCATACCTAATAACCAGGACCCTCTCTCTGAGGCTACCTCCCATCCACTATGTATTCATCTTATATAAACTGAGTTATTTGCATCTTGTGTCCCCTTAAATGGAAGGTCCTTGAAATCAGTGACGGATTTTTGCCTTTCTTTGTACCTTTAATGCTTATGAAAGTGCTTGGAATATAAACAACACTCAATTAATCTTTGCCACCACCTCTGTAAAAGGAGACAGTGTGTGGTGTCTGAGACCTTATCCAGCTCTAAATATATAACCCTGTTTTCCTATATGACTGGGGTTCAGATTCTGGATCCACAACATTCCACCTGTGCAACTTTGGGCAAATCATTTCCTCTCCATACCTTGTTTACTTCTTCTAAAAAATAAGGTCAATGACCTTGGAAAGCTTTCCCACTTTATGTCTGTGATCCTTGGATCCTATATAAGTAGCAAAGGGCTGTCCATCATCATCGTCACAATAATAATTCCTATTTCTTTAGCATTTCATAACTTTCCTCATGACAGCCCTCTGAGATAGGCATGGTAAGTATTATCCCACCCATTCATGGAAGAGCAAATTCAGTTCAACTTAACAAACATATTTACCATCCAGAGAGGCTAAGTCATTTACCAAGGATCACTCAAATAGTAAGCATCAGTTCTAGAATTCAGAGGATCCAAGTGTCATTGATTTAGAGGTGGAAGGAATTTTAGAAATCCTTGAGTCCAACCCCTTTGTTTTACTGATGAGAAGGTAGCTGACTTAGATCCAAATAAAGCGAGGACGGGTCAGAGCAGGAGTTCAAGGCCAGATCTTGGATCCCAATGTTTGTTTTTGTTTGTCTGTCTTTAATTTCCACTGCACCAAGTTGCCTTTCATGCAAATCCATCCCCAGAAGCACCTCTCTCCTTATCCCCAATCTGCCTACCTTGGCCATGTAGAATAATGCTATCATTACTAGAAGGGGTTTACAAGTTTGTGTAGTATAACCCAAATATCCCTTGATTTTACGAATGAAAAAACTGAGACACATAAAAGTTAAATGATTTGACCAAGGTTATACTGTTAATATATAACAGAGTTGCAACCTCTTTTGACCCCTCTCTCTCATTTCTTGCTCCAGAAATTGCCCACCTCACTAAAAATTGGTCTGCAAAACTGAATGATCTCCAGGCTTTGAAGGGAAGACATCGTTCTTAAAATCCCACTTTATGAAACTTAATTTACAAAGCCCGATGGCCAGAAACCTCTGATCCCTCTGGCTTAGCTCTGGGAAGGTTCAGAATGGATTTTTCCTTCTCTGGCTGATTTCATATCTTTGGAAACCAGTGAGCATTTTTTTCAGTCATTCCTGCATTTATCGGTCCATCAGGGATAAATCATCTCTGAGTTGTGCCCGAAAGAGCACAGAACTGGATGTCAGAAGAGCTAGATGTATGACAAGGCTCCATAATTAAGTATCTGTGCAGCCTTGCATAAGTCACAGCCTCCTTTGTAAAACAGGAATCCTGGTGTAATAGGTTTAGAGGTGGCAAGGACCTTCAAAGTTATCTAGTGTGACCTTCCATGGGATTAAGATGCAGAGTTAGAATGTCCTTCAAAGGACATCGAGGTCAACTCTTTCATTTTAAAGATAAGGAAACTGAGACTGTAAAGGGAAGGAGACTTGCCCAGGGTGACAAGAGCACAGCTTTGGAGTTGGAAAGGACCTCAAAAGTCACTTGGCCATTCCCCTCAGTTTACAGATGAGTAAAATGAGGTTCAGAAGACTTCAGTAATCGATCAGTCACTTGAACCTGTTTTCTGACTCCAGAAAGACTAGACTCCAAAGCCAATGCTCTGCACAGCACCACAATGTCTCCTAGTCTGACTGTCCTAATATTTGGTAATTCTATGATGCATGGAGCCTTAAAAACCAATGCCATTATGACTATTATGGAAGTCTTTTGCATAACTACACAGGCATAGCCTATATTGAATTTCTTACCTTCTCAGTGGGGATGGGTGGAGAGGGAGGAAGGGAGAGAAGTTGGAACTCAAAGTATTAGGAGCAAATATTGAGAGTTGTTTTTGCATACAACTGGGAAATAAGAAATACAGGTAATGGGGTATAGAAATCTATCTTGCCCTAGAAGAGAAGAGAGAAGATGGGGATAAGGGAAGGGAGGGATGTGATAGAAGGGAGGGTAGATTGGGGGAAGGGTAAACAGAATACATGATGTCTTGGGGTGGTGGAGGAGAGAGACGGGGAGAAAATTTGGAACTCAAAATCTTGTGGAAATGAATGTTTAAAACTAAAAATAAATAAACATAAAAACAAAGACATTAAGTTATAAGACAACAAAGGAATCTGTGGGTACAGTGCTAGAATTGGAGTCTGGCAAACCAGACTTCCTGATTCGGACATTTACTAGCCGTGTGACTCTAGGCAACTGACTTAACCTCGCTCAGCCTCAATTTTCTCATCTATAAAATGGGGATAATGATAGTGTTTACCTCGCAAGATTTTGGTGAGAAAATTTGGAAAATGCTTTTGAAAAGCGTATAAAAATGCTAGCTATTACTAATAAGCCTTGCCAACCTTCATTTTAAGAATGTGACATTATTAATACATACAAGCAGTAGCTAAGCTCAGATAACATCATATAGTGGAAGGAATACTGGACTGGGTGCCCAGAAGAAATAGGTACAAATCCCAGGTCTTACTGTCTTTGTAACTTTGGTGATCTCAGAGAAATAACAGGGCATAGTGGAGAGAAGATCCGCCCTAGAATCAGAAAGACTTGGGTTTGAGTCCCGCTTCTGACACAGGCTAGATAAGTCACCTTGAGCAAGTCACTTCAAGTCTCTAAAGTGTTGATTTGCTCTAGTGCAGGGAACTTCCACACAAAGAGCTCTTTTAATAAAAAAAAAAATCCAAATAGGTGATTTTCTTGGTTGTTGGGAATGCTTAGTGAACCTTTCCTTTCATTGCTGCATGTTAGTATACTCTGTACTACTTAGCTGCTTGGGGAACACCGAGATGATACATGATTTACCGAGGATCATATAATATGTACCAGAGGTTGAGAATTCTCTGTTCTGTTCACAGATGTAGAATTTCCCCTCCCCTCAAAATATATTTACATGCACACATCCACACAGGCACATGCGTGCAATTTGGTCACATCGCATAATTTCTAAGAACTTCCATTTTCTCATCCATAAAATGGGAATGCTATTTGCCACATCTATTTGATCGTACTATTTTGTGTGGAAAGGGCTGAGTAAACATTCCACCTCTCTATAAATGTCAGTTTTCTCAAAATACTTTCCCCACATCAGCTACATGAGGTAGTATGTATGAGTATCCATTTCTGACTATTTTACAAATGAGGAAACAGGCTCAGCAAGGTTAGACGAGGTGCCCAAGGCCACACAGCTGGTAAGTAGGAGAGCTGGCCCTTTGACCGGCTCAGTGATCCCAACAGACTGTGCACCATCCTTTGGCAGGGATTTGTTCCTCTGTCCCCAGCTCCTCCCTTATGGGCTGGTGGATTTGAGCCGAGGCGGGCTGGGCTTTGGAGATGCTGTCTGCAGCTGAGAAACTGAGCTGAGGTACAGCCCAACAACAGGGGTTCAGCTCGTGACCCATGACCCTGGCCTCATTAGCTTCTCTGCTCTAATTGAGTTCTCTACTCGAGCCTTCCCCACCAGGGGACACATGGTTTCCAGCCTGTGGCCAGCCAACAGCAGGTCAGGCACATCTCCCTCTTCCCCATGTACAAAGGACTTCAGCCATCCGGAGGGATGCAGTGAGATGGTGCTGGGAGCTTTACTTGACATTGTCCTATGGCTTGTTCAGAATCTGCTTTCTTTCTGACCACAGCCCAGTTGGACTTTGCTCATTTGCATAGTCAGTTCCCACTGTGGGAAAGATAAGAAGGCAGTGTGATGGAATGTGTGTGTGTGGGATGGTTAACTAAGTTAAATCCAGAGTAAAAGGACCCGGATTTGAATCTGGCTGCTGCCACATATTCCTTTGGGCAAAACACTGTATCTCTCTGGGCCTCTGTTTCCTCACATGTAAAATGGGTCTGATGGTGCCCCGTGGGTGACACAGAGAACATAGTATTGGACCTGGATAAATCACTTAAACTCTCTCAGCCTCAGTTTCTTTATCTATAAAATGGAGATTTAATAATAATAACTGGTGGTTCATGGGATTGCTGTGAGGATCCAGTGAGTTAGCCTATGCGAAGCACTTTGTAAACCTTAAAGAGTAATTGCCATTAAAATTAGGAGGTCGAACTAAATGATCTGAAGGCACCTCCTCGTTCTATTCCTGTGATCTTTGACTATTCATATACATGTGTATTTGCACGTATATACACATGTGTATATGTGTGTGCATACACACATGTGTATTTATGTATTTGTGTGTATGTATATACATGTGTGTGTATCTCCATATAGCCATGTATCTTCTCTTGGACTATTGGACCCACCAAGCGAACTATTCCTACTTTCAATCATTGGCTTTTCTACTGCATGGGGAACCAAGTAGTCTTACTTGACCCTGATCCTATCATCTACTGACAGTCTATGACCAAGAAATGACAATCCAGATGATCGTGGGGATAATATTTCCAAGAAGGGCCCTTTGAGGAATACACCTTTCCCCATCCACTTATGCTGTGTCAGAAATGTTTGCCAGGGAGCTGTGGCAGAAGAAAAAGGTGGAAAACTCATATGCGTTTCCTAAGGCTCTGGGGTTTGCAAGAAGGACCAAAGACTCTGGACTTGAGTTCAAATCTCACTTCTGATATTTACCACCCATGTGACCCTGAGTCCTCTCTGAGCCAGTTTTCTGATTTGTAAAATGAAGGATTTGGGCTAGAGGACCTCAGAAGTCCTGCGACCTTTGATTCCAAGACCTGGAACAAGTTATGCAACCTTCCTGGGTTTCAGTTTCCTCACTTGTAAAATGAATAAAGTAGACTAGATGGACTTCCACAGATCTGGGACTCCCCCAAGTAGGAATCTTTTTTTCCTGCTTTCAAAAAAGCACCACATCATTGAGGGGGAAGCACCATCTAGTGATTTTCAATAGAAATGACACAAACTCTTATAATCACTATGAGACTAGTGCTTTTTAAAAGTGAAATTTCTATTTCTGAGCCCTGCTTCTCCCTGGAATCTCTCTCAGTCTCTCCATTCCTTCTTTCTCCTTTCTCCCCCTCCCATCCCTTGTCTTCCCCTCCCCTGCCCTCTCCTGTCCTCTCCTCTTCTCCCCTCCTATTCCCTCCCCTCTCCTCTCTTCTCTTCACTCCCCCTCTTTCTTATACTACTTTCAATACCTGTTGGTCCTTGGGGAGCATGAGGTCATTGTTAACACCCCTTTCTATTCTAATATTCTCCAACCACATAAAGGTTACAACAACTGAAGCAGTGGAAGAATAGTGATAGAAGGAAACATCATAAGATCATAGAGCCAGAACTAGAAGGGAATTTAGGGAAAATGGATTCCAACTTCCTTATTTTGCTTAAATGAGAAAATGGGCCCAGAAAGTTGAAGTAGCCTGCTGAGGGTCACAGCCGAGAAGTGTCAGATCATTGGGATATGTAGGTCTAGAGCTAAGGTCTACAAGGAACCTTGGAGACACTCTGGTTCAACCTTCTGATTTCACAAGTGAGAAAATAGGCCCACAGAGGTTAATTGACTTGCCCATTAGGCACCATCGCATCAGCATACCCAGAGTCTATGATTTTATCCAAAAACAAATGCCATGGATTGCGGCCCATCTATAATGTAGTAAGTAGGACATAGCAAATTGTCCAGGGGCTTTAAATAACTTGTCCAAGATCACACGGATAGTAAATGTCAGAGACAAAATTTAAAACCACTCTCTTCCTTACTTCAAATCCAGCATTCAGTCTACTACACATTCTGGGGGCACTTTTTACTTTGGGTATTGAAAGACACTAGATGCCCTATAAACAGATTCTACTTCCTTTGGAGATTGTGAGAGTCGGGTTCAATCCAAATAAAAAGCTTCTCTCCCAACATGTATTATTTTCCATTATACCCATCTCTAGAAAGATGGCAAGAACCCAGAGTCTACATTTCCTGGATCCTGCAGGAAATGTTTCATAGCCAACATTTCATGGTTTAGTAGACCATGAACAGGTAGTGATCCAGGAAAAGGACACCTCTGGGAATGCATCCCAACAGACCCCATTTATGGGAAATAATAAAGTGGGTCTGGGTGGGAATCCAGCTTTGATCTCACCCAACATCCCAAGATGTTGGCAAAAATTAGGGATGTTCATATTGGATGATGAGCCCCTCCACGAAGCCTTTGGGCCTTTGTTTTTGGACATACCTGAACCAACAGTTTCCAAGTTCAGATGGATCACCAGATGAGACAAAACAGCGAGGAAGGCAAGTTTGGAGGCAGCAATTTACAAAGAAAATACAAACTGGGCTTCCCTCTGGAAGCTTCTGTTCTACTTACTGACTTTTGGAAAAAATGGCACTCACATATATTTCCAAACTGTCTGGCACACAGTAGGCATCATATAAACATTATCATTATTACTTTTATTAAAGTATCAGTCCCAGAGTGTTGGGAAATTCCTAGCCATCTCTATCCATGCCATTATCCATAAACTACTCCCCCCTCCAGCTCTCCTTTTAACTCCCCCCCCCCCCCCCATTAGAATGCATTCTCTTTAGAGGCAGAGCATGCTTGCTTTCTAGTATTTGTATCCCAGGGCTCAGCACAATGAATTCTTGGCCCAGAGTGTTTCATAAAGGTTTTATCTATTTATTTATCTTTCAACCTATCTCTTTCAGTTCATCAGTCAATAAAATTTATCAAGTGCCTTCTATGTGCCAGGCACTACGCCAACTTCTAGGGATACGAAAAAAAGGCAAAAACCCAGTCCCTGTCCTATTCTTAATCAATTGGGGGAGACAGTATGCAAACCACCATGGACAAAGAAAACATAAACAGGAAAAATGGGAAATCCTCATCCAAAGGAAGGCACTGGAATGAAGGAGAACTGGAGAAGACTTCTTGAAGAAGTACTACATTAGCTGGGACTCCAAGTCAGGGGAGTCTGGTGGAGATGAAGAAGGGTAGAATTAAAGAATGAGAACCATTAGCTCATGAAGTGAACATGCTTTTTCAACACCAGACTTCTGGTCATAAGTATAAGATGAGAGGGGGAGGAGCCAAGATGGCGGAGTAGAAAGAGTCACGTATGCTAGCTCCGAACCCACAGCCCATAAATGTAAAAAGAATCGACCCACAAATTCTGGAGCACTGCAAGCTGCGCAGAAATTCAGTGGAAGAGATTTCCATTCCAGAGAGGCCTGGAAAGCCGTCCGTCCCCGAAAGGGGTCCGTCATGCTCCAGACAGCGAAGCCCACCCCTGCACTGCCCTGGTCACAGCCCCAGAGAAGCAGATCCGAGCAGGCTTCAGGGATGGAACCTCCAGTGGCCGCGAAGGTCCCTCCACCCACAGATGCTACAGGTCAGTGAGAGAGACATCTGCGCTAGCCAAGAGGGGAGCGGGGTGTCTCCGTGACTCGGGCCCCCTCAGGAGGCGGTGGCAGAGGCAGCAGTGGCCCGGGACACCCCAAGTAGGCAGGAGCTCAGGGCCATTACCAAAGGTCTGCGCATAACCCCCCCACCCAGGGAACTGAGCCTGGGAGGAGGCCCTGCCCCCACCCCAGCACCAGAACTTAAGCTCACATTGAATAGCAGCCCCACCCACCACTGAAAGCCCCGAGGCTGGGGAGCAGCATTTGAATCTCAGATCCCAAGCACTAGCTGGGCAGATCTAGGCGGGGGTGGAGAGGAATCTGAGAAGTCAAGTAACTGGCTGGGAAAATGCCCCAAAAAGGGAAGAAAAATAAGACCATAGAAAGCTACTTTCTTGGGGAAGAAATGTTCCTTCCTCCTTTCATTTCTGATGAGGAAGTACAATGCTTGCCATCAGGGAAAGACGTGGAGGTCGGGGCCTCTGTATCCCAGACATCCCAGGTGGATATCCAGTGGGCTCAGGCCATGGAAGAGCTCAAAAAGGATTTTGAAAAGCAAGTTAGACAGGTGGAGGAAAAACTGGGAAGAGAAATGAGAGAGATGCAAGAAAAGCATGAAAAACGGGTCAATACCTTGGTAAAGGAGACCCAAAAAATGCTGAAGAAAATAACACCTTGAAAAATAGGCTCACTCAATTGGCAAAAGAGATTCCAAAAGCCAATGAGGAGAAGAATGCCTTCAAAAGCAGAATTAACCAAATGGAAAAAGAGGTTCAAAAGCTCACTGAAGAAAATAGTTCTCTCAAAATTAGAATGGAACAGATGGAGGCTAATGACATTATGAGAAACCAAGAAATCATAAAACAAAACCAAAAGAATGAAAAACTGGAAGAGAATGTGAAATATCTCATTGGGAAAACAACTAACCTGGAAAATAGATCCAGGAGAGACAATTTAAAAATTATGGGAATACCTGAAAGCCATGATCAAAAATAGAGCCTAGACATCATCTTTCATGAAATTATCAAGGAAAACTACCCTGAGATTCTAGAACCAGAGGGTAAAATAAGTGTTGAAGGAATCCATCGATCACCACCTGAAAGAGATGCCAAAAGAGAAACTCCTAGGAACATTGTGGCCAAATTCCAGAATTCCCACGTCAAGGAGAAAATATTGCAAGCAGCTAGAAAGAAACAATTCCAGTATTGTGGAAATACAATCAGGATAACACAAGATCTAGCAGCTTCTACCTTAAGGGATCGAAGGGTGTGGAATAGGATATTCCAGAAGTCAAAGGAACTAGGACTCAAACCAAGAATCACCTACCCAACAAAACTGAGTATAATACTTCAGGGGAAAATATGGTCTTTCAATAAAACAGAGGACTTTCAAACATTCTTGATGAAAAGACCAGAGCTGAAAAGAAAATTTGACTTTCAAACACAAGAATGAGAAGAAGCATGAAAAAGTAAACAGCAAAGAGAAGTCATAAGGGACTTACCAAAGGTGAACTGTTTACATTCCTACATGGAAAGACAATATTTGTAACTCTTAAAACTTTTCAGTATCTGGGTAGTTGGTGGGACCACACACACACATGCACACACACACACATGTACATGTGTGTGCTCACACACACATACACACATGCACGCACATAAAGAGACAGAGAGCACAGAGTGAATTGAATAGGATGGGACCATATCTTAAAAGAAATTAAGGTAAACAGTGAGAGAGAAATGTTATGGGAGGAGAGAGGGTGAAATGGAATGGGGTAAATTATCTCTCATTCAAGAGGCAAGCAGGAGACTTTTTAGTGGAGGGGAAGAGAGGAGAGCTGAGAAAAAATCATGAAGTTTACCCTCACCACATTCGACCAAAGGAAGGAATAAAATGCACACTCATTTTGGTATGAAAACCTATCTTACAATACAGGAAAGTGGGAGAGGAGATAAGCAGGGTGGGGGGGATAATGGAAGGGAGGGCAATGGGAGGAGGGAGCAGTTTGAAGTCAACACTCGGGGAAGGACAGGATCAAAAGAGAGAATAGAAACAATGGGGGGCAGGATAGGATGGAGGGAAATACAGTTAGTCTTACACAACACGACTATTATCAAAGTCATTTGCAAAACTACACAGATATGGCCTATATTGAATTGCCTGCCTTCCCAAAGGGAATGGGTGAGGAGGGAGGGATGGGGAGAATTTGGAATTCAGAATTTTAGGAATA
This sequence comes from Bettongia penicillata ogilbyi, assembly GCA_023548195.1. Classification (NCBI taxonomy): domain Eukaryota; kingdom Metazoa; phylum Chordata; class Mammalia; order Diprotodontia; family Potoroidae; genus Bettongia; species Bettongia penicillata. Next base: position 249,469 of record JAJHZJ010001085.1, read on the forward strand.
ACTGTTTAGTATTGTTGTTGCTACTAGGAAATAAGAAATACAGTTAATGGGGAATAGAAAATCATCTGGCCCTACAGGACAAAAGAGAAGATGGGGACAAGGGAAGGGAGGGAGGATAGAAGAGAGGGCAGATTGGTGATAGGGAAAATTAGATTGCTTGGGGTATTGGGGTGGGGGGAGGGGACAAATGGGGAGAAATTTTGGAACCCAAAATTTTGTGAATATGAGTGTAAAAAGTTAAATAAATAAATTTATATTAAAAAAAGTATAAGATGAGGGGAAGTTCCCCATTTTTTTCCAGGATTCCAACTCGAGTAACGCAGTAGGTATTTAATGAATGTTTCTTGACTGACCTGACTTTGCAGAGTTTGATAATGCAACAGAATCGCTCCTGCAGAGGGAACAGTTTACCAAATTTAATGAAGACTTGAGAGAAGAACTCAGATTAATCCTTGGTCACAGGAGCTGGTTTTCAGCCACAAGTCATAGAAACTGACATGCACACCAGAAAGAGGAAAGATCAGGGAATTCTTTCAGGGCAGCCTTCCTTGTCAACAGCATTGTCTCAGCTACACCTGGGTCCCCATTGGATATTTCACATGGTCTACTATTGGATCAAATGGAAACAATCATCCTTTCTGATGCCCCTTTGGCCTGCTGCGAAATAGAACCTTTCCGGAGGGTACTCAGAGCCTCAAAGGAGAATGAATGAACAAGGGTGGAGAGGAATGAAGACCTTGTCTAAAGCAGATTCCTCCATCACTATGAGAAGCATCATTCACAAAAATGACTGTAAGATAAGGGAAGTCACTTTCTCGGAAGAGACCATTCACACCATGGTATTCTCCAATGGCCATGAGCTGCCTCAGTGCTGATAGAACTAATGGTGATTCCAGAAGGAAGTGGATAGAAGAAAATACCATTATTCTAGTCACTTCAAAGCATGCCAGTTTTCATCTACCAAATCTTGAAGGAAGGCAGCGAGGTGGTACAGTGGACTGGGCTTGGAATCAGGAAGATTCATCTTCGTAAGTTCAAATCTGGTCTCAGACACTTGTGTGACCCTGGGCAAGTCACATAACTTCACCCTGTTTGCCTCAGTTTCCTCATCTGGAAAATGAACTGGAGAAGGAAATGGCAAACCACTCCTGCATCTTTGCCAAGAAAACCCCAAAATGGGGTCACAAAGAGTCAGACACAACTGAAATGGCTGAACAACAAAAATCTTGAAAGAGGGATGATGGAAAGCCATAGGTAGTCATAGAATCATGGATCTAGTAAAGTGAAATGACTTGCCCAGGGTCACATAGGATATGTCAGAGATAGGACTTGGACCTTGGTCTTCCTGACTCTGAGACCAGAATCTGACACATTGGCTATGTAATCTGAAGCAAATCAATGCAACATACATGTATGTGTGTGTGTGTGTAAAATGACATATTTAGAGAATTGATCCATTTCTAGAAATAGAAATAGTTGTTGATAAGAAAAGGGCAAAGAGAACATACACTTGAGGAGGCACAAGAAAAAAGGGTAGAATTGAGGAAGGCAGAAAATCCCATAGGTGAATTTTCCCCACTTCACAATTTTACCTCAGGCAATGCTTGTCCTACTGGATTTACTAAGTTTATTCTTTCAATATCCCATGAGTTAGTTACATCATGAAGAGGGAACTAGGCTGGTTACATGACCATACAGATCCTTCTGTTTGAAATCAAACTACAAACTGAAGGGTTTGGGATACAACAAAGAATTCCACTTTGGTTCATTTTTATGTTTCTCTTAAAGCAGTGATTCCTATCACAGATGTCAAAAAGGTGAAATCAATATATGGGAAGCCTGGAAACTGTGCTTTCTGCCAAGCTGTCTTAAACCTTATTCCCCATCCTCTATGTCTTCTCTCCATCATAGGGGTTATGTGCAATCCCTCCTTAAAAAGAAAATCGTTCTGAGGTCAGGGATGTTAACGAATCCAACCAACTTGTTCAAACTGCCAATTTACCAACCTTTCTGAAAGTGGTCTTTTGCCCTCCATGGGATTCCACTGGAGCAGACTATTTACTTTCTCTAATCCTCAGCCCTCCCCTCTCCCTCCACCTTCTCCCATGTGCCTTTCTCTACCCACCATCTTGTGTCATTTGAGTACTGACCAGGGCCAGAGGGACCACGGATGGTTGCTACTACTATGTGATTTATTGCTGTGGTCTCTTGTTTCGTGAAGAAGAGGATAAGTGAAAGAGGCTGCCCTTTCTGTCTTAGCCCCCACTCTCCCCTCCCAGTCCACTTTACATGATGATGCCTTGTGGCTGCCTAGAATGATGATGGTCTTGCTGTGCATGCCAGGCTCTCTGTACTCTGCTTTGGTCAGACCCCTTGAAGGGCACCATATTGGTTACAAGACAGATATCACAAATGAGGGTAATCCAATCCAACAAACAGTTATTAAGCACCTGCTACAGGCAATGAACTGTGGTGAATGCTAGGGATACAAAGTTTTGTTTTTTTAAGTCCCTGCTCTCAAATAGCTCATACTTTTTTGAGGGAAAACGAATGCAAGGATTCTTAATTTGAAGTCCATAGAGTTCAGGGCATCTATGAACCTGAATGGGAAAAAAATAATTATATCTTTACTTTCACTAACTGCTAAGGGGATTTTAGAATTCCTTCAATTATTTAAAAATATGATTTGGAGAAGGAGCCCAGAGACTTCATGAAAGTGCCAAAGGGGGTCCATGATATATAAAAAGGTAAAGAAGTCCTAAAATCAAGGACAGTCACAGAACCATGACCTACACTGTGAAGTGACTCAAAACCAGGGTTGAAGTAACAGTAACAGTGTATGATGATCCTCTACAACTGACTTAGTTCTTCTGAGTAATGATCTAAGACAATCCAAAAGACTCATGATGGAAAACGCTATCCACATCCAGAGAAGGAACAGATGCAGATCAAAGCAAACTAGTTTCACTGTGTTGAGTTTAATTCCCATAGCTTTTTTCTTTTTTTTCTTCCTTTTTCCTTTTGTTTCTTTTTTCACAACATGACTAATGTGGAAATATGTTTTACATGATTGCACATGGATAACCTATATCAGATTCCTTGCCATCTTAGAGAGGGGGAGAGGCAGAAGGGAAGGAGAAAAATTTGGAACTCAAAATCTTTCAAAAACTGAATGTTAAAAATTGTCTTTATGTGTAATTGGAAAAATAAAAAATTCTTAAGTTTTTTTTTAAAAAAGAGGGCAATCTATTGAAAGAAATGTGGAAAAGAAGAAATTTAGTAGGCACATGGTAGCAGTTTTAAATTTTTTGAAAGGTGATCATGTAGAAAAAGCATTAGACTTCTTTTACTTTTCCCCAAAAGGCAGAACTAGAGACAAATGAGTAGGATTTGTAAGAAAAGTGAAGATTATTCACCCATTATTTTAAAATAGATCAGAACTGAATTGTCTCTCTGGACAGAGAGTAAACTCATTATCACTCAAGGGTCATTCACTGAAATTTGAATGAATATATTAAAGGTAATTGATGCCTCGAGAAAGTAGGGTTTGGAAAAGATGACCCACCTCTAAGCTGTCTTCGTGCTCCAAACTTAGGCTCCTGAGTTCCTACGATGATCCAGATTTAAGTGACCCTCTTTGGTTCTGTGTTCTCTTTAATACCAGGAAGTCAGTCATCCAGCTAGACTTGGCCAATACCAAGAAGGCGCTAATTGTTCCTGCTTTTGAAACTCTCCGATATCGTCTATCCTTCCCCAAGTCCAAAGCGGAGCTCCTATCGATGTTGGATATGGGGACTCTCTTTACTTTCAGGTAAGGAGTGACACTCACCTGTGGTTTCAGCAGGTGATCCTTGGCAATACCATCACTAACTTTTATATCACACTTTAAGGTCTATGAAGTGCTTGAGTGTTTGATGACACAGCCTTAGGATGATACCATTTTGCACATGAGGAAATGGAAGTTAAGAGACATGCTCAGGGTCACAAAGCGAGTGAGGACCTGAGGAAGAATTTGAACTTAGGTCTTTCTGCCTCCAAGTCCAACACTCTCTAGTATGCCATGTAATGGTCTCGATACATTTCTCTCCTAGCACTAACTCCAGAAATGGTAGCGAGGTCAAGGGAGGCAGAGTCCTTTTAAAGGATGCAGTGGATTCATTGCCCTAGAAAGGCCTCTCAAAATGAGCTTCTTTCTACAATTCCAAAGAACTGGCTTGTTTTTCCGCACTGGATCTAAGGTAATGTTGCAGAAGGGAAGACTCGTGAGAGGGACGACTTTTTGTACTGACCTCTAAGCTAGGCTTCAGGTCGCTAACCCTAGTTACCAAATGTATGTTATAAAAGTACTCTGCATTTCTGAGTAATACTATTGGGTTTTGCCTAGTAGTCAAGGCTGTGAGTCAAGCTGGAAGTGACCTTAATGGTCATCTGGCCTAGCCCACTACCCTTCTTATTTTGGGATCATAAAGCTCGAGTGAAAAGAAGCCTCAGAGACCATCTGGCCTTGTCCTCTTTTTGTACAGAAAAGTAAACTGAGGCTCAGGGCAGCTGATGGACCTGACCAAGTTCAGAGACAGGATTTAAACCCATCTCCTCTGCCTCTGCCATTCTTTCTAATGTACTAAGTTATTCTTTATGATGCCTTCACTACAAAGCAGAAAACCCAGACCCAGAAAGGACAAGCAACCTGCCCAAGGTCACAGTGAGTAATAGAGCTAAGGCTGGGAACCCAGGTCTTCAGGGTCCAAACCTAGGCCTATTTTCAGTATGACACCTTCAGGCCTCCTTTGTGTAGAATACTCTCCAAATACATGTTGGAGGCCAATCCCTAAAGCCCCAGGCTCCTGATTCTAGAGTTGGTATCCTATTTCCCAAGTGAGAGCTTGTCAATAAAAATGCTTTAAAAATTTTTTATTACTATTTTTTTCTTCCATTTTCCCCCATTGACAGTTTGTTTGGCTCAAAACCTCCTCCCAAGAGTCCTGGGCATCTGCTCCCTAGAGCCCCTGTGGACCCGTTTCTTTTATCTTGCCTATTGAACAGCTCTTTCCTGCCCCAGGATTTCCACAGAAAAGCATGACTCCATCCCCTTTGAAGCAGAGCTGTCAACAGTCCACAGGATTAGGGAGAATGCACTCTGCTTCCTGGAGACAGCTGTCCAAATAACCAATAGAGGAGAACCTGGAGGAAGGTTCTTCTATAGCCTCTGAAGGGAGACCTGTACCAGAAAACTACTGCATTCTCTCCCTTTCCTTTTTAATAAATGCTATCCATTTTGAAGAAACAGGAGAAAAATCTAATCCACAAAAGCATCCTTTTAAAAGCAATTTTCACCTAATGGAGTGGCCTGGCGGAGACAATTTGCAAAATGGATCTGAGAGGCCCAAAGAAGTTGCTGTCACCCTCAGAAGTAAGCCATTTCCTCCTTGTTTCCAAGGGACACAGGGCCCCAAATGGCAGCACTTTGAAGGGCAGGCTAAAAGCTTACCAATGTGAGTCCAGACAATGAGAATGACATGCCCCAAACAAGCTTATTTTAAAAGCTCACTTGCTCTCTTCATTCCCTCTGGCTCATTTTCCTCAGTCAAAAATGCCCACAGCAGCCTGATGGCCTCTTCCTAAGGAGAGGATCCAGCCGAGTCGGCTTCATTTCTCCATCTCATGGCAGTTTCTAATGATGTCCATTCAAGCTGAACCTGTTGGGATAATTAAGGGAGGAAGGGGGAAAGTCACTGGTGAGCAGCCCCTAAATGGATTCAAAGATAACAGATTTGAAGTTGGAATAGACCCTTAGAAGTCATCTTGACCAACTGCTTCACATAACAGATGGGGAAACTGAGACCCAGAAAGGAAAGGCCACATGATCTAGTGGAAAGGATACTGAATTTGTAATCCAATGACCTGTGTTCAAATCCTCAGCTCTATCATTCAGTAGCATGGCAAAAGTGACTTAATCTCTCTGGGCCTCAGTTTCCCCATCTGTAAATTGGGAATAAGTAATATTACCTAACTCACACGGTTGTGAGAATGTGTTTGTAAAATTCTTTGCAAGCTTTAAGGTACTATATAAATGTTACTGTTGTTAGGCAGCTAGGTGATATCATAGTACACAGAGCACCAGGCCTGGAGTCAGGAAGACTCATCTTCTTAAGTTCAAATCTGGTCACAGGCACTTCCTAGCTGTGTGATCCCGAGCAAGCCATGTAACCCTGTTTGCCTTAGTTTCCTTATCTGTAAAATGAGCTGGAGAAGGAAATGGCAAACCACTCCCGGATCTTTGCCAAGAAAACCCCAAAATGGGGTCATGGAGAGTTGGATACGGCTAAAAGGTCTGAACGACAAATAATAATGACTGTTATTAATGGCACTCAACCTCTTAGGGGTTCAGGCCCCTCTCTAAGAATATAAATTATATAAGAGTTGGCAGCCACAGCTTGTTCATCCCCCAAAAGAAGGTCACATCCATATTCTCTCTGTCTCTCCCTCCTTATCGTTTTCCCCCATCTGCCATCCTCCTCAGCTTGTGAGTTTACAGCACATCGGAGTTTTCCATGTTTGCCATTGGAAGCAGGAGATAGGAAAGAGGGGAAAAACTGCGTTGAAATCTAAATCTGGGTGGCAAAAGTAATTCAAAACAATCATTTTCTTTTTATAAATGTTTTTCAAAAATGTTTTGTTGATATTCTTTTTTGTACCACCTGACTCCCCACCACCACCCCAAGAAAGCCCTCTCTTATAACAAACAAGCTCAATGAACACACTGGTCATGTCTGAAAATGTATGCCTTGTTCTACTCCTCTGATCCTCCACCTCTTGGCCAAGGAATGGGAGAGGTGCTTCACCATCCATCTTTTGGGAGTGATGACTCAACCTTGTCATTTTTCAGAAGAGAAAATGGAAGCCCAGATAGGGAAGTGACTGAATCAAGATTCAGACTCAGATATCCTCACTCTAAGTCCATCCAAACAGGCCAGAGATCCCAAAGCCTCAGAGAATTGACAATAGACCATTGGCAGGCATGATCACTGGTTGCAGATTGCCTATTTAGTCAAAGGTTGCAACCCTCAGTAACAAGTTTCCCAAGGACAGCGGCCCCCATCCCTCCTTTCCAGGGCTGCCTTGGCCCCAGAGCTATTTCTAGGGATTAACCCTGACATCTGACAGCCTCATCTCTTTTCCTTTCTATAGGCTTTATTGAAATGCCATCACTTGACTTGTCATTTTTCTGCCAGTTTTCTGACCTCAGTTGGTGCCTATCAAAGGCGCTGAGCTGACAAAGATGGAGACTCAAAGCCTAGCTTCTAAACAGGCAGGAGCAACCCAGTGACAACTCCCTTTTCTCTCCTCATCTGAACAGCTGTTCTCCCTATGGCTTCAGAGTTGTCCTGGGAGTCTAGACCTCTAGAGTTGTCTGAGTCTTTGGAGAGCCCTACTCGCCAGGGCTGCATTGTTTTCAGGTACAGGCTGGACTGAGGCACCTTCAACCTTTGGGTATCTGCCATTTTGTGATTCCGGTCCCATATTTTTTTACAGAGGAGGAAACTGAGAGGCGCAGAGGTGGAAAGTGGCTTGTCCATTGTCACATAGGGAGACAGCAGGAAGGTCAGGCCAATATCCTGTTGCATTCTGTCCTGCTCTTTCTGGTACGCATGAATGTTGGCTGAAGAACAGCAAAGATTCATCTGAAACCGATACTGGAAACATTTGTAACTTTCCTTGCAGAAGGTCTTAAACTTAAACCATATACATACTTTTCCTACCTCTCTCTCTCTGTCTCTCTCTCTCTCTTTCTTGTCTTTCCCAAAACTTTAAACTCAGTCCCCTCTGAAGTCCAAACTCCACTTAATGGCTGTTTTCTGGACCCTCCTGGCTTCAGAGTGATTATCAATAGTAACTGTTGCTCTTTCCCTCCCAACTTGATTTACTTGTTTTTTTTTCCTTTTGCTCATTAAAAGGGCCATTCCTTGATTAATTCTTAAAGAGACTGGGTAACTCAGCTCATCTGCTCCCTTCTGTCTCCCCCCATTCCTTCTCCTCTCCAAAGGAAGGTAAATTTGGACAGCCAGGGGATACCCAGTTAACTTGGGTTTATGGGCCAGATTGCTTTCTGTCTGTCTTTCATTCCTTCTTCATTTCTTTCTTTTTTGTTTCTTTCCTTCCTTCCATCCTTCCTTCCTTTGTCTTTCCAAAAACCTTAAACTCAGTGCCCTCTGAAGCCCGTACACTACACAACAATAGATCCCTGCCCAAACTACACTTAATTTCTCTTTTTGGGACCCTCCTGGCTTCAGGGTCATTATCAATAGTAACTGTGGCTCTTTCCTTCCCAGCTTGATTTACCTGTTTCTTTTTCTTTTGCTCATTAAAGGGCCATTCCCTGATTACTTCTTAAAGAGGCCTATTCATTGAGTGGAGATTACCTCACTCTAAGTGATTACCTGAATAGGCCAAGGTCTCCCATTGCTTTCTGGGCCTTCTCCAGTCATCCTAATGAATATCTGGTCACTGGATCCAGATGACTCAGGAGGGAAAAGTGAGGCTGGTGACCTTACACAGCCCTCTCTCACTCAAAGCAAAGTCAAGTACAAGTCATGTCATCATTTCTCTGATGGCATGGTCTTCTTCAAAAATGAAGGATGAATACAGACAGACGAGGGGTAGGGGGGAGATACAGAGACAGAGAGAGAAAGAGAAACACAGAGAGAAACAGAGAGAGACAGAGAGGGGGAGAGAGACAGAGAGAGAAAGACAGAGAGAGGAGAGTGGAGAGAGAGACAAGAGAGGAGAGAGAAGGAAGGAGGGAGTGAGAGAGAATGAGAGAGAGGAGAGAGAAAGAGAGAGAGGGAGGGGGAGAGGAGAGAGAGAGACAACTTCTCAAATAGCTGTTCTCCAAACCTCAATATGGTCATTAAACATATTGAATCTTAGTAGTAGAAGGTCACTCAGTAAAGTAAAGGAAAAGATGACTAAACAGAAATCTAACTCTGAGTGATTGCAGTGACTGATCTCAAAGAACAGATGAACAAATGGTCTTCTCCCTTCTTTCAACAGGGGAGTCATATTGAATTATGTTGAATACACTGTCAGACAAAGTTCCCATCAATCGGCTTTACCATACTTACAAGGGAGGGCACGTTGTTGAGAGGTATATTGAGAGTGACTGGAATACAATAGGAAAAGGCACCCACTGTAAACATACTTTTATCAGATACTTGACAGGCATTTAAATGAACAAATAAAATTGACAGAGAGTATAAAGCCAGCAGATTAGAGTCAAAGAGTGATATCAAGGACAAAGTAGACCCTAAATACTGAAGTAGAATTTGAAGCTGACCACTTTCATTTCCTGCCTACTTGTAAATTTCATCATAGGTAGCTCTCATTTGGCATCATAGGTTTTGTTCTGGAAGCAACCTCAAAGGTCATCAGGTGCAACCCTCTCATTTTGCTGAGGTAGAAACTAAGGTCCAAGGAGATGAAGTTGCTTGCCCAAAACCACACAGGTAGTAAGTGCAACAAATGATGTTTGAGCTCATAGTCTATGAGCCCTAACCCAAGCTCTTACCAACACAACATTTTGCCTGTCTTGATATAATGATGCAGATAACAGAAGACATATAAAAGGTCTTCTAGATAGATAGAAGACTGTGTGGAACAAAATGGTGGCTAGGTTGCTATGGCAGCATGGGTGGTTGGACATCCTGATCTTAAAAGGTTGTGCACATCAACCTAGAGCCCTAGCCCCACTATGCCATCTTTGACCATGTTGCCTCTCTTAACACTGATTCTATCACTCCCTTTACCAGTACCTCATCTCTCTTTATGTCCTAAGGTATCATGTTTGGACAAAAGGGCATGCCCCTACCAACTTTGCCAAGTGGAGAACAGCCACCACCCCATACCGAGTTGAATGGGAAGCAGACTTTGAACCATATGTCGTGGTGAGGCGTGACTGCCCTGAATATGACAGAAGATTTGTTGGGTTTGGCTGGAACAAGGTGGCCCACATCATGGAGCTGGATGCACAGGTAAAGTGAGCCCCAGACTCCCCAGATCTCATAGAAATTAAATAGAATCAGGGAATATTAGAGAACGAATTCGTATCAGGGACCAATAGGTTCAATTGCTCTTACTTTACAAATGAGAAAACTGAGGTTCAGAAAAGGAAAAGGTCTTACCCAAGGTTCTACAGGCCTAGAACCCAGACTTGAATTTGATAGAACTAACATTCCATTGACCATCCATTTTACTCCATTATAGAAAATCCCTATAATCTCTTAAAGATGAGGCAAGAAAACAATTATTAGCTATTGATTCTCTCCTAAGGCACCAAACTAAAGGTGAAATCAGCCTCCTAAACCATTAGCCTAGAGAAGGAGCCAACGTTGAAGTCAGGACTAGCTCATGAATGGCCATGAAGAAAGCAAATCAAGTTAGAAGACAAGTTCCTATATTTCAAATTGCAAAACCTGAGCAAGTCATGCCCATCCTTCGAACCAAAAGGTGGTTGGCAGGAGCTCAGAGTACCATGGGGACAAAGGGCAGTGCTCTAATTCTAATGGGTTACTACCTTAAAAAATGGAAAATCTGTAACAATGACCAACTTAACCCATGGTCATTGAGAAATGAGTTGTCCAAAGCAAATTGTTTAGGTAAGTTGAGGTGGTTTCCAGAAGTGTTTGGTGCAGAGAATGCCCAGTTTAGGGGCCCAGCTCTACCACTTTTGACCATGTTTGCACACAAATATCCCTTATTCCTTCACTCCCTCAATTGAAATCAATTGGCAAATCATCCATAATCTACTAAATAAACTACATAAACTATTTTGACTGTATCAACTTAGATGGTTCTTGAAAGCACAGAGAAGGGCCAGTATGTGTCATAGGTAGGACTTGAACCCAGGAAAGGAAATCTTTCTAACAGATGTGATGTGATTTATAAATAAAGTATAGGAAACATAATTTAACCCTTTCTTGTTGATTCAGGGTCCTCATTATAAACCTCAATTATTGTCCTTGGTTGGTCATGTAATATACTCCTTGACTCAGAGACTATTGTGGAGTTTGATGGTGTTGAGGGTCCCTACACCAAACAATCCCAGATGGCAACAATAGGAAATTTTAAATTTTGTTTTTCTTGCAACAAACCCCACAAGGTGGAATATATGTCCATTTTACAGAGGGGCCAACTAGCTTAATAGAGGGGAAGTAAATTGCACACTGTCAAATGGAGAAAAAATGAGGTTTGGTACTTGAAGCTTGGTCTCCATACTGTGTACTCTGGAGCACTCCCGCTTTCCTCCTCTCTGAGACTCAGCTCTTACTATCTGTTGCTATGAAGGAGGTCCCCTTCCTAACTCATTGTCTCTGAACTACTGTGAGGTTAAAGGCTGATGAATTGAGTCAAAAAGTAAATAGATTGTTGAGTGAAGGCCTTAAGGACTGACTCTACCTTGAGTCAGTAGCAACAACTACACCATAACCAGAAAAGACACTTTAGTCAGGACAACCTCATGAGATTTACTGAGTATTACTATCCCCATTTTATGGATGAAGAAATTCAGGAAAGTAGAGGTAATACAGCTTGTCCACATTTGTACACCTTGAACTGTTGAAGAAAGTAAATCTTAAAGTGCCATATACATACAGAGAGAGAGGTGGGGGGGAAGAGACAGCAAGAACTTTCTGGGGCCAGTGAACATAGGAGCAATGGTCCTATAGACCCAAAAGCCTCTCATCATAGGATATGTTACATGAACATCACAGGAACAAATTTATATTCATAATAACAACACTGGATCAACACAAAATGATTAAAACATGTTCTAGAAACTTCATGTGTGAAGTAGGACTTGGAGTTAAGCCTGTCTGATTCCACACTTAAAAAGCTGCTCAAAATTTAGGGGCCATTGTGTAAATGGTATAAAATGTACCTTCTTAGAGAACAAAAACTTGCTAAAATGACAAGCTTTAGGTCAGAGGCCTTGCACCATCAAGCGCCCTGTACCAGGGTCTTTAATGGGTTGGTGAGGTTGAGTGTGTCTCACAGAGCTAAAGATGTTGGAGAACTGGTCCATGATTAGATGAGGCAGGTCTAACAATTTTTGCAGTTGAGAAATCTTGGTAGAAAATTTTCACTTTGTTTGTTTACTTTCTTGGCATTTTTCCCCTCCAACTTCCAGTTTTTCCTGGGGTCTACTCTTGTTTCTTTTAAGCTTGATGTATGCCCTAAATGTTATTACAATTTGTTGGGCCAATTCTTTTCATACTACTGAGGCACTCTCTATGAGTGTATTTTTTTCATATTTTGCTCTGCCCCCCTTGGTTCTCTGATGTCATCATAAGCTATCAATCAATAAGGACCTGGGGATGGTTCACTATGTTCATTGTTGGTGTCTTTCTCTCCCAGGAGTATGAGTTCACTGTGCTCCCCAATGCCTACATGATCCATATGCCCCATGCACCCAGCTTCGACATCACCAAGTTCCGCTCCAACAAGCAATACCGCATCTGTCTCAAGACCTTGAAGGAGGAATTCCAACAGGACATGTCCCGGCGCTATGGCTTTGCTGCCCTTAAATATCTCACGGCTGAGAATAACAGCTAGCATAATGGGTCCCATCATTGGGAGATCAGAGACAATGAAAGGTGAGAACCACTTGCTATCCTGGGCCCGGTCTTAAAAACTGAAAACTGAGAAATTATTTTTGTTTTTTGTTTTGTTTGGATTTTTTCCTTCTTTTTTTCCCTGGTCCAATCCAGCCATTTTTGCTGCAGAGATCTGGGACCGTGCCCACTCCTCCCCCATCTCTCACTTGAATGCTCTGAAGATGCAGGCATGTAACCCAACTGGACATCCACCAAGACCATGGGGACAGAGAGATGTGACTAGAGAGAAAGGGCTGATTTTTCTTTCCAACAAAGCAACAACAGGCCTTCAGAATGTTTGTAGCCACTGGATAACCATGGCACTGCTTTCAGCTGGGAGGGGGAAGTGGAAATCTTGGGTTTGACATCTTATGAATTTCAAAAATTAAAAAAGCCACTTTGCTTCTCTAAAAGTGAACTTTCTCCTTTACTCTACCGACCTAAATGAGCACCCAAGGGCAGAGGGGTTGGATTGACCATTTGTCATCATGAAGATGGAAGAAGCTGTATTCTTTCCCCCTTGGGAAAAGAACAGAAGGGGAATGCCACTGGCTCCCACCTTTAGATCACTTCAGTTGGTTCTTTATCCTCAAAGTCAATCTTTTTTGTCTGGGAGTACAAAATGAGAGGTGGGGGAAGTAATTGCTTTAAGGCTCAGAAAGGAAGTTGGTGGCCTCGGTCATTTTCATTCACTTCTCATGATCCAACACTGAAGATTGATGTCTGGAGCCGATATTGAAAAATTGACTGAAAGTATAGAACTGGAAACAAACACCTATGATTCGCATCCCTTGCCTTCTAAAAATGACATGAGTGGAATGAGGACAAGACAAGGGATGACTGTTTTCTATAGACAGGACAGTGCATCTTAGGAAAAGACACTGAGGCTGGGGATGTTGTGTGTCATTCTGAAGTGAGCTTGCCCCTCAACCTTGGACAGACATTGCCAAAGCTGCCAACTCTCAGAATAACTGGATTACAAAAGAGCTTCATTTTGAGGAATAAAGTCTCCTTTGGGAGGGGAGGTGGATTTCAGGGAAAGACGAAGGTTTTGCCTCCGGGCATGGCCATGCCCACTTCACCATGGATAGGGAGAGACCACTTTGACCTCTCTAGGAACCTGCTGGAGGATTCCCCGAGAGGAGTCGCCACCACCCAGAATGATGAGACACTGGACTTTTGACCATTTTCTTTCTTCCTCACTATTACTGTTGTGTTTACATTGGCAGGAACGAGATTTAATGCACTACCCCCTCTGCTGGGCTGTTTGTATCAAGTTGCAATGTGGCCGGAGAAAGCCAACTTTAATAAATGAGAGAACAGACTGTTCCTTTCGCTGTCCTCCCGACTCCTCCTCTGTTACAATGCCTCAGAATCCTTCTGTGGCAGAGATGTTCAAATCAATGAGTAGCACATTCCCATTCCTTGACCCACCCTGGCCTGGTCATGCTGAGGTGTTCCACCTTTCCCCTCCCTACCTCAGGTTAGGTTTTTATTTCACCTTTTGGCCCACAAGGCTCATCTTTATTTTCACCCAAAGTCCAAAAGCAGGTAAGCCAGACCATGGGAATCTTTATTTGAGAAGTGACAAGGGCCTTGGAGGTCATCTACTTAATCCAGTAGTTCCCAATGTATCTTATTCTACTAACTCCTTTCCCTACCATCATCACCATTAAAAATGTGTTTTGACCCTCTAAATAGTTGAATATACTATAGATAATATCATTTGCAAATTATTTCCTGCTTAAGATCCCATTAAAGAATTTTTAATGCAAATTCCTTGGACCAGAGGTGGGGAACCTGTGGCCTTCTAGGTCCTTGGGTGTGGCCTTTTGACGGAGTCCAAGTTTTACAGAACAAATCCTTTTATTAAACTGATTTATTCTGTGAAGTTTAGATTCAGTCAAAGAGCCACACTTGAGGACCTAGAGGGCTGTATATGGCCTTAAGGTGGCAGGTTCTCTACCCCTGAAAGCTTCACCCATCATCATGAACCTCCAAATGGAAACCACTGATTTTAGTCCCACTCCTTCCCTTTATATTTGAGAAAACCGAGACTCGGAGAAATACTATGACTTATCCAGGGTCACATCACTTGTAACTGATAAAGTTAGGCTTTGAATTGTCATTGGTATCCAAATTCTTTGATCTTTCTCTAAATGTAGACAGACATTTGAGACAGAGCAAATGAGAATCCCAGGTGAACTATCACCAGGCCCCTCCAAGGAAGTTTATTTACTTAAAGCACATAGTTATATAATGTTTCCAAGGTCAGCAAAATATCAACCTTGAATGGCCCTTTCCATTCCCCAGCTTTATATAAAGCTTGTAGAAAATGCTTAAGAAGCAAGCCAATGCATAATCATTGTTTCACTGCATATAGTTAGATAAATAGATAGATTAGATAGATAGATAGATAGATAGATAGATAGACAGACAGACAGACAGACAGACAGATAGATAGATAGATAGAGAGATAGAGAGATAGATAGGCAGGCACATATAGGAAATATATATGTAAGCATATGTGTATCTCTATATGGTGGTGTATACATATATATCTGAATTATATATACACCATCATAGCATGCCCACATCAGAGAAGGGGCTGTGCTCTATGAGCAAAGCAGAACTGAAATAGCTCAAGGGAAATGTGAGATGCAAAACTCAGAGAATCTATCCCAGATGATCATGCAGACTATTTGTGCCCAACCTGTGGTAGAACATTCCAAGCTTGTATTGGTCTCATCAGTCACAATTGGACACACTAAAACTTGACTCTAGCATAGTGATGTCATTCTGGTCCTCTTTGAAAATAGACAAGTATATACATATCCATATATATACATGTATGGATATGTGCATGTGTATATATGTCTGCATGTGCATGTGTATATGTATATATACACACGTGTATTTATGTATATGTGTATTATGCATGTATATATGTGTGTATGTATATGCATATATATTAGACCCAGTAGTGTTTAACTTGAAAATGTGTGTGTGTATATATATATATATATAAAATTTTGTATTTCATGTATATATATATATGAAATACATACACAATTATTTATACATCTATTTTTAAATTAAACAGTACTGGATATTCTAGGAAAGTGACATTCAGTCACTTTGATCCCATATGTATGTATACACATGTATGTCTATATATGTAGGTATATGCATATATACCTAAATTGTATATACATATATATATTATATGTAATCATACCCACATCTCTTTTTAAATTAAACAGTTCTGGATGCTCTAGCAAAATGACATTCGGTGCTCACCACCATCATGATCCCAATGCTAGAGTTGGGAGGAGGAGAGATACACCTCTACTCTTTATGGCATCATTTTATCTTAAATACTTCAATGGTTCTGTGACTTCCTTGAGGTAGAAACTCCTTCCACCGACACAGATCACAACCCATCCACACAGTCATATCCTGTACAGCTCTCATCCTTGCCCTTCCATATATCCTCTGTAGCGGCATGCCTCTGGTTCAACTGCCCATCCCCCATCCTCCACATCCATTCCTTAGCTGGTGCACTTCCTTCTATGCCATGCATTTCCTTTTCAGAGTCCTCTTTTGGGCTGCTGGAGCATTTTTTGAAGATCTCATCCGTGTAAGAAAGTCTAACTGTTGCTTGGTTCCTTTTCTTCACCTTCACTGCCTGGGTCACTGAGAGGGCTGTGCAGCCTTTGAGTATGAAAGGTGCCGTTTGAACCCAGATCTTACTAAAATTCAAGGTCAACTCTCTCTCCACAGTGCCATAATGTCTCTTAGCATTCAAAGTCCTTCATAATTCTTTTTTGTCCTCCCTTAGTACTTGGATAATGTGCAATGACCTCTGCCTTCTCTTGCATAGCCATGCACCCCAAGATGTATGTTTCAAGTCTGCTAAGTCAATAAGCATTTATTGTGGTACTATTATGTGCTAGGCACTGTTCTAAGTGCTAGCAATATAAAGAAAGGAAGACATTCCCTGTCCTCAAAGTGCTTACATTCTAATGGGGGAGGAAATATGCAAACAACTATGTACAAGCAACATCCATATATATATACAGACATATATAGAGTTACTTGAGATTCTCTGAAAAATACTTCTCTTCCTAGAACAAGGAATTTCTCATGGTTTTGGGGGCAGGGATGGTTTATGATGATGGCTTACAAGAAGCAGTCTGCAGAATGAATGTCACAGTGTTTCTCCTTTGTCTGGTCATGTTAGCAATGTACACCTTGAGGAAAATTCTACAGAGCCATAGACCAGCAGTCATTCAAATCAGGGCAAGTAACAATGAGCCTTAATTTCATTGAGTTTTCTCTCTAAATATGTTTTCTGGAACATGTCATGTGGTTTAAAAAATTATTTACTGATTATGCTTGGGTCTGCATTTCCAAAATGCAGGGAAGGCACCTGCCTTCCCACTGGCCAGAGGCCACTGTCCTGATACAGAAATAAGCCAGAGATAATTTGTTTTTCAGTTGATGTGAACTTAAGGTTTTCTTACTCTATCATAACTCTGACCCCCAAAACTCTAGGCTCCATACATTTCCCTAAGGCCTAGAGTCCAGGGGTGGGCAAACTGTGGCTTCACGGCCACATGTGGCCCTCTGGGTCTTCAAGTGTGGCCCTTTGAACTAAGTCATATACCACCCCTACAGACAATCTAAACCCATGAATGAGTTATCTTTCATAAACATACCATGAAGTATCTTCCATAAACATACCATGAAATATAAGAATAAACTAAATCCTAACACTAACTCAGTCTCAAATGAGATGTAAAATATTTTCCAAATTTAAGGCCCTCTGTTTTCAGCTGATGTCATCATTATTGTCATTACTGACATTATGCTTGGAGACTTAGAAAGTACTTTCCTTATAACCACCCTATGAAATAAATAGTACAAATAATGGTAATTTCCATTTTGTACCTGAGGAAGAGATGCGGTGACTTCTGTTTACTCAGTAAATGTCAGAACCCGGGACTCTCCTGCTCAACCTTCTACAACACTGTGGACTCCACTGCAGAGTAGATGGAACCTAGACATCATGGTACCTCTAAGATGCTTCCTGGATTTCTAGGTGGAATGAGATGATGAAATGTAATTTCTCCTTGAGAAGAGATCAAAGTATTAGCATTTTAAATTATGACAGGGATTCCTAATCATCTGTGGTGTGCTGGACCCCTTTGGTGGTTCAATAAAGTCTTTGGACATCTCAGAATCATCTCTTTCAATACATAAAATTAAATATGGAAGATTACAAGGGAAACCAATTATATTGGAAGAAAGATGTATTTTTTCCCATCAAGTCACATGAACTTAAGGTTAAGAAGCCTGCAGGAATAGGATGTTTATATTTTTGCTGAATATAGTATTTACAGGTCAGTCCTTTGTGCTGAATCTTAAAAACATTGATCTACTTTAATTCTATCCCTTTGAATGACTACACTGTCCTTTCATTAATGCTGCAGGACTGGTTTTCAGAAAGGGAGCAGCGAATTTTGGCAGGAAAATAGATGATGAGAAAAACAGAAACATTGCATTATCTACATAGGTGGAATTAACATGCTGGAAAAGCCCCAATATCCAGTTTGTATTTCCTGTGTACAAATAGCACACACAGGAGATGGCAGCATGTTCTTCACAAATCTTTCTTTTTAATAATAATCATCATCGCTAACATATGTCACTTTCAGGTTTGCAAAGAACATTACATAGGTTATCTCACCCATTACATTTTTTCTTAAACAAGAGTTTGTTTCTTGCCTGCTACTTCCTTTCCTGTCCCTGGAATGGTCAGTGAAGTCAGAGAAGGTGTAAGGGGCAGTCCCCAGAAATAGACTTCCCAAGCAGGGAAAAAGATTCAGCCTCTATGACTCAAAACCTCCCTCACTGGCTGCCTCCGTTTGCGGGAGGGGAGAGAACCAGAGGGGAGGGTTTCATTGGGAGGTTCCATGCACAGATCTGAGCAGTCCTAAAGTCGTTTACAGAATTCCAATTGGAAGAGATGTCTGTGGCCATCTAACCCAATCTAATCATAAGGCTTTGTGACATATTGTCATTTTTAATATGAGACTAGAATTGGAGCCATGGAAAGTTGTTCTGAGATACTTTGCCAAGATTCCATTTCACAAGTGGTCTAAATGGATGAGACAGTGTGCTAAGAGCACAGGAAGGTGACAGATGAGGCTGGTGGGCACACTGTATGTACTCCTGTGATGCTTCAGGAGAAAAGTTAGAATCTAAGTGGTATCTGACTATAGACTCTCAAGAACTCTCAGTTCTTGACTGATCTCCATCATTATACTTTGAAGTAAAAGGTTTCTCTTGAATTTTAAGAAGTTAAATTGATATATACATAAATATACATATACACTTGCCATTTCAATTTCAAGTACACATTTTAATATCAATAATGATATCTCATATTTACATTTGTGGTTTTTATGGTATTTTACATATATTATCTGGTCCTCATAGAAAGCCAGAAACTCCATGCCATAGATATTAGAGATTATTTTATTAATATCTGTATTTTACAGATAAAGAAACTGAGGCTCAAATTAAATGACTTGTACAGGGTCGCACAACTAGCCAATGTTAGACAGAGCTCAGGCTTGGGTTTCAAGCTTCCCCTTAACTGTATTTTTAAAGGGAAAAATCCTTACATCAGACTATTACTGCAGAAAATTCAAGAAAACATTCACAATCAATTTTGATGCCTTTTAAAAAAAAAATTATAGATGTATATACATATATATGGCTAGTTTCATATATAAATATATATTCATATTTATAAATTTATAATATATGTATATTCATATTTATAAATTTATATATAAAGATATGTGTGTTCATATGTATATAAAACACATTAATATATGTGTGTGTGTGAATATCTGTCTATATATGTATACTAGGGTTGTGGAATTTATGGCCATCCAGGTCCTCAAGTGTGACCCTTTGACTGAATCCAAACTTCACAAAACAATTTGGATTCAGTCAAAGGGTCACACTTGAGGACCCAGAGGGTCACATGTGACCCTGAGGCTGTAGGTTCCCTTGGGTACACACACACACACACACACACACATATATATATATATACATATACATATATGCATACACCCCCCACATACACACACACACACACACAGAGTTCCACGTATTGGTGATTCAGTTTTGAATTCAGACAAGGTCTTAATGACATTCCCATTTTCCAGTAGCTCTATGAAATCTATCCATACCATTTGAACATCAGCTAGGATGATGCCATTTTAAAGTCGTTTTAAAAAAATCCATATTGAAACTATCGGAATCCTATAGTTGATCAGTAATACAGCTAATAATCTATCTTATCATATGGTAGCATGAGTAATAATTCCACGTGCATGTATAAATGTAACATTCAAATGGTGGGATCATTTCCTGGAATACCCTGCAAATTTAACATATCCAGCAATTGACAAGTCTTTCTTAAGCACCAACTGTATGCCAGTCATTACACATACAAAGAACGAAATAATTCCTTCTGTCCTTGAACAGGGGAGATAAGTGCATATGTAATTATGTACAAGATAAACACAGAATAAATGCAAATAAATACAAAATATTAATTTTGAGGTAGTTGAGGATGTATATATGTATACTTCTTATTCTCTGTCTCTTATGTTATGCCAAAAGAAACTATCTTAAGAAATCAGGAATTCTGACCTCCATCATGACTCTGCATAATTTATGAACCTAAGTTAAATTGTCCATTAATATTTCAATATTGATTTTTCTGAAGGTTACTTGGTGCACAAGGTAGAATTAAGTCACTTGGCATCTTTTCCTATAAAAAAGAAAATAAATTTAAAAACCAACAGGCCCTGCTAAAAGGTCAGAAAAGGCTTTCTTTGTCAGGTAAACGTATTGCTACTTGCTTCTTATCCCATTTCTCTGGATTGGTAAACAGCCAAGAAGGGGATCAGTTATATGCATAGAGCTCTAGCTCAGCAGAGCTAGACACCCATGGGAATAGAGGAGGGAAAAGAGACCTCTTTATGTGAGATGGGTTGGCAGCTAAGTTCAAGAAAGGTCCATTCAGCAATCCCTCAGGATTGAGCTGTACTTTCCCAGTGTGTGGGGGCGGGGTGTCAGATCAACCAGGCAAGACATTTTTCAGATTCTAAAATACCAAGAAGACTTTCCATCAGACGGGTTACTGCAACCAGCCTGACCTTGTGCCTTTACCTTGAACAAAGAGCTTGGGGGTGTTTGGAACTCAGAATTGAGATTGTAATGTTTTCTTCATTTGTCCCATGAGGA
This sequence comes from Bettongia penicillata ogilbyi, assembly GCA_023548195.1. NCBI lineage: Eukaryota > Metazoa > Chordata > Mammalia > Diprotodontia > Potoroidae > Bettongia > Bettongia penicillata. Next base: position 270,450 of record JAJHZJ010001085.1, read on the forward strand.
ACCCTTCATGCTGAATGTCTCAGAATGGAAAGGGCGCCTGTGACCCATTCCTGACGCAGCAAGAAAAAAGAGAAAGCCTCCTACTCCCACCCAGGCTAGTGACCATTTCTGAAGGTCTGCTTTGAATGGTCCATTATCATGGAAGGGGTCCTCTTAACAATCATGAAAACAAAGAGTTAGAAAAATCTTGAAATTTGGTTGCTTTGGCTAGAAATAACAGTCACACAATTTCTCTAGTGCTTTAAAATTTATAAAGGACTTTCCTCAACATTATTCTGTGAGGTAGGCAATGCAAGTATTATTATTATTACTTCTGTTGTACAAATGAGGAAATTGAGCCTTAGAGAGTGCAAACCGTTGCTCCCAGGATCTATGCAGATCAAGAATTCTAAAGCCTGGATTCTAATTCTAAATTCTAAAGTCAGATCTCCCTACTCTTCATTTCTTCCATTTTCTATTACTCAGTGCTACCAAAGCATGGTCTGAGAACACTGGTACAGATTGTCTGTAAACAAGAAGAGACATATTCGTATCTTTGGATAAAGTAGCAAGAGCATTGTAGATTGTTTTAGACCACATTCCTACCCTCAGTTAGTCTTCATGCACGCATTCATAAGCACTCATAGTAATTGATACAAAAACTCTTGGACTGGAAATTGATCAATAAACTCAGAGGATCATATCAAGCAAGCATTAAGACATTTCAGAGGGCCCCTAATTCAATCCCTATTCAAAGGATGAATTCTCCTTTCTAACAGCATCCCCCAAAATCATCCTGTCCTGTTGGGAAGTCCCTTTTATGTCCATTCCAATTCCAGAATTTCATAATTTGATGATGAAAGTATTTGAAATTTTATGAATTGATGAAGTCACTGTGCTAGGTGCCAAGATTGAATCTTGTAAGATGGAAAAGACAGTGTCTATCCTCAAGGAACATAGAATCTAATGAGCAGGAGCAGAGCAGATATAGCATATACAAGGATAAGAATAATGAAAGGATGGTGCCAGGCCAAGTATTTTGGAAATATTTGAGGTAGGGGAAGGACTTGTAGATTCTAGCAGGCAGTTCTCTTGTTTTATCACTGGATTCCATCAAACCCCATGACAAATGAGCTGAAATTCAACAGTTCAGTGATTCCCCATCACCCTCTCTATTCAGTGGGTCCCCCAGTCACCCTCACAGAACTGCAAAGTAAAAGAAAAAAGCAATCCTAGCATCTAGTGATGCAAGAAATGACCACAGTCAAGGTTTTGTTCTTTTGGTAAGCCATCCCCGCCTGCACTTAATTGTTGGGAGCTTTATTAATGGCTAATGTATTAATGCCCTTCCAAAGTCTGCTTTTGGGTTCCAAAGGAGATTAACTGTGGCAGCAGGAGCCACTGCAGTGACTTAAGAGAGCTGCAGTCTTAAAAAGGAAAAAAAAGGACAATAAGACTGCCCAGATTGTTCCTCTCACCAGCTAGACATCCCTAAACAAAGTTGGAGATTGGAAAAGAAGAGAGAAGGGGGAGACCCAGAACCTCCTTCTTCCACAATGAACTATACTACCTAGTAGAATTTGTCTCCGTCTAGTTGCTAATCCACTTTGCTGGCTAGCCGAAGTAGAAAATGATGCCTACAACTTTGTTGTTGGAAGACAGTTTGGAAAAGAGAGCATCAATGTTCATAGAATGCAGAATGTCAGAGTTGGGAAGAGCCTTGGAACAGAGAATGTCAGAGGCAGAAGGAACCGTAGGACATAAAACATCAATGTTGGAAGAGAAAGCCATGTCAGTTGAATGTGAGAGTTGGGAGGTACCTCACAACCTAGAATATGGAATGTCAGAAAACAGAATTTGACACAAGATGGACTGTCAGACATGGAATGGACCTTAGGACAGAGAAAGTCAGATCTGGAAGGGAGTAGAATGTCAGAGCTAGGGGAAAATTTAGAATATAGAATGTTCAAAGTGGGAGTAGCTATATGGAACATGGAATGTCAGAGCTGAAGGTCCTTTAAATATAGAGTGTTACAACCCTTAAGATTAGAACCAAAAGCTCTGTTTGGGATTTTCTAGCCCAACTTCTTCAATTTCAGATTAAAGAAACAAAAATGAGGCTCATCAGCTCTTGGCACTAATATCCTTGCTATCTGTGGCATATATCACACATCTAGAAGCCAGATCACAGTTTCAGAAAACAATGCTCCTTGATTTCTCCATGAATACAAAAAGCTACAAATCATTTTTGTACTGTGTATTTGACCTTTGCATGCTTGGGGCATGGATACAGAGTTAGAGGTAGGAATGCGCTGCACTGGAGTTCCAAGGAATACTCAATGATGTATCTGAGCTGAGCCCTCAGCCCTCAAAGATTTCTCTATAATCCTATGTTCCTTCACCAAATTTGAAAGTATTTTTGATGGTTCAGTTGGTCCAATCTGGGGATCTGGGTGTTTGTGTGAGGAAGTCTTGGGAACTAGACCTCTCTGGAGGGCCCTTGCTACCTCACCTTACTTACTGATTTCTTGCCAAGTCTAAGACAAGTGGGCACAAGTACCATGCACAGAAGTTTTTTCAGTGAAGGGGCTGGAAAGCACAGATGATTCCCACAATGAGTGGATTCAAATATCCCTATGATATGAAGGTGGAAGATTTCAGGAAAGGCCCTAAAGCAACCAGATTCACATAAAAGATAAGAGACAAAGGTATTCTAGATCTGGTCATTGGAATGGAATGAGAGAGAGAGAGAGAGAGAGAGAGAGAGAGAGAGAGAGAGAGAGAGAGAGAGAGAGAGAGAGAGAGAGAGAGAGAGAGAAACTGGATTTAGTAGTAGAAGAGGTGGAATCCAGTCCTGGCTGCACATTTTACTCGGCGTGTGGCCATAGGCAATTCATGCTCTCAAGTTCTTCATCTGTAAAATGAGGGGATATAGTGCAAGTTAGTCTATGAGGCTCCTACCAGTTTTCAATCTATGACCCCATGAGTTGGGGCTTCTTCAGGCATTTGTAGGGAATAGAACGCTAGATTTGGAGTCTGAGGACCTTGCTTCAAATCCTAGCTCTTCTAAAAAGAGAGGGTCAGATGAGATGGCCAGGGATCTCAATGGTCATCTAGTCCAAGCCTCTCATTTTACAGATGACAAAGCAGGTTCAGAGATCACAGACATAGATAAGGGTTTGGAATCTGGGTCCTTTCACTCCAGTTCACATAAGAGCCGTTAGATGGTGCTGTAGTGCAGAAAGGGTCAGACATAATCTGGCTCAGACATTTACTTGCTAGGTGCCCAAGTGACTTGCAGGTGATTTCAGCTCTCTGAACCCCAATTTCCTAATCTACTAAATGAGGGAGTTAGATTAGAGGCGCTGTGATATAGTTAAGATGGTTTTCAGTTTGAACTACAGAGGATCTTGCTTTGAATCCCACCTGAGACACTTAATATAACTTTGTGTCCCAAGAAAATCTGAAGTGAAAGTTTGTTGTTCAGTTGTTTCAGTCATGTCCAACTCTTTGTGAATACATTTGGGGTTTTCTTGGAAAATATACTAGAGTGATTTACCATTTCCTTCTCCAGCTCATTTTTCCAGAAGAGAAAAATGAGGCAAATAGGGCTAAGTGACTGGCCCAGAGTCATGCAGCTAGTAAGTGTCTGAGGCTGGATTTGAACTCAGAACTTGAATTTTCCTGTCTTGAGGCCGGGCAATCTATCCATTATAGCACCATCTAGCTTCTCTACATGAAATAAAGAGAACAGACTTGATTCAAATCCCACCTCTACCTCTGTGAACTCTTGGCTTGGTTTGTCCTCTATGACATGAGAGCCTTGGACTAGATGGACACTGAGATCCCTACTAGCCCCAAATCTATGATTCTATGGTTCTTTGAAAATTATATTCCTGTAAAATATAAGTTCCCTGAGGACAGGGACTGATTTCACTTTTATTTTTGTATCCAATTTATCTAGGACTGTGCCTGGCACACACCAAGTACTTAATAAGTGCTTTTCTGATTGATTAAATTCCACCCTCAGATACTTCCTAGTTGTGTGATGGTGGCCAAGTCACTTCCTCCTCTGAGCCTCAGTTTCCTCATATGTAAAATCAAGAGAGTGGACGAAATGGCTTTGGATGGCCCTTCCAGCTCTTCATCTATGATCTTATAAACTTTGGTAGTGAATAACCTGTAAGATCCCTGACAGCTGTAGATCCATGATCCTTGGGCCCTTGGTGACATCTAAGGACCCTTCTAGCCTGTCATCCTATGACTAGAGAGGTCACTGAATTGTGAGTGGGAAGAGACCCTGAGTTCATGTGCCTCCAATCTGAAGTGCCCTCTATCGATTATGAGTTCATCAAGGGTTGGGGCTGAGCTATCCTGTCTAACTTGCCTTGGATCATGACGTGATCACAGATCAGGATCACAGTGGGATGGATGACTGAAAAATAAACCATTCCTCAATTATCTCACCCTAACCTGATATCTCATTACTCTGAACTTCTGACTGACTTCTTCTGCCTGGAATGCAAAAGTCCAGTATGGATAGATGACTCTTAAGTGTTTGGGGCAGAAGTCACCAATTTCTTTACCCTTGAGTAGTATTAAAAGAACTAACTTCTTGATACTTATATTAGTAATTAGTATAATTATAATTAGTAATTAGTAATTAGCAACACATCAGTAATAGTAAACAGTAGTAATAACTAATAATTAGTATTAATTGGTAATAATTCATTGTAGAGGTTTAATTAGTAAAAATTACTCATAATTAATATCTTGCACTTAAGTAGTTATTTCAAGCTTGTGTGAAGTGCTTTATCTCATTAATCCAATTAATTTCAACTGTGAAGCAGGTGCTATTATTATCCCAGGTTTACAGACTTGTGTGTGACCAGATCACCAAGCCATGTAAATGTCTGAGGCAGGATTTGAACTCAGGGCTTTGAGACTCCACATGTAGCACCCTATGTACTACATTGTCTCACTGCCTTATGTAAGCTTTATAGACTGGACCCACATTAAGCCTCTCAATAGGGTCATAAAATAGTTACCACAAGCTGAGATTTAAGAAAGATAAAGGGATTTTCTCAGGGTCACGCAGAGAGTCCCAGAAGCTCAGAGTGGGAAGACATGTTTGGGGTCATAGTGTTTAGAGATGGATGTCTACTTAAAGGCAAGTTCTACCCTCTGAGAATCTGGGATTCCCTGACTGCAGTAATATAGCCTTAGAACTGGGAGCACCTTGTGATTATCTAATCCAACCCCCTCATTTTACAGATGAGGAAATGAGGCCCAGATTTACCCACGAACACCCAGGAAGTGCTCTTGAGAGCAAGGATTTAAATCCGATTCTCTGACCCTAACCACAGGACTCTTTCACTGTACCTGGTCAGCATTCTTTTCTACAGCACCTCCCACAAGTGGTCATCCATCCCCTTCCGGAAAGCCTCAATTGACAGGAACTCATTCCCTACTGAGTCCTGCTTTGGGGCAACTCTAATAACTGGGAAATCGTCCCTGAATCAAACCAGCATCTGGCAAACCAGCAGCCTGGCAAGCTCTCATTTTCCACTCTGCCCCACTTGCCTGGGGCTGCTGACTGGCTCAGTTGAGAAAACAGGACAAAAGAAGAAGAAAGAAAGGGAACTGGAGGTTAGGAGGACAAAGAGCCTGGAGAAAGAGAAATATCAACTGGCGAAATCTTAATACTTGGTCCTAAGCAGTTACATACCGGGAAGCATTTACACAGCACAATCTGCAAGTTGGTTTCTGGTCGGGGAAAACATTTACAGTTTGAAAATGAAAACATCTCATATCTCTATAGTGTGTTCAAATCCAGCACTCACTTTCCTTGCAACCATAGAATATAGCTCTCGCTAATGACACCTACATTCCAGTTGAGCCTCAGCCAGGTCAGGTGACTTCCCCCATGAGATCAGACATTTAGAGAGCTGAAAGACATCTAGCCATCATATAATCTCCCCATTTTACAGGTAAGGCAACTGAGGTTTAGAGGGATTAAGTATCTTGTCATGGGTCAGCTATCTGGTAAGTATCTGAAGTAGGATTAGAATTCAGGTCTTCCTGACTCCCGAGTCATACAGTCTCCAGCCACTATTTCATGATGCCTGTCATGGTTTTACAAGAGTTATTAGAGTTGCTGTTGGACATCAGACCTTTTGAAGAGCCACGGTTATTCTATTATGCTGTTTTCTCATTCCACTTTTATCTATGAAGTGCCTTCTGTGAAAAAGTGATATTTTCTTTCAACTCCATGGGGTATTATGTCAGTCAATTTCAACTGCCTTGAAGAAATTTCCCAGAGAAAATACTGGCCAATGATGCCAAAAGGCACTATGCCATTATTTAGTTCATTTTAAACTTAGACCAGAGAAGATGTAAGGTCTAACTGTTTAAGGCAGGCTTTCACAACATTTTTGGTCTCATTAATACCTTTGGCAGTTTGGTGAAACCTCTCAGAATAATGTTGTTAAAAGCACAAAATAAAATATGTAAGATTACAAAAGAAATTGATTATATTGCAATGAAGATGTAATTTTTACCCCATCCAATTTCATGAATCCCCTGAAATCTACCCCAGGTTAGCAACCTTTGATGTAAAGAATCATGGAATTATAGATTTAAAACTGGGGGTATCTTAGAGATCATGGAGTCCAATGCTGTCATTTTACAAGAGAGTAAACTAAATGTGTGACTCAGGTACCACATGAAGTGACTTGCCCAAGGTCAGACACATAGTAAGTATCTGAGGTGAGATTTGAACCAAGGGCTTCCTGTCTCCAAGACCAGAGCTCTAGCCAGGTAAGGAGGAGAGAGAGAGAGAGAGTGCAATGACTTTTCATAGCAGCTGCATTGGTGTTGGTAAAGTATGTAGGGTAGAGAAGTTTTAATAACTGATCTACTTGATTATTTTACCTGCTCTCTGGAGCTAGTCTAGGGCTGGCTAAGACCATTGGAAACCACACAACTGAATCATCTTCATTGGGTACACTTGGGGAAGGAATCATTTGAAACATCCTGACTGTTAAGTAATTGGCAGATCAAATGACCCAGATGGGCAAACTAATTGGAATTAAATGAGATTAATCAGAATAAGCATTTTTTTTACTAGGGGTTTCAGTAATGCCAAGACACTATTTACTGAGATGCTGAGGCACACACAGAGCTTATAAATGAGTATGAAGCTTTTGTCAGCCCAAGGAATTTATAAAAAGTAATATAGAAAGGAAGACATGAATTTTTTAAAGTTGTGTTTCCACGTTATTACCCACTTTTCAGAGAATGCATGACTAGGAAGAGAAATGGACATGCTAAGGATCTGGCCAAGGTGCTAGCTGTAGACTATTTACATGGCTGACAAGGGGAGAGCATCATCTTCTGGGGCCACAAGCTCCCTTCCTTGAAGTTGCCTTCATCCATGACAAAGAGAATGGAGAAACCCATTTGGGATGACCTTTACTTTAGATGTGACATCTTTGCTTCTTTATGACTTGAAGAATGAATTAAAAACAATGAGGGAAACTGCAACCCTGGATTTCATTTTGACCCATCAAGCAGAGCATGTAAAGCACTGAAAACTTGGAGAAAAGAGACCATATCAACTTTAAGTTTAAATTTATAATAGTAAAGAAAAGGCATTTTGTGCACAGAATCTATGCCTTAATTTCCAGAAAGTAGATTTAAGAAAATTCACACTCTACTGGAGAGAACTCAGCTTCAATGGGCCAATGGGCTGGTCTTGTTATTTGAATGCCAAATGTATATTTGCCTAAAAGGCTATCTTAGAGAATTCCCACAAGGCAAGTACTTACATGGAGGTCAGATGAAGCCAAACAAGGACACTCTCAAGGTCTCTCTGAAGAATTTTAGAACCCTTGTTAGATATGTGAGATGCTGGCATAGGACCACCCAGATTGGTGTGCCTGAGTCAACGAAGGGGCTGTACTCTATAAATGGAGCAGAATTGCTGTAACTCAAAAGAAATGTGAGATGTACAAATCTGGGGACATCTCCAAATATACATATGAACTATGTGTTTTTGACCTGTGGTAGAGCCTTCCATTGGTCTGATCAGCCACAGTCAAACACACTGTACCTTATCCCACATAGCAATGTCATTTGGGTCCTTTTCAGGAACAGAGGACAATTACCAATCTCACCACAGAGCTCTCTGTCAATCCACACAATTTTCTTAAGATGCATTCTATCTTCTTAGGACAATAGGAATTAAATTTAATTCAATAAACACTTATTAAGCACCTATTATGTGGAGAACCCTTGTGCTTTGCAGTGGGTAAGATGTAAACTTGAAATCAAACATGGTTCCTGACATCACAGGGCTTCTAGCGTAAGTGGTAAGTATGTTTGGGGAAGGAGCACCTTTCATTTGGAGCCTTGGACCATGGGAATATATTTATCTTTTCCAAGAATTTTGTGTCTTGGGACACAAGCAATTTAGTTCATGAAAGGATTTCAGTGTCTGGGATTTTATTTTGCTAGGTGATCTTCAGAATCCTCCTAAGACATTTCAATTGGAAGCGATTGTGTTTCCAGAAGGAGGGATTTCGAACCCAGGAAGATTAAAACAGATTGCAAAAATCTTCAAGAATAGGGTCAAGGAAGTCCAAAACCCAGAATGGCCTGAGGTTTGGGGAGGGAGGAAATGCTAAGGACAATATAAAAGGGAACGTTGAAAGAGTCCCATTGCTTGAGAAAGATAGTGGAATATTAAGAGATGATAGAAGGATCACAGGATCCTGGGTTTAGAGCTGGAGGGACTTTAGTGGTCAGCTACTCTGATATCCTTATTTTATAGATGAAGAAATGATGTCCTGGAGAGGCAGGGATATGGAGCCAGTAAATGGCAGGGCTGGGATTGAACCCAGTGCCTCTGCTTCCAAACCAAGGACTCTTCCCATAATGTTTATAAGTACAAGCAGGAACATCAGCTCCCTGACCTAAATTTTCCCAGTGGGACAGATTGGTCGGCACAGAATCAGATAACAGGGCTGAAAGCCCAAATAAAATTGCCCAGCACAAATTTAACTGCATTTGAAAAGTGAAAGACACACACACACACACACACACGCACACGCACACACATACACACACACACACGCACTTTTCAGAAGGTGATTGCAGACCAAGGATTGGCAACAGATGTCAGAAATTACCTGTGGAGGTCTGCAAGGTATAGCTGAAATGATGCTGGATTTATAGTCAATGGTCCTGAGTTCATATCCTGCCCCTACCTGCGTGTAATATTGTGAAGCAGATGCTATGGCCTCCTTTTTACAGGTGAGGAAACTGAGGTAGAGAGAAATTAAGTGACTTGTCCAGGGTCACATAAGTAGTGTTTTAGGCAGGACCAAGACACATAGCTGTCTATGAGTGGCACTCTACTCTATGTACTGACTTGAGTCAGTACTATTACTTCTCCAGAAAATGGAGATATGATGCTAAGACAGCCGGAGAAACCAAGTATCCTCACCAAGAGGCAGGATCCTGCCTTATTGCCTTCTAACGGCCATACCCCCTCCCCCATGCAGTCTTCTCATCGAGACCTCCCAAATCAAAACTTGAAGCATCCCAATCAGTTTCCTGGTGGGAAGTGAGGAATATACTTGAGATCTGTTTCACTTAATTCCTATGTTGTGCCGGGCCCCCACTGTGGCTCTGATGACTGCCAAAATATTCAGGAAACTCTCTAGCGTTCCACCAAGCTCAGCTCCACCTGGGGAAAAGTTGGTGGTCTGAAGGATACACACAGGCCTCCCTCCCAAACCTCCCCTTCAGCTGTTCCATGCCAAGTTCCAACGGACCTAGAGAGGCCAAAGAAAATCTTGGTGCTCTGAGGCAGATTAATGCAGTGATGAAAGGAACAGCTGTCCCAAGTTGGCCCCTGGGATTGCAGTAGCCCAAAGCTTCTTCCTCTTACTTTGCCATTAAGTATAATTTTGTTCATCATAAGTAATAACAAACCTGAATAGATTTTAAAGCCTGATGTTTTGTCTGCATGGTGAAAGCGACATCACAGCCAAATGGGGCCAAATTCTGCCTAGAGCTCATTAATCAAATAACCATATAAGTACCAAAGATAGCCAGTTGCTACTGTTTCCCCAGTGTCCCAGCTGCCTCAGCTAAATTGGATTGGGGTGGGAGGCCAAGCCCACTTTTTTTCAGAAGGCTTCAACCCTCCCAAGGTAGCTACTTCTGTGATTTCTGGAAAACCTGAAAACCCCCATTTCCTGGAGTAGGATCGGCCAGCCTCCAGAGATTGGTATGCCTCTTTTTCTGATCTGTCTTCTCCTAGCTGTAGGGTTGCGTTACTGGCAGGAATATCATGGAAGTAACTTGGGACTCCATGCTGTATATGCTCCAGCTTTGGGTTAGTTACCTCCTAGGCCTCCTGGGAGGGAGGAGAGGAGTGGGTAGAAGATGAGGCTGTCATCAACAGCTTAATGATTGATTAAGCGGGTCATAGGCTCTGGCACAAAAGGGATCCCAGAAAATGTCAAGGACTTAAGCTCAATCTCTGTCTGCCATCCGTGCAGAAGGGTCAAAGCTTAGAGAAGCCAGAAAGGAAATTACATAGTGGTCTGAGAAAGAGCTTAGAAACCCAGTCGGGCAGAAAAAGAACTATAACAATACATGTGGATGAGAAGGGGGCTGGGTTGGGGTTTTAGCTGCCGTTTGTACAACTGTAGCATACAAGATCCTAAGAAAATGAACCCAGGTTTGAAACACACTGTGTATCAGCATCTACTAAAAATTAGAGTTCATCGGCCCTACCAATGTGTTTACTATTATATTTACTATTTTATATATTTTTATTTAATTTGCTATTACCAGTCAAATTCAAAGGCATACAATTTGAGGCAAAAATATAATAATAGTAATATATAAAATTAAAAGCAATGAATAATAATTTAATTAATTAAATGGAAAAAACTACTAAGAAGAAAAATGCCCTCATATGCACAAGGGGATGCTTTCCAACACCTACCATACCACTAGTTGGTAAAGGGACACAGGGAGCTAAAATATCTGGGGAAAACACATGAAAGGCAAACATGTAGGGGCACGTGGCAGAAAACATCCGTGTCCAAAGTAACTCAAAACTGCAATGCTGCAGAGGCCAATGATAGCCTCCGATGAAGTCCTCGTGTTGCCTGCTGATTTTTTTTTGTTGAACATTTCTAGAGCATTATTCTGGTTTCCTATTACCATCTGCTGGATTAGACAACTCCCTTCCAAGGATGATAAAGCCGTAGCCTAGAGCTGAAAAGTGCCTTAGACATCATTGAGTTCAATTTCTTCATTTTACAAAAGGGGAAACAAAGTTTACGAAACTTGCCCAAAGTCTGACACATGTAGGAAGCCCTAGAAGCAACATTCGAACCCAGATCCTCTTGTCTCCCTAGGCAGTTCTCTTTCCTCTGGATCATCCTGCCTTGTATTTGCAACATATGGGGGAAAAAAAGTCTGGCTCAGATCAGCCTCCCCATCAGTTAAGGGCATCTTAAATCCACCATTCATCCACCCAATAAGAGCAGGACATCATCACAGGGTTTCTGGCCAAGGATCAGCTGTTGTGGACCTGTAGACCTAGGGATTCCCCATAGTATGACTAAAGTTTTTGTTACTATTTTGTGTTTCACTTAATGAAGTAGGTTTTCCCCAAACCACCTTCTGTCTAACAAAATCATTCCATGATGGATAATAGGCAAACTCCCCCAACTCCATCCATAGGTTGTGGGTGGTGTTGATCACCAATCTACCCTATTTTAGGGATACAAGAACATCTTAATGGGGACTGAAAAGAGACAGTTTTTCATCTATGGAAGCGCTGCTTTCATGGCTGAAGGTAATTATAAATTATCTGGCATCATCAGTATTCCCAAATGACTTCCTGTTTCTAGGATGCATTATTCATGGCTCTCCAGAGGAAGATTCAATTCAGCAAGCATTTATTAAACGCCTTTTATGTGTAAGATAACTCGATAATTGATTTTTCAGCACCTTCCACAGGTATTGCCTCCAGCACTGACCATTTCTGTGTGTATAAAGAAGAAGCAAAGGAAAGAATGTTGTGCTAAACCCAAGGTTCCAAATAAACAATTCAGAGTACCAGGTCAGAAGGCAACTGATTCAGAGATGCATAACTCCAGAAAGATAGAAAAAGGAAAACCTTTCCACAGACATAGAGCTATGAAAAGGAATTTAGAGATGAATCTCCCCACCTCAACCTTTGAAATAAAGCAGACAGAAGGCCCTAAGGCAACCTATGGTCTACGAATTTGGTTGATGGAGAGATAGATAACTATATTTTAATAATTGTTTTTCTTCATAATTTTATATTATTATTCAGTTGTTTCAGTCTTGTCTGGCTCTTTGTGACCCCATTTGGCAAAGATACTGGAGTACTTTATCATTTCCTTCTCTAGCTCATTTCACGTATGAGGAAACTGAGGCAAATAGGGTTAAGTGACTTGCCCAGGATCACATATCTAGTAAGTATCTGAGGCCAGGTTTGAACACAGAAAGATGAGTCTCCCGACTGCAGACCCAGCATTCTATCCTCTGCACCACCTAGTTACCCCACTGATTCTACATATCTTATTTAAAACATTGTTCTAAAAAGGATGCCATAGGCTTCACCAAGCTTCCAGAAGGATCTAATAAATACTATTTACCTGACTATGGACAAGTCACTTAACTCATAGGTACTCCTGGGAACTCTTTAAAATAAACAGAGATAAACAACATTGGTAAAGAGACTTTTCTCCCCTGGGCTTTCCCTATACTATCCTTCTATTGTGATTAGAATTGATGTATAATTTTCTGCATACAAGTCATGCGTGTGTATCCAAGTAGTTTAATGTCCATGTCTTTGCTGTATTTTTACCATTAATTTAAACTGCAATGCTCTATTGTCCCCTTCTGCCTTCTGTCAGTGCCATATTGTCTTGCCTGGAAATTCCATTGGCCACATTTACAGCCCCATCGCCATTTCCATGGCAACCAGTCTGTGGTATCTTGGTGATTATGGCTTTATGACCAGATGAATTGAGAAAGAGTTGAGCTATAGGTACAGAATCCTGCATGCAAAACCCAAAACTAGAGGCAGCAGCAATGATCGGAAAGGAATCACACATTGTCTCTTGCCCAACTCTATTTGATTTTATAAATGTGTGAGAGTCTGGTCTCTCCCCATCATCTCGGGTTGAAATAATGCTTTATCTGACTGAGGTGGGAGGTGAAAAAGGGAGAAGCAGCAGGTTTGGAGAAGATCCAAATGGTAGTGAAAAGGAGAGAAGGCATTTCTCGAAGTAGCACATCTTTCGCTTCGACCCTACTGGGAAGTGTGACAGGAATGAGGAGGTCATTTTATCTCCAAATAAAGTTACACACAATAAACTCAACCATAGAAAAAAAAATGAAAAGTTTTGCACCTGTACTTAGCAGAAGACTATGTCTTTCAGTATTTATAAGTGATCTGCAAACTATTAAAGAGATGCTCGGTGCTAGGCACCATATTGTGTAGGCTAAACAATCAAAACCCAAGCATTTACCAAATACCTCCAATGTACTGTGGAGGTACTGTGCTAAATAAATATCAAGGACATAAAGGCAAAAATGAAACACTTTCTGCCCTCAAGGATCTTACCTTCTTCTTGGTATGTATTCATAAAATCCTAGCATCTCCAAGTTGGAAAGTTTTGGATTGTCTAGTTCCATCTCTACTTGAAATATGAGTTAGCCATGAGATATCATTGACTGTTGGTCATCCAGCTAATTCTTGAACACAGCTCAAGTAGTGGAGAGTTTACTCTTTAAAGAAGTGCTCCATTTGTGGGTAGCACATATTCATAGGATCACAGAGTTTAATGCTGGAAGAGAATATCTAGAAACCGTTATTCTCACAGGTAATGGGGAAAAAAGGATGAAGGAAAAGATCTTCCTAAAGTCAGACATTTGCTCATTCATAGAAATATTTTCCCTAATTTGAGCCCAAATCTGCATCTCTATAATTTTCATCCATGTGTTTTGACTCCACACTTTTGGGTTCTGCCAAAAAAAGCAAAAAGTTTCATCAATCTTTCTTCTACATGCTTAAAAAAAACTGAACCAAAGATTCTTTAAATATAGGTTACTCCAGTCTCACCATATGGACACTCCATCTATCAATATAGATAAGCACCATCCCTGAAACTTAGAATATTAAGTAGTTATTGGAGCACTTAGAAGCATCATAGAATATAGGTAGCTCAATAGAGACAACAATGATGTTGGAGTGAGGAAGTCCTGAGTTTCAATCCAAATGCAGATACTATGTGACCCTGAGCAAGTCACTTAATCTCTCTTGCCTCAGTTTCCTCATCTGTAAATGGGAGATAATAATAGCACCTATTTCCAAAGGTTGTTCTGAGGAGAAAATGGCATATTTGTAAAGTGTTTTGCTAATCTTAATGGGCTATGTAAATGCTAGTTGCTCTTACATGTCAGAGGAGGGTATTGAACGTGGGTCTTCTTAACTCAAGTATGATATCTATTTATCTTGCTAAGCTGTTTGATTGGGTTTCAAATTGTTGAAAATAGTTGGCATTGAACCTGTACATCTTTTTTCCTTCAGACTAAATATCCCTGATTCTTCCACTGATTTTTGTATGACAATTATACTAGTACTTATCCAGTGTCCATAAGAGGCAACATTACTGTCAAATAAGCCATAGAATAAAAGCTATGAAATCTTAAGGAAGTCATCTCTTGTATTTCTATGCTAAAGTTCCTGAAAACCCAGTCAACTCATGAATTGAGTGTTTGCTGAGCTTTGGGTCTCAATGAAGTATTGCACTTATTTAACTCTGACTGCTGCCTTCATTGGAGGTTACAGGCATATCTAAGTTGAGATGTTTGGATCAATGTTAAATGAAGCTAATTCTCATTACTATTTTGGATGCCATTGCTGCGATTATATTTGTTGGCATTCTGAACCTGCTACTAAAACGATAAAAGTTCCGGTGGAGAAGGCACTTATCACTTATTTGAACAACTACCAATCAGGTTAAGAACCAAAGTGGTCACATAAGTTTCCCCCTAAGAATTTATCAATTGATGGAATTTATCCTAAACATGTACCGCACAGACTTAAGTCATTTGGGGATGAGGGGTTTGATGGTTGACAAGTCAAGGGGATACAGGTGAGGAGCCTATGACCTGGTCTGGAGGTTGCTGTTCAGTCGTGTTCAACTCTCCATGACATGATTTGGGGTTTTCTTTGCAAAGATACTGCTGTGTTTTGCCATTTTATTCTCCAACTCATTTTTACAAATGAGGAAACTGAGGCAAACAGGGTTAAGTGAGTCGCCCAGAGTCACCCAGCTAGTAAATGTCTGAGACCAGATTTGAACTTGGCAACTTGAGTTTTCCTGACTCCAGACCCAACATTCTATCCACTGTGCCTCCTAGTTGTGCTTGAATGGGGAAAAAGTTTGATCATCCCTGATGGGTCAATCTCTGATAGCCAGAGGGCACTCATGTCTCATATCCAGATCTCATATACTTTACCTACCTTGTCTTATCATTTCTATTATTTCATCTATATTGAGAATTCCCTCCTACAACATATTTCACAACCAAAGTAACCCAATGATAAATTCTAGGGCAGGGGTGAGAATTTGCCTATGGGCTCATACAGCTAAGAAGTCGTGAGTGGAATGGTTTTGTGATGGATGGAGGAGGCCCCTTTACTGGAGATCTTTAAGCAGAGGGGAAATGACTCTTCAGATTTCAACCGAGATTCCCTTTTCACATTTGGTTCACATTAGATGCCTGCAAATTTCTTCTGACATTTAAGTCTAAAATTCTTTGAGGATTCAGTAATAAGTTTTGAATCCAAGTCTTCCTGACTGAAAAATCTAGAATTTGGCCCACTAAAACACCTCACTGGCTCCGTGCTACTATATTGTAAAGGTTGAATAATGAAGAGACAGTAATGACTTTTCCAAGATCACACCTAAAATAAGTTTTGTAAAGTTAGGATTTGAACCCAGATGCTGAATATAGAATTGCCATTCTTTCTCCTGTATCACAAAGTACCACTGGATTATACAACCCCGATTGGAACAGAGAGGCTTGTGGGTCCAAAATAGATAGATTGAATTGCTCAGCTGATGGGCTGTGACCTTCGCATTGTATGGTGTCAGACATTCCTTGATGTCAACTGCAATCTTTCTACTCTAATGTGAGGACTCAGCTGTGTGCACTGGGGCATCACAAATGTGGTGCCTTTAAATTCACATTTGGATATTCATGGGATATCATTTGAGACTGGAGCTCCAGTCCCAACACTATTACTAACAGTATGAGCTGTGTGGCCTCAGCAAGTGTTCTAACCTCTCTGGCCCCTAGTTGCCTCCTCTGTGAAATCCAAGACAATCATCTTTCACTGGTTACCTCCAGGGGTGTTCAATATGAGGTCCTTAAAGCCCTTTGTAACCATCAACACTATAGAAAGGTGAACCGTTGTTGCCAGGCAATAGTTTTCTGCTCCTAGAAGTCCCTTACATTTGGACGTTTCCTGATATCTCTTCTTAATTGCTTTCTACCCCTCCCTCTAACACATCATCCTCTCCAACGCATGAGGCTGCCTGACACAGAGGCTGTTGTTAATAGATAGCCAGCCCTGGAGAAAGGACGAGTGGATTGAGGTGTCAGAATCCAAGTTCAAGGCATATTTCTGCCCATGCAGTGAAGATGGCATATTCTCTCCTCTCACTGATGAACAACTGACTAGCATGCCGGGCAGAAGACTTGAGGCGAGAAGGCAGAACCCCCATGCCCTCCACAAGCAAAGAGTGTTTGCAGGATCATAAATTTCCCATATTTCTTCATCATTTCAAGGTGTGTTTGCCAGGTTCTTAAGACTTATGGGCCCATAAGTCAGAAACCTTGCAAAATGGTGGCCATTATTTTCCCTTATTTCACCCAGACTTGTAAGTCAGCCCCATCTGTCTCGGGCTCCCAGCACAACAGGGTCCCCCTGCCTCCTCCAGTGATCTTCCTTTTGTCAATTATGCAGCTGTGTTCCCTTCACTTAGGGATGCTCTTTATCAGGATAACTAGCCAATGTTTTGACACATGAAGCCAGAGATACAGGTAGGTGGTGCAATGGATGGAGTGCTGGGCTTGGGGTCTAGAAGATCTGAGTTCAAATCCAGACTCCAACACTTCCTAGCTATCTGACCTTGGGCAAGTCACATGTCCCTGTCTGCCTCAATTTTTCCATCTGTAAAATGGAGATTTTGATAGTTTCTACCCACCAACTAGGGTTGTTGGGACCATAAAAGTCAGAGGAACATGAATAAATGCCAGATGAGATCTTAGAAGATGAAAAGGGAGGAATTTATTACTGATTCAGCAAATCAAGAAAGGCATCCTGGAGGTGACATTTGAGTTTTGATTTAAAGGAAAAAAGAAAAGGTAGAGAGGGGGAAGAGATTACAGGAATAAGAAAAAGCCTGAAGGTCATGGAGGCAAGAAAGTACAGCAATCTATGGAACAAGATGAAAAAATCAGTTTGGTTGAAGTATATGGAGAGAAGGAAAATAAAATAAAACTGGAAATGTAGTGCAGTGGAAAGCCTTGAATGTGAAGTCTTAACCATTTTGTCAATAAATATGCATTTATTAAATGTCTACTGTGTGCCAGGGCAGTCATTATATATAGAGCCCTAGGTCTACAGTCAGGAAGACTCATCTTCTTGAGTTCAACTTTAGTCTCAGACACATACTAGCTGTATGACCTTGGGCAAGTCATTTAATCATGTTGTCTCACTCTTTTCATCTATAAAATGAGTCCGAGAATTGGTAAACCATTCCAGGATCTTTGCCAAAAAAGTTCCAAATGGGGTCAAAGAGAGTTGGACCTAACTGAAAGCATCTGGACAGTGACACTATGTTCCAGGCACTGTGTAAAGTCTTGGGGATACAGAGAAAGAAAAAGACTTTCTCTGCCCTTAAGGAGTTTATAGTCTGATGGATATATCAACATAAAAACAAAAATGTAACAGTCAACAACATACAGGATAAATTGGAGAAAATAAACAGAAGGAAGGCACCAGAATTAAAGAGAAAGACTTCATGTGAAAGATAGGATTTTATCTGGAACTCGAAGGAAGCCGGAAAGATAGAAAAGAGGGGGAAGAGTACAGGGGAGAGCCAGTGAAAATAAAATCAGGAGATGGAGCACGTTTCCCATGGAGTACAGTGTCATTGGATCTTGAAGTAAGAGAGTGAGGAGTAAGAGGACACAAGAAGACTGGAAAAGTAGGAGATCACATAGTGGAGGGCATTGAAGGTCAGAGGGTTTATATTTCATCCAGGAGGCAATAGGGAGCCATTGGAGTTTATCAAATAATATGGCATGGTCAGATCTGGGCTTTAGGAAGATTAATTTGTCAGCTGGGTGAACTGGAGAGAGGAGAGACTTGTGGCAGGGATACCAACCAGCACACTATTCCAATAATTCAGGCATGAGGTGATAATGGCCCAAACTGGTGACTGTGTTGGAGGAGAGAAGGAGACACATAGAAGACATAATATGTAGGTAAAATTGATACTGTCAACTGATCAGATCTGGAGGGATAGGTGAGAAAGAAAGGAGAGTCAAGGGTCACAGCCAGGTTATGAGCCTGCATGCCTGGGAGGATGGTGGTATCCTCATCGGTGACTTTGCAAATAAAAGATTCAGGACTTTTATAGACTATAAAACCATAGCTAATTAACTAAGACTATAAGAAGTCATGAGTGCTGCTATATAAGGCCCTCACTAACTCTTTAAATGAGGCAATTGTGAAATATCATGTAGAGAGCCAACTTTTGAGCCCCCAAAATCCTGTTTTGCTTCCTGCCTCTGACACATACAAACTCCATGACCAAGGTCAAGTCACTTAACCTTTTAGTGCCTCAGACAACTCTCCAAAGATCTGAATTGCCAAGCAGGTGTTGTATAACTAAAGGGACTTTTCCCCATTAGCTCTCCCTATACTAATAAGATTTTACATCTCAATCAGAGAAAAAAAGAAAGAAAAATCCTTACACACTGGATACCTTAGCAATCCAGAGTTTCATGGAATGTACCCTCTGGTCCATCTTCACTGTGTCTCATATAACCATCATCATTAAAAGTTTCCCTTACTCCATGCCCTCCTATCTTCATAGGCAAAATGATTTGGACCCCTCTCAAATTTATGAAAGGCCTCTCAGTATTTAATGTAGGAATCTGACTATAAGCTGTGTTTTCCACTCTCATCTCTATTGTATAACATCAGAACGTGGTTTCCAGAATTGACCTCTCAGGTCCCTCCTAGGACTTCTAGCAATTAGCTGTGTGACCTTTGGTCACTTGACCTCTCTGAGAGGAGATGACCTCTCTGGCAAACGATGAGGGAGTTGCATGAGATCATAAGCAAGGATTCCTCCAGCTATGACAATTTTTGGATCCATAAATCTATTTTGGAATAGGGGCAAATGTAGGGTCACAGAGCCATCCTAAGCCATTTTCCTTCCAAATGATGAAAACACTGAAGGTATTTTACCCAATTGACACTAAGTATTCAAATCAGGAACCCAGAGGTTTCTGGTTTGCAAATTGGGAGGAAATTGCTCCAGCAGTCAAGTCAAAGCCTGACACACTACACAAGATGGATTCCTGGTAAGAACCAAGGTTAAAAAAATAAATAAATGCCGTAAGTTTGTTGCCATTGCAGGTTGATTCAATGTAGATAGCAACAGTTTTTGCCTATCTTTGTGTCCCCAACACTTGACAATGTTTGGTATACAGTAAGTGCTGAATAAATGTTAATTGACTGTTTAGCAGCACTCAGTTCTCCAAAGCTTTTAAAGGCTTCCCATTCTCTATGGGCTTAAGTACCCACTTCTCCAATCCCATCTTCCACTCTGGCATCTTTACCAAGAAAACTCTCAATGGGGTCACAAAGAGTCAGGCATAACTGAAATTGAATCTTTACTGAATATTGCCTTGTGATTTTTCATGCATAGTTGTGCATTTTGATCTTACTTTTCAAATGGAAGGATCCTATTTACCCAAATGGACTGAGAAAAAGGAAGCCAAAGTTTACATTTTTAGTGTCTTCTATTGTCCTTGGCATAGAGTTGTCTCCTTGCTAAGTACAGGCATGCTATGCCTAACATCATTAATCGGTCCCTGAACAAAGCATAGCTTTAGGGAAAATGATGTTATTGGGGCAATGAATTCCAGAGGAAACATTTCATAACTGGTATAAATGGCTGATTAGCCAACCAGTGTGACAATGGGGCTTTGTGATTTTGCTGTGGTGTTTGGTCATAAAGCATTAATTCATTTACTAAGCATTTATTAAGTATTCACTATGCGTCAGGCAGTATGTAGGTGCTGGGCAAAGACAAAAGGGAAAACAGCCTGTGGTCTCATAGAAGGGCAGTAGTTGGTAAATAGACAAATCCTATCTCAGATATATATATATATATGAAATAGGCAAAAAGTCCTATCTCCACTATGTGTTGGATACTTATACAAAATAGATATACATTTAAAGAATTTTTGGAAAGAAGATGGTACCAGAAAATGGGTCAACATCCTCTCCTCCTTCTCACCCTATGCAACCTTGAACCCTACCCCCATTATGTGGGCTCTCCTAATTGAGCCTTTGCCATATTTTGCTCAGGATATTTTTTTTAATATCCTGATAAATATTTTGCTCATATTTTGCCTTTATACTTCTTCCTGACTGCCATTTCTAAGCCATACTGCCTACACTTTGGACAGTCTGCGCCCTAGAATCCTAGGCTCTGACAGGAGGAGCTTTTCCCTGATCTTGCCCAGAGCCAGGTTTCCATGCCATTTCCCAGACATCTCTTCACCATACTGCTTTCTTTTCTAGCTTACCTTTAGAATGGAAGCACATTGAAGGCAGGAACTCTCTTCTTTTTTATCTGCAGTACTTACCAAACTGCCTGGAATGTAATAAATACTCACTCATTCACCGTATTTATCATCTGTTTTTCACCATTTGTGTATTATCTGTCTATCACCTGTCTACATATTCATCTATCATTTTACTATTGTCTCTCTTACTGTTCATCTATCATTTATATATCATCTGTCTGTCATCTATCCCTCTGCTTTCTATCAGCAAAGGCCTCATGTGACAATTGAGTTAAGACATGAAGGAAACTAAGGATCCTGAAAAGCTGAATTACCCCCTAAACCAAGGCTTCAATTTTCATGAGAGAGATTTCTTTGAAATAGAAGGATTTCTCTTAAATTGAACAGAATCAATCAAGTTCAAGAATTGGTCAAAGAAGCCAATACATAAAATCCTTTGCCAACTTTAAAATGCTGTTGTTTAATTATTAGCAGTCATGTTCACTCTTGGTGACCCCTGACTTCAGGCGCAGCACTCTATCCACTGAGCTGCCTAGCTGCCCTAGGATGATTTGTCAATATTAGCTATTTTTCATCGTTCTCTCTCTCATGGCAATTCCTGCATTTGGAAAGATATGCTTCTCCAAATGAATGATTCTGTGGAAAATCAATACATATTCCAAGAGAGGAACAGAAGAAGGAAAAAATCCATATACCCAACATTCATATCCAGGGGAGTTTTTCTAATGGATATTCTGTATAGCTGACCAAGATTGGACCACCACTGTAGGTGGTTAGAGACAGGGAATGCTATAAATCTCCAAGTCTATCTTCAGTACAATTTTGTTTGTTTCTTTGGAGCAACATGGCAGCTCCCAAAAGGACTTTCCATATGTATTAAGGATTCTCTTTAGCTTCCTAATCCCAGGAAGTGATAGGTGGTAAATTGAGGAATTAAAGTGCTATTGGCTATTTCTACTTCCAGATTTAATTTTTGGGTTCTTTGAATGAGTGAACCATGCATTAATTGTTTATTGTAATTGGCAATACAAGTAGATAGCAAAGCATCAGTGGTACAAATAGAAAAGCAAGATATTCCCTGCTCTTTTTGAACATTATAGTAGGTTGGGGAGGCAAAAGAAAAGGGGAAAAGGAAAAGACAAAGGAGAATCTGACTCATCCCATGGTTGATTTTAGCCCAGTTCTCATAGAGATAGGAGCCTGTTCTTCTTGGACATGACCAGACTACAAGAAAACTCTCCTCCATACAGGTTGTCTGGAGTTCATGCAAAGGACAAAATGGCAAAGGTTATTCATGGCCTGGCTTTCCGATTTAATTGTGAACTCTCTTGAGATAGTCTCTAGTTCCTAAAAGCAAACAGGTATAGAAAAGGAAGGGTTAACCTGTGCTCAAGGCCCAGACTTCTCATTGTTCTGAAGATTTTATTCATTATTGATATTACAGTATCTCACATCACTGAGATGGAAAGGTAGACTCTGTTACAAGGCAGAATTAATTAGAAACCTCCTGTTCTTGTGGGTGAAACAAAGAAAGGTAACTAGGTGGGCCCAAAATCAGGAAGACCTGAGTTCAAGTGCAGCCTCAGACACTTACCAACTGCATGACAGAGCAAATCACTTAACTTCTGTCTCAGTTTCCTCATCTGTAAAAGGGTGATAATAAGTATACTGCCTACTTCTGAGAATCTAATGAGATAATATTTGTAAAGTACTTAGCTTAGTGCCTGGCACAGAATAAATGTTACCTAAATACCAGCTATGATGGTGATGTAGACATTTTGCCTGAGAGCCTCAGCAAAGGCCAGTCACTCCCTGCTAGAGCCCTGTATACAGAAGGGGGGCATTTGACTAACAAGGGAGAGCCTCGTTCTGAGCTACTGACTTCGGAGGATTTCTGTGCTCTGGTAAATGGGTTTGCTCGCACCTATTTTATTGAAGAATATTCAGTTGTAAATTAGAAGTCTCTAGAGGTCTCTAAGCAGAAATAACTGTTCCATGTAGCTTCCTTAACCCCAGAAAAGGCTCACATCCTTGATTGCTATAGTTGGCTGAGCTCTACACAGATCTGGACTTGTGCTGGAATTGAGAAACTCAGCTTTCATGAGCATGGAGTGGAGGAGGAGGAAGACTGTTTTTTACTAAATTCCATATGGATTGTATAAAGAGACTTCTTGCCTAGAATGCAGCCCAGTCTAATTATCCAATCTTTCCTCCTCTGACACACACACATACACACACGCGCACACACACACACACACACAGTGTTATCTCAGCCTTGGGTTTGGGTACAGTAAGAAGCCATCATCACCCTTTCTTGCACCTATATCCGTAACAAAGTGTCTTGGTTGGTACCCACTTCTACCTAAAGGCTAGAACCTTTTCAAATCTGGAGCCTGGCAGCCTGGGCTAGAAGAGATGACCTCTACTGTCATTCCTGGCTGTAACATTCCATGAAATAAGGAGGAACTGCTTCTCACTAGTCTGTGTGTGAGTGTGTGTTGTTATTGTTTTCATGGTTCAAAAGTGGTGCTCTCAGAAATTCCTTCCCTGACATGGAAACTTCTCTGAGGAGCAGATATTAGCACTTTTCACATTATTTGGAAATTTTGTGGAAGCACGTCCTAAGGCAATGATTATCAACAAAATTATTTTCCTCTTTGGGATTAAGGCATGAGAGATTATTCCTCTTGTAAAATGCTGATATTAACATCAATAATTTTGATCAATTGAATAACCAACGAAAATTCAAGGAATGGTAATGAAATATGTTACTGTTTCCCAACTGAGAGATAATAGATTCAAGATACAGAGTGACGCCCATTTTTGGACATGGCCAAAAGTCAAGTCATGTTTGACTGTATACATATTTGGCATAAGACTTTTGGTTTTTAATTTTATTTTTCCAGGAAAGTAGGGAGAGGAGAAGAAGAGGGGAATTAGAGATAGGATTATTCCCAAAAGAAAAAGCAGTAAGAAGGGAAAAGAAAGGATGTCAGAAGGTATTACAGACAAGCAAGAGAGTTTGGGAAGCATTGTGTTGACTTTTTTTGTTAGATTAGAAAAGCAAGCTATATATAAGAGAAATCCATAATTTCATGTACTATCTCTTTACAACATATTTGGAAATGACCATTTTATTGGGGTTTGTTAAGTTCAGAATTTTAAAAAAAAGAAAAACTACAACACTTTAGCCTATAATCACTCAGAGTAGTCATTTTGAGTCTAGAAGACAGGGATTTTTCTTCAAAAAGGTGGCAGGCTCCTTAGGAATATTAAAATTGCTTCATTTTCTGGTTATTTCAACACAATTAACTCAAGCAAAATGTTAAGTGGCTATCATAAGAAGATCTTATACTAACTCCTATCATTTCAAAGAGGAAAAATTACCCAAGCCCTGCCCTCCATGAGCCTATATTCTCTTGGGATACAAGCAGAGGAGCAGGGGATATCATCAATACTTTCTAGTACTCAAGTCCATTGGATCTGCGACTTCATGGATTCAAGAGTTGCCTACAAAGGTATAGATTATGCCCATGTATGCCTGCTTACTTTATAAGACTTGTGTACATATTCTCCCAAAAGTTCATCACAGGAGGTCCACCTAACATTCTGAGGGGCCTTCCTTGTTCTATTTTTCCAAAATTTTCAGTCTAGTACAGTGGCTATCTATGTGTCATCATCACCCCTGCCATGTTATCAACCCATCCTCTTCCTGTCACATGATTTCTTGACCAAACCCTTTAGTCCTTCTTCAAGGTTCCTTATTAGTGATGTACATAACCTGTTCACACCAAGCATGGGTCTTTCCATTACCCATCTTCTGATGCTTATCTTGACTCATTCAGAGACAGTTGAATTCTATGACTTACTTCCAGGAGAACGTCAGTATTAAAAACCTGAGCCTGCTATTGTCATGGGAAGACTAGGGAATCCAATGTGGACACAGTCAGCAGTAATCCATGCAAAGGAAGATAGAAACAGAAATCCTAAAGCCAAAGATTATCGATTAAGGAAGCCATTGGAAGTCATCATGAAAGAGAATCTCTTCTATTTTTATATATAATCATCCATTTCCTTTCAATTCTTGGTATTGCTGGTGTGTATTTGTGTGTTTCAGCATTACCCATAGGGTCTGGTTTTCAGTAACTTATACTTCTGGAGGCTTACATGCTTTAGGTTCATCCAGGAATTTTTATATCAGAATCTGCTCTTGAGCTAACAGATTCTTCCTTCACTTAATCATGGCCTTTACAAAGTCTTTCAGTTAGCAATCCCCCTTAAAAGTGAATTTCAAAAGTGGCAGCTCTTAATATGGATACCAGTTTCCTTTAAGCACAATCATGGCATCCCTCCCAATTTATTTTTTTTAAGAGAGAACCAAGTTCTCATATTTACAACACCAATCATTTTCACTCCAAAACTTTCTAAATCCAATCTGCGAGATGTTTTTATATGTATATGTTAGTGTATGTTAAAACAGTTCTTTTTCTACTATTCCTATTAGGTATCAAGATTTCCATTTACATCAGTAGCATTGTCTTACATCTTTTGACAACTGATAGAAATTTCTTCTTTTACCAAAAAAACCCCCTTTATTCCATCCTTTTACTAAATATCTCTTTAATCTTAAATGGACATTGCATTACACACCAGCAAATATTAACAATGATGAGGCTTAGCCACCTGAATCCATAGCTGAACAAGGAATCCAGGTTTTGAATGATAATAGGAGATTGAAGTGAGTTTGCTATGTTCTTCCAATAGATTATAAGAGATTTAAAATTGGAAAATAATGTTAAGGACTATTTAATTCAGTTTCCTAATTTCATAGGTGAGGAAACTGAGGCCCAGTGAGGTAAAATGATTTGCCCACCATCACACAGATAGGACCACTGGATTATAGATCTAGGACTGCGAAGGCCTTTATAGGCTGTCTAATCCAACCCCTTCATTTTACAGATGAGAAAATTCAGGGCAAGTGAGACAAATCACTTGTCCAGGGTTTCACAGTTAGTGTTTCAAATCCGACACTCTATCCAGTAGACCAGGCTGCCCTTCACAATGGCAACCTATTCCTAGGTAATACAAGCCCCCATGAAGGAGAGGAGTCACTTCTGTCTTCACACAATAAACATTCATGAAAAGGACCCTTACTTCTTTGATTCTATGACCTTCCTTTTGTAATGGAAATGGCACCTGTTTATGTAGCTAGCATTCGTCTTTAAGGGGTCAGGAAGTCCATGTTTGGGATTTATCATGGTTTGGCTTCATTGATAACTGAGACATAAAAGGCATAGCCCACGGCTCTTTGGTGCTGGAGAGTTAAGTGAATTCCTATAGCCCTGCTTGGACATTTTTTGACCTAGTATAGTCATTGTCATGGAGAATATGGAGGAAAAAGGAGCAACCATTTTCTCTATATTATATCCTTCTAAATCTTATCCTTAGTTGTTTTTATTGCATTTGACAGTCCATGAATGTCTCATTGCCTTCCAATTTCAACCCTGAATCACTGGTCATGGCCCTAAACACCTTCTGACAGAAGGAAATTATTTCCTTAGATATCTATATCCTGGAAGAAAGGACTAATTGTCCCACCCTAGTTACGGCTCTGGATTTGCTGAGAGGAACTTCCTATGTCTGGCTGGCAGTGTCCCAGCTATGCTCCCATGCTGCATTTCCCACGAACCCCTTTGCCTTGACAAGCAAATCGATTTTAAGAAACAATGTATTTTATGAGGATATGGAGGACCTGTTTCTCCAATGAGCCATTTGTGATTCCTGACAGACTGCTCCAGGGGGAACATTCATCAGTGAGTGCCATGGATAGTTCAGGAGCTACCTGGCTTCCTAATACTTGTCTTGGCAGCTGATCTGACTCCCTGCAGTAGCAACGCTTACCTGAGCATCTCCAGCCCATGACACCACTTGCCTTCAAAGGATGAAAAATCTCTCTTCCTTTACCATCCTCCTGTAGGCAAATGATTCTGAATAATGGGTCCCATTCATTACTCCTCCTTTCTGGGTCTGTGTTCTCCTTTCATAGACCTGACGGGTCTGCCAGACTCTGGGGCTAACTTTCTTTGCTTTATTGACTGACTGCCTGACTGACATCAATACCTGTCTCCCAATTTATTATTAACTAATGCCAGTATTTAAATTCTCCAGTTGTACATATGCCTTGGAAATTGGTTTGGCCAGTACATGGGATCAAAAGTCTGATTGTGTTGGGATAAATCTTTCACCTGAATCATACTTTGTGGGATAAACCAGCATTTGTGATGTTGTGGAGGTGGTAGTAAGGGGAATGGAAAGGGAAAAGAGGTTGTCATGAGAATTTGGACTTTGTAAATGTTGCCCAGTGATGTGTTATGAATAGACTTGTCAGCCTAGAATGGGTGTTAGAGAAATAAACCAACCTCAGAGAGTGTCTTACTGATGTTTTTATATCTGAAGCATCTAGGTAGGGCACAGTAGGTGATTAAAATGCTTGTCCATTGATTAAGGCAAAAGCCATTGGTTTTGGAATCAGAGGACTTGGGCTGCACCTTACATCTGACTCTCCATCCAAGATCTCAGTGCTTTTACAATGGTCTCCCCCTTTCACTAGAATGCACTCCTCTTCACCTCTATCTCAAAGAATCTTTCTCTTCCTTCCAGATGTGCCTCCATCACTATTTCTACATGAAACCTTTCCTGATCCCCTAGCTGTGTGGATCCCCTCTCTCTCTCTCAAGCTACCTTGCATTCATATTTTTCATATTTATTCTGTTGATATATGTTTGTGTTTACACACACACACACACACACACACACACTTGTGTTTTCTAGCTGAATCAAAGCTCTTTGAGAACAGGGATTGTTTCATTCTTTGTAGTTGTAACCTCAGTGCCTAGCCCATAGTAGGTCTTTGATTAAAGCTCATTGATTGATTGTTGAGAATAAACTCACTGAATGTTGGCACTACCAAGGATCATAGAAACCATGTCTTCCAACCTCCTTGTTTGACAGCTCTGCCTCAGTGTTTCCTATTACAACACAATGGAGGCTCATTGAGTGCAGAAAGTGTCTCACTTTTGTCTTTCTATCCCCAGCACCTGGCTGGGAAAGAGAAAGTGTTTTATAAATGCTTATCGATTGACATATTGAAAAACAGAATCATTGGATTTAGGTCAGAGGAAATGGATGGAAGTCCTAGTTATTCAACTTATCTGTGTAGCATTGGACAAGCCATTTAACTTCATATGTAAATATGGGGATAACCATTATCCCACTTATTAATAGGATTGTAATGAACATTTTAAGATTTTGCAAAGCTTAAAATTTTGTAGAAATGCAAGCTAGGATTCTTGGTGGGGATAGGGAATCTGAGGTCCTAGAGGTAAAGTGATTTGATCAAAGTCCCAGAGTTATAAGGAAAAATAGGAATCAGGTCTCCCACCATCAGCAGTCAGAGACACAAGACACAGTTTCTCAATCTGGTAGTTTTTGTTATAGTTCTCTCAAGTCTGACAATCCTAGATGTACACACAGGTAACTTAGACCAGAGTTTGGCAAAAACGAACACTTGGAACATCATGACAGCAGAGTGGAGTCAGTTTCTAGCAAACTCTAAAAAGCTTTAAGAAACAGGCAGAAAAGACAGAGATCTGAGTGCTGCAGGCTATGATACAGCTGTAGGAAAGAAAGGTCATAGGATCAGAGATCAAGAGTGGAAAGGGATCATAGAAAGCCATAGAAGTCCAATCACTGCATTTTACAGGTCAGAAGATGGAGGCCCAAAGAGTTTCAATGCCTCCCCCAAAACAGAATGCAAGTTCTTGCCAGTAGGGACTGTTTTATCTTTGTACTTGTATCGTCAATGTCTAGCACAGTGCCTGACACATAGTAGGTGCTTAATAAATATTTGTTTATCAATTGGATCATAGATTTAGAACTAGGAAGGACCTCAGACATCATCTAGTTCAAACTTGTCTTTCTATGGCTTAGAACACTAATGACTTGCGCTAAATGAATCAAACAGGATTATAACTTACATGGAGTATTTTGTGGCAGAAGGGACCTATCTGCTTCCCTACCCCTCTTCTCGACTTACACATAGGAGAAATCGGAAGCTCCATTAGGTAAAATGGCAGACATGGCCCATGATTCTTCCTGGAGTAGAATAACCCAGAAATGGGTGCTTATAAAAGGACAGAACCTTATGAAAGCCATGGACCCCACAATCTCAAGGATGTCCCTTGGAATCTGCAAACTCTTGTACTCAAAATACAAAATTACATGTAGCCAGCTACCAAGATCAGCATGATGACTCACCCTCTGGATGAGCAGCTTTGTGCGAGTATGACTGAACATCATTAACCCTGCTTTGGCTTTAATATAAACCCATATATTACATGGAGACCTTTCTCCCTTAGAGGAATTGACCAAAAGACTCCTCTTTACACCTTGACATTTTAAGCA
This sequence comes from Bettongia penicillata ogilbyi, assembly GCA_023548195.1. NCBI lineage: Eukaryota > Metazoa > Chordata > Mammalia > Diprotodontia > Potoroidae > Bettongia > Bettongia penicillata. The sequence continues at coordinate 299,859 of JAJHZJ010001085.1, forward strand.
ATTTCAATCTGTTTCTTCCTCAATAAACAGAGGAAATGAAGACCAGTAGTTCTCTGAAAACTGTTCAAACTCCCCTAGTGATATTAAAACAACCTTTTTTGGATGATGATGATACCTTGCATGAAAGTATCAAATCCCCTGGTAATCCTCAACTAATTAATTCTCCCTGCACCCTTGGATAGGAAGGATCATTTTTATCCTCTAGGTTTTTATTTTCTTTTTAAAATTTTACTGAGACTTTTGAGAGATGTGAACAAGAACTGCCATTTCCTCATTGCTTTTTACCACAGGCTTTGGAATACATTTCCCAAATGTCTTTTGTCATTTTCTCCAGTCTCCTGCTGTTCTGTTGCCTACGTTTCTTGACCCTTCTGTTTTCTGCACATACAACTCATCGCTGGGTATCATCTCTCCCTTTCTTCAACCAGACCTAAGTCCTCCTTTCCCCAAGTGGGTGACCAGGATGGTTAGGGCACTTGAAAGTGTGCCAAGTAAGGATCCATTGAAGAGACTAAGCATGTCTCTTTCTATATAAGACTTTAAGGTTTTCAAAGTATTTTGTTCATGGCTACCCTCTGAAGTAGCTACGGATTTTACAGATGAGGAGAAAACGAAAGCTCTGTGGGGTTCAGTGACTTGCAAATGAACAAAGCTGCTTAGTGTCTGAGGTGAGAATTTAACCCAGGCCTCCTGATTCCACATTTCATTATTCTATCCACTTTATACTCAACTACCTCTCTGAAGATGTTTTGAAATTCTTGAGACAAAGAAGTATTCATTCTCTGCTCTTAATAACTACAGGGAGTTTTTGTTGTATTAACTTGTCTAAGACAAGAATGAGAATAGGAGCCAGAAATCGGATCACCAGTCTAAAGGGTATCTATTATGCTGTTTCTTAAAAGCCAGAGAGACCTTCAATGATAGGTAATAGCTATTAATGAGAAGATCCCTGAATTTTGGCTATACTCTCTCAGTCCTAATATATCTTATGGACAACTCTCTTATTATAAACAATGACTATTACTGAGGATTTGTCAGATGACTTTCTATTGGTGACAAGGGCTGTTTCCATATTGGCTCTGATGTGCTGAAACCGCCACAGAATCTGTTTTGGAATTTGCCTTGAAAGAGCACTGGCTTTGGAGTCAAAGGACCTAGGTTGGAATTCTGCCTCTGATCCTATCTGTGTGACCTTGGGCAAGACATATAATCTCTGTGAGCCTCAGTTTTCCCATCTTTAAACTGAAGGGGTTGGACTATTTTTCCAGCTCTGAATCTACAATTCTTTTACACCAAATGCCTCTCAGTTTCTTAATATTTAAAATGGGAGGAGATGGAGTAAAACTAGATGGTTTTGGATCCCTTCAGCTTCAGCTTTAGAATCCTTTGATCCTGAAAGAAGAACTTTTAAAAATGTAAATGAACCTCTAATTGGTGGACAGGACCAACCTTCGTTTTGTTCTTGGTCTGGCTGTTTCCCTTCTGCCCCACCCTTCTCATGCTAGAGGGAAAAATATAGGGGTCTGCCACTGGACAGGAATACTGTGGGCTTCTGCTTCAGAGCTGGACATGAGATTGAAGTCAGAGCAAATCACACCGTGAAATGTGGCTCATACCTCTGTTTATATATGGACATCATTTCCGTCTGCCAATCCTCATCACATTTGGAGACTATCATTCTGTCAGTGACTCTGGGCAGCCAGAACTCTCAACTCTAATTCCATGAGATTAGACAGAGCCCCCTCTCTCTGAGGACTGATTATCTGGAAATAGGATGTAGTTCAGGACTTTGCAAGGAGGATACACTCACAGACAGGATATCTCTTTTTTAACAATATGGGCAGCCAGTGCTGGAGTGAGTTAATAAGGCCAGACTCCAAATCACTTTTGACAGCCCATGGAACCATGCTACAAACTATCTAGCAAGTGGCAGCCACTGTTAAAATAACATGGCTCTATCACACCTTTGGCCTCCATCCAGGCCACCCTGCATTGACTTACTGAGGACAAACTCCTCTGCCTGGCTTTCAAGGACTCCTACGATATGGTGCTACCCACCTTTTCTGACTTATTTCACCCTCCACTATTGGTCACACTATGTCTCAACTTTTCTCTGATTTCCAATTCCTATGCACTATACTGGTAATCATATTCTTGCCTGTGTTTATAATTCCCACTATCTCCCTCTGTAATTTGTTAAATTCCTGTCCTATCCTAAAGGCCAAGTCATATACTCCCTCTTCCAATATGTCTTCCTTCTTTCCTCTGAGTTGGTCATGATTTTTTCCTCCTATAAACTCTATAAACATGGCTATCTCTCATACACACACACTGAATTGTAATTATCTCTACCTGTGTCATAACCCCTACAGGAAACTACTGATAAAAAATTATTCACATTTTGGTAGTAATTTTAGGTATAGAAAGCACTTTCTTCTCAGTAAATTTATGAAAAAATTGTGAAAGTATGAGTTCCATTTTGACAGATGAAGAAACTAAGGACTGGAAATGTGATTTATGCAGGGTTACCTATGATATCGCAAAGCCAAAACTTGCCCTGTAAGATTCATGAAGGTATGGGCCATATTTATTTATCTTCTCTCTCTTTGTATTTTACCCAACACCCAGCACAATTTTCTGTATGTAGAATGTACATAATACATGTTTGGTGAACTGAATTTAATTTCACTCAATTGGCTTCCTTTTTGATCTAGTAATGTATGTCATAGTTTAATGTGAAAAACCCTGAAAATCATTCATTGTGACTCTATGACTGATTAGGATTTCCTAAACAATGTTTATTTTGGAGGTCAGAGACAAGAGTGAAACATGATGTTTGAGAGATGAATAATAAAAATGAAGGAGGAGGAAGAGAAATTGGAAAAGAAAAAAAAGAAGAGCAATAAAGGAAGAGGAAGGAGGAGGGAGGAAGAGCAAAAAGTAGGAAAAGGAAGGCGAAGGGGGAATTGGAAAAGGAAAAGAAAGGAAGGAAAGGGAGGAGGAAGGAAGATGAGATAAAGAAAGATAAAAGAGGAAAGGGAAGAAAAGAAGGAGGACATAGAAGAGGAAAAAAGGAAAGAGGGGAGAAAGGCAAAGTGGAAGGAAAGGAAGGAGGAGGAAGGGGGAGCAGATAGAAGGATGAAGAAAAAGAGGAAGGAGGAAAATGAATGCAAAGAGGACAAAGAAAAGTAAGGAGGAGAAAGGAGATCAAGAGGAAACAAAAGCGGAAGAAAAGATCAACAAAGAACGGTGGCTAGAATGTACCTAGGGCGCTAAAGTTTCTAGCTGTTGCATGTGTGCAACACATATACATCTTTAGATCACAACTTTAGAACTGGAATGGGGCTTTTGAGGTTATCTGGTCCAATCTTCTCATTTTACGGATGAGGAAACTGAAGCCCAGAGAGATGAAGTGACTTACCCAGGATTACCCAACTAGCAAGTTGTCTTCCTGACTTTAAGACTAGTGCCTCATTCACTCTGCTACCCTCTTCCCTGAGGAGATCACACACCTGTTCTATCCATCAACAGAACCAGGTGCCAACCACTTTGCTAGGTGCCAGGGATACAAAGACATTATTATTTCTGGAAGAGGTTCCTTCAGAGCTTAGCCTTCTCCAAAGGTTGAGAAAAGTTTCAAGTTGAAAGACCAGGCTTTTTGTTGTCCTGTTTCCTAGAGTCTGTAGCCATTTCTCTGAAAGAGCTGAGCCTATGGCCTCTCTGGAATTGTAGTTCATTAGAGAATGCAGACAGCCAGTGTCCAGGTATGCATCCACTGGGCCCTGCCTCCTGCCCTGCTCCCTTCTATAAGAAGTCTTCACCAAATACTAGTGTCTTCCCTCAGTTGATTATCTCTAAATATGTATATATAGACTGGGGAGCTGATTGTGTTGTTGCATTTGGCTTTGGACAGAACCCTTCTAGAAACTGGCATTCAGTTCTGGCTGCCATGTTGTAGGAAGGCCATTGATGAACTGGAGCATATATAGAAGATGGTGACCAGAATGGAGAGTGGACAAAAAGATTTGCCATATGAAGATCAGCTAAAGGAATGAAGCCTTTTTAGCCTAGAGAAACTATCTTCTGATATTTGAAAGATTGTCATATGAAAGAGGGATTTGCCTCATTCTACTTTTTTCCCCCAAGTACTTCAAAACACCTTTTTTCAGCTAGTGAACCAAAAACGAATTTAAGATGTTTCATCTGGAGAATCAGTCAATATTACTAAGTTCTAACTAGGTGCCAGTCATTGTACTAATCATTGGAGTTTAAAGTAAAAAGAATGAAACAATCCCTATCCAAAAGCAGATTATATTCTAGTAGAGGAGATAAGAATTATACGTAAAAAATATGTCCCAAATAAAATATAAAGTGAATAAATACAAATATATAAAAATTAATTAACTTGGTTGCAGTGAATAATTACTTGGAAAAAATTGGTGTCATATTGTTGACAGGAATTCGTAAGTCGACATCAACATTAACAAGTGATATTGTCATGGTCTTCTTTTTGTTTTCTTTATTCTTTCCTGTTAAATGCAAGGCATTTTGGGAGGGAAGACACTGGTAGTTGAGGAGATCTGGAAAGGCTTCATGAAGAAGATGATGCCTGAACTGAATCTTAAAGGAATCGAGGGACTAGATTATACAGAGATAAGGAGACAATCCATTTTAGGTATGAAGATGCAGGGAAAGGGAGCAACATGTAAATAGATCAGAAATGGGAGGTCGAATATTGTACATGAGGAACAAAGAGAGAGCCAAATTAGTTGGATCACAGAGTATGGGAGGGAAAGTAATATCCAATTAGATTAGAAAGAGTAGGGGTTTGGGAAAGATAGGTATCAATGAGCATCATAGCAGGTCTTAAGTATTTGTAGGCAGCAGCACAGGCTGGAGCAGTCCAGAGACAGGTGTCTTTACGGCAGGAACTGAAGCTGCTCCCTGTGAACCACAAAATGATCGAGGGGGTGGAGCAAATCATTGGAATGGTCCACTTAAGTTGAGGGAAAGCTGACCGTATATCCAGTTAGTATGTCACAGTAGATGGACTTCTGGATCATTTATGCACTATTTGGTTATTTTGATCACATCTTGCCTTTCTATTATTTCTTTCTGGATTTTAATATAATATAGAAATATAAAATTTTATGGGATTTATTTTAGATCTTACTGTGTTACTGATGCTACTATTTTTATCAATTGATTTCTTTTCTAATTCTCTGGGGTTTTCTAAGTCATGTTAACAAATAGGGAAGTTTGCTTTGTGCCTGTGTTTATGCTTTCAATTTCTTTCTCTACTATTATTATCACAAAACGATCATCATTGGCATAACAGCCCCGTCAGATAACAATGACAGTGGGGAATTTCCTTATTTTATTACTGTATTAATAAAGTTTCTAAATGTTCTCACATTGCAAATAATGCTAGGTTGCTTTTTGTTTGTTTGTTTTAGATAGAGGTAGAGATGGGATCTCAGGTATATACCTATGATTTTATTGGTCTAGGGAGCCTCCTAGATGAAGAAATCCTTTTTGCCATTGCAGGTTAGCAACTCCTCTGCAATTTATAGCTCTAAATAGTTTCTCAGAGCATGGTGAGGTTGAACAACTGGCCCCAAATGAGAAAGGATATTTTAATCAAAAATGGAACTTGAGGGAGGAGCCAAGATGGTGGAGTAGAAAAATTCACATATGTTAGCTCCTAACCCACAGCCCATAAAATACCTATACAGAAGAACTCCCAACAAATTCTGGAGCAGGAGAAGCCACACAACAACGGAGTAGAGGAGATTTCTGTTCCAGAGAGCTCTGAAAAACCGACACCAAGGGTCGGTTGCTCACTGGACCCAGAGCAGAGTCCATCCCTGCCTTGGCCATACAGCACTGAGAGGAGCGGATCCCAGCAGGCTTCAGGGATGGAATCTGCAGCAGCCATGTAGGTCCCTCAACCCACAGACACCAAAGGTCAGTGAGAGAGCCTTTTGGGCTGGCCAAGAGGGGAGTGGGGTGTCTCCATAACTCAGGCCCCCTCGGGAGGCAGCAGCAGAGGCGGCAGCAGACCGGAGCTCCCAAAGCAGGCAGGAGCTCGAATTCATTGTTGAAGATCTCCGCATAAACCAGGGAACTGAGCCTGGTGTGGTGGCCCTGCGCACACCTGAGCAGTTGAACTTAATCTCACACTGAATAGCAGCCCTGTCCCCACTGAAAGCCCTGAGGCTGGGAAGCAGCATTTGAATTTCAGCCCCCAAGCACTAGCTGGGTGGATCTAGAGGCAAGTTGGGCGGGGGGGGGGGAGTGGAAACTCAGAAGTCAAGTAACTGGCTGGGAAAATGCCCAGAAAAGGGAAGAAAAATAAGACTATAGACAGCTTCTTTGAGCAGGTGCAAATGTTCCTGCCTTTCAGTTCTGATGACGAGGAAATATTCTTACCATCAGGGAAAGACGTGGAGGTCACGGCCTCTGTATCCCAGACACCCCAGGGGGATGTCCAGTGGGCTCAGGCCTTGGAAGAGCTCAAAAAGGATTTTGAAAAGCAAGTTAGACAGGTGGAGGAAAAACTGGGAAGAGAAATGTCAGAGATGCAACAAAAGTATAAAAAAACAGGTCAATACCTTGGTAAAGGAGACCCAAAAAAATGCTGAAGAAAATAACACCTTGAAAAATAGGCTCACTCAATTGGCAAAAGAGGTTCAAAAAGCCAATGAGGAGAAGAATGCTTTCAAAAGCAGAATTAGCCAAATGGAAAAAGAGGCTCAAAAGCTCACTGAATTTAATAGTTCTCTCAAAATTAGAATGGAACAGATGGAGTCTAATGACTTTCTGAGAAACCAAGAAATCACCAAACAAAACCAAAAGAATGAAAAAATGGAAGAGAATGTGAAACATCTCATGGGAAAAACAACTGACCTGGAAAATAGATACAGGAGAGACAATTTAAAAATTATGGGACTACCTGAAAGTCATGATCAAAAAAAGAGCCTAGACATCATCCTCCATGAAATTATCAAGAAAAACTGCCCTGACATTCTACAACCAGAGGGCAAAATAAGTATTGAAAGAATCCATTGATCACTGCCTGAAAGAGATCCAAAAAAGAGAAACTCCTAGGAACATTGTGGTCAAATTCCAGAATTCCCAGCTCAAGGAGAAAATCTTGCAAGCAGCCAGAAAGAAACAATTCCAGTATTGTGGAAATACAATCAGGATAACACAAGATTTAGCAGTTTCTACATTAAGGGATCGAAGGGTGTGGAATAGGATATTCCAGAAGTCAAAGGAACTAGGACTCAAACCAAGAATCACCTACCCAGCAAAACTGAGTATAATACTTCAGGGGAAAATATGGTCTTTCAATGAAACAGAGGACTTTCAAGCATTCTTGATGAAAAGACCAGAGCTGAAAAGAAAATTTGACCTTCAAACACAAGAATGAGAAGAAGCATGAAAAAGTAAACAGCAAAGAGAAATCATAAGGGACTTACCAAAAGTGAACTATTTACATTCCTACATGGAAAGACAATATTTGTAACTCTTAAAACTTTTCAGTATCTTGGTAGTTGGTGGGATCACACACACACACGTACATGCATGCACGCACACACACATACACACATGCACGCACATACAGAGACAGAGAGCACATAGTGAATTGAATAGGATGGGACCATATCTTAAAAGAAATTAAGGTAAATGGTGAGAGAGAAATGTAGGGGGAGGAAAGAGGGTGAAATGGAATGGGGTAAATTATATGTCATTCAAGAGGCAAGCAGGAGACTTTTTAGTGGAGGGAAAAAGAGGAGAGCTGAGAAAAAAAAAACAAGAAGTTTACCCTCATCACATTCGACTAAAGGAAGGAATAAAATGCACACTCATTTTGATATGAAAACCTATCTTACAATTCAGAAAAGTGGGGGAGAAGGAGATAAGCAAGGGGGGATGATGGAAGGGAGGGCAATGGGAGGAGGGAGCAATTTGAAGTCAACACTCTTCGGGAGGGACAGGATCAAAAGACAGAATAGAAACAATGGGGGACAGCATAGGAAGGAGGAAAATACAGTTAGTCTTACACAACACGACTATTATGGAAGTCATTTGCAAAACTACACAGATAGGGCCTATATTGAATTGCCTGCCTTCCCAAAGGGAATGGGTGGGGAGGGAGGGATGGGGACAATTTGGAACCCAAAGTTTTAGGAACAACTGTTTAGTACTGTTGCTGCTACTAGGAAATAAGACATACAGTTAATGAGGAATAGAAATTCATCTGGCCCTACAGGACAAAAGAGAAGAAGGGGACAAGAGAAGGGAGGGATGATAGAAGAGAAGGCAGATTGGTGATAGGGAAAATAGAATGCTCGGTGTATTGGGGTGAGGGAGGGGATAAAAGGGGAGAAAATTTAGAACCCAAAATTTTGTGAAAATGAATGTAAAAAGTTAAATAAAAAAATTTTTATTAGAAAAAATACAATAAAAAAATTTAAAAAACTGGGTATAATACTGCAGGGGAAAAACTGGTCTTTCAATGAAACAGAGGACTTTCAAGCATTCTTGATGAAAAGACCAGAGCTGAAAAGAAAATTTGACCTTCAAACACAAGTATGAAAAGGTAAACAGCAAAGAGAAGCCATAAGGGACTTACTAAAGTTGAACTGTTTACATTCCTACATGAAAAGACAATATTTGTAACTCTTGAAACTTTTCAGTATCTGGGTAGTTGGTGGGATTACACACACACACACATACACATACACACACACGTGCACGCACACACAGAGACAGAGAGCACAGAGTGAATTCGATAGAATGGGATCATATCTTTAAAAAATGAAGTTAAGCGGTGAGAGAGAAATGTATTGGGAGGAGAGAGGGAGAAATGGAATGGGGCAAATTATCTCTCATAGAAGAGGAAGGCAGGAGACTTTTTAGTGGAGGGAAAAAGAGGGGAGGTGAAAGAAAACATGAAGTTTACTCTCATCATTTTTGACTAAAGGAAGGAATAAAATGCCCACTCATTTTGGTATGAAAACCTATCTTACAGCACAGGAAAGTGGGGGAAAAGGGGATAAGCAGGTAGGGGAGATGATGGAAGGGAGGGCAATGGGAGGAGGGAGCAATTTGAAATCAACATTCTTGGGGAGGGACAGGATCAAAAGACAGAATAGAAACAATGGGGGGCAGGATAGGATGAAGGGAAATACAGTTAGTCTTAGACAACACGAGTATTATCGAAGTCATTTGCAAAACTACACAGATATGGCCTATATTGAATTGCCTGCCTTCCCAAAGGGAATGGGTGGGGAGGGAGGGATGGGGAGAAGTAGGAACAATTGTTGAGTATTGTTCTTGTTCCTAGGAAATAAGAAATACAGGTAATGGGGAATAGAAAGTCATCTGGCCCTACAGGACAAAAGAGAAGATGGGGACAAGGGAAGGGAGGGATGATAGAAGAGAGGGCAGATTGGTGATAGGGAAAATTAGAATGCTTGGTATATTAGGGTGGGGGAGGGGACAAATGGGGAGAAAATTTGGAACCCAAAATTTTGTGAATATGAATGTAAAAAGTTAAAGAAATTTAACTAAAAAAAATGGAACTTGAACTCCTGGCATTTATCTATTATACCATGCTGCTTCTCATTCACACACATACACCTTTAAAATCATTTTTTAAATGTCTGTTCTGTTCCTGTGATTTCTTTGGGGTTTTAGCATGGATGAGTTTTGTACTTTCCCAAAAGTTTGGAGTTTTGGAGCCATAATCATATAGTGTGGCATTTCTTGCTTTATTTTTCTTCTCAATATGACTAATTTTGTCAATCCCCAATCCCCACCCCCCACCATGCTGAGCCAATTTTGCATCTTTTGCATGAACCCTAGTTGGTCACAGTAAATAATTACTTGAAAAAAAATTGGTGTCATATCGTTCCCAAGATTTTATAAATTGAGATCAACATTAGCTATGGATATTGTCATAGTCTTCTATTTGTTTTCTCTATCCTTTCTTGTTCATCTAATTGTGCCTATATTTGTTTCATAAAAAGGAGTCAGTGCTTTCTCCATTTTTGAGAGTAATTGCTAGCATGCAGTCAAATATAGAAAGTTCAGATAATTCTTTTTTATTTCATCTCTATTGTGATTTTCCCTTGTTCATTTTTTTATCTTAGTAATTTAATTTTGTTCCTCTTATTTTTGCTCAGGTTAGCTAAAGGCATATTGATTTTGTTAGAGTTGTCAAATAATCAGCTTTTGGTTTTGTCTATTGGTATGCTTTTTTCTTTCCATTTTATCCACAGGGTTGACTTTCTGACAAAGCTCTCCATTTTCATGGTGTAATTTCAAGGTTATTGGGGCAGTGGAGATTCACAAATTGCTCTCCCCTCTTACACTTTCATAAAAATGTATCCATAGATTTTCCATTTTCTGGTTTATGACCAAATATGAAAAAAATTAAAAGAAAATTATGTCACTCAAAAAGGTTTTTTTTTTTTTGCAAGTGAATGGAATGCCAGGTTTAAAGTCACAATGACACTATTCTCTCATTCTTTCCCCTCTCTCTCTCCCTCCCTCTCTTTCTCCCCTCTTTCTCACCTCTTCTGACTGTCTCTTCTCCCCACCCAGTTCTTAGTTACTGGGAAATACTGCACTAAAGGTCCCTGTATAATTCATGAATGAGCACCTCTATTTGAGGAGCTTGTATCTCAGAATTGTTTGTCCCTACTGACTGATTTTTCTCTCTTTGTTTCACACAAGATATCCTTTTCTTGCCCATTTCATCAAACCTGTATTAAGGGGAGGAGGGAGTACACCTTCCATATATTAATTAGGAGAAAGAATTTTCCCCAAAAGAATGGAAGTTCCATAAGGTCTAGAGGGGTTTTAGTTGTTTTGTCTTATTTTTGTATTCCCAGTGCCTTACAAAGGATGGAGCATAAATCAGTGCTTCATGATTGATTAACTGGATTCAGTTTCTGCCTCTGATAGATGTTATCTTTGTGATCATTAGCAAATCGTTTTACTCTCGGTGTATTGTTATAGATTTGATAAAGTTCAACTTACTATTTGTAAATTTTCGTCCATCTTATTTTTATTCACTATTTTCCTTCTCAGCCTTTCTTTTTACCCTATCCCTGTTGCCTTCTCTTTTTCCCTTACCCTTTTATTACTTATTTTACCAGCACCTCTAAAATTCTTTCCCTTATCTTCTCCCCCCACCCTCCTAATCTTATTCTATACACCATTTTTAGAAGTCGCTTCCCCATCCTATCCCCTAGTTTTCTTACCCTTCCAGAAGTTCAGAAGATTTCTACACCTCTTCAAATTGTATTCTTTGCTTCCTCTTCATCCCAGATGAGAGTATTCTTCCAATATTACTGGCTCTCTACCCCACCTGTTTCCTCTGTATTAGTTCTTCCTTTCATCCCTTATTTTTATGAGAAAATTGCTCCTTTTTATCTTTTCCTACACAATTTTATTTTTTGGAGTCATTCCATCATACACAACTCAGCCACAATCTTTCTTTCAAACTACCTTAGTAATGATAACAGTTTTAAGAATATTGGTAACATTTTCCTATATCATAAGTAAAGTTTAACCTTTATCAATGCCTTATAATTAGTATTTAATGACTTATTTATGTTTCTTCTTTATATTTTATATCAAATTTTCCATTGAGTTCTGATCTTTTTGCTACAAATACCTGAAAGTCTTTCAATTCATCAAATATCCATTTTTTTCATTCAGGATTATATTCAACTTTCCTGGATAAGTCAATCAACCCTCCTTTGTTCTGAAATATAGTGTTCTAAGACTATGGTCATTTCATGTAGATCTTATGGAATCCTGATTTTTTTTTTTGCATTATATAATTTTTTTCTTGTTGCTTGCAATATTTTCTCCTTGGCCTGAGAATTTTGAAATGTGCATATGATATTCCTGTAAGTTTTTTTCCTACTATCTCTTTCACCTGGTTATAGGTGGATTCTTTCTATTTCTACTTTGCCTTCTTCTCCTGGAACTTCAGAACAATTTTCCTTAATAATTTCTTATAACATTGTATCCAGAATCTTTTTTTAATAATAATTTCAGGTAGTACAATAATTCTTATACTGTCCTCAATCTCTTTTCCAGATCAGTTGTTTTTCTAATGAGATGTTTCAAATTGTCTTCTATTTTTTTTCTAGTTTTATTCTATCTTGGTATTTTATAATGTCATTCAATTCCACTAGCCCAATTCTAGTTTTCAAGGAGTTATTTTTTTCTTAATATTTTGCATCTCCTTTTCTAATAGGTTATCTTCCTTTCCATAATTTTCTTGAATTGTTTTCATTTCTTTTTCTAATTTTTCCTCATTTTCTCTTATTTGATTTTTTAAATTCCTTTTTATTTACTTCCTTATGATTTTGTATCTGTGTTGCCAGGTTGTTAACTTTCTTTTCATAATTTTCTTGAATTGCTCTTTTTCTAACTTTTTCTTATCCTCTCTTATTTGATTTTTTAAAAACCTTTCTTAAAGTTCCTCCAAGGTTTCTTTTGGGGCTTGATTTTACTCTTTAATGGTCTTTCCCTCCCCCCCCATTATCTTCCTCTGTATCAGTGGTTGGATTAGTTTTCCTTTGTTTACTCATTTTTATTTTTAATTTGTCTTATTTTATTTTCAGCAGCTTAATGTTATTATTATCAAGTTTTAACCCCAAATTGTAGGTAATGTTGTCCTAGGCCTCAGATCCTTCTTACTGTTGTTTGCTGAATTCTGCTCAACCTCAGGGACTCTTCACTTTCTCCCTTAACCCCCAACCATGATGTACCAAAAATCTTCTTGCACCCTGTGGTTCCACACTCACCAGGTTTGTGCTCACTCCTCCTTCCCCACAACCACAGCTGGGGATCACATCTGGTCAGTACCCATTAGACCTGACTTCTGGTATGACTCATAATTTTACAAATTCTTGTCAATCCTCTATCAATTTTGGATATCAGACATTTGTCAGAAAACATAGAATTTAGAGCTAGAAAGGACCTTAGTGGTTTTTCAGTTCAACCCTCTCATTTGAAAGGTGAAGAATATGGAGGTCACTGAGGTCAAGGAGTGTGTTTGAAGGAGAGATCTCTTTCCAAATAGATGTCAATCTGAATCCACTAGAAAGTGATTTGAAGACAGAAGTTTAGTTTTTATCTGTAATATCTAGCCTAGTATATGACAAGCACTAGGTCCTCAATAAATGTTTGAAGAATTAAATTGTCCCATCTTTTCTTTTATTTTGAATCGCATTATTTTTGTGTGTGTGCAAAAGCTACTTAATTTCACCTGATCAAAGTGATTTATTTTGCCTTTTATTTTCTCATTATTACACCTATTATAGTCTCTTCCCTTACTGAAAGTTATAAAAGATAACTTCTGGATTCCTCAAATTTTTTTCATTGCATGACCTTTTAATATGCATATTGTTTTATCTATCTGAAATTTCTTGAGGCTTGTGGTGCAAGGTAGGTTTGACTATTATTGAATTGCATCATTTTGACTGAACTGATGCTGGTAAATTCTAGGCAGTTATTTTTATTTCCACATCTGAATTTATTGCAGGGATAAGAGGTAAGGATGTAGATAATCTGATGTTTTATGTACCATCATTTCTAACATTTAATGATTCAAAGCCCTCATATTTTGCATGAATAAGTTTAACCTACCTTACTTGCTATCCAACTTACATATCTGTCAGTTTGGTAACTTGGGAGCAGGATTATTTTTTTACATATTATATGCTTCCTTTTCATTTTCTTTGATTTCTGGAATGCTCCCTTTGCTTATTTTGTAAGGTATGAGTGAATATTTTATCACTCATAATCCCCTATTTGATAGGTACATTAGACTTTTTTAGTAATTCTTAAAGAACAAAGTCTCCCAAGGTGTAGCATCGGGGTGACTCTGGTGTTTAGAGTTAAGACAATAGAGACAAGAGTTTTGGCAGATTAGTTCTGGAAGGTCTTAGCAAGCTAGAATGACTTTGAGCACAGACCCTGAGATGTCCTGTCTTCCTATCCTATGAGCATTAGGTTCTATGAGCAAGGCGATGGACTTCAATTCAAGGTGAGACACTAAGGAAGGTTTCGCTATTATTATTATTATTGCTTGATTTTTTTTAATTTTTCTATCACAACTTATGAAATAATACAATGAATCATGAATGAGCCTGTAAAGGACAGGATTATAAGTCCATAAAAGTAGAACTGCAAGAGATTATAGAAGGTATCTACTCCAATCCCTTAGGTTACGGGAAATATTTTACGGAAAGATTTTTTTCCCCAATCTCTATTGATTGGTAATCGATAAAATACAAGCTCTTTGAAGGCAAAAACTGTGTTTTACACTTTGTTTCCCCAACACCTAGCACACAAGCTGGCAGGTAGTATGCACTCAATAAATGTTTGATGAAATTAATTGAATTATCCAAACTGTTCTTTTAATTCCAGTAAATTTATGTAAAAACTTTTTTTATTTCGTGCATGTAAAATTATTTTATCTTTTATAGTCTCCTATCCTGTATTGACTTTCAGATTTTTCTTCTGTTTACAGATGTAAAAGTTATATCTTCTTAACCTCCTCTAATTCGATCATAGCTTGACTTTTTGTGTTTGGAGATTTTTATGCATTTGAAATTTATTGTGGTATATGGTGTAAGAAAGTTTTGACAAGTATGAGACAGGCCTTAGCCGCATCTTTTTGACTAAACTGATTTGGGTCGACTCGGGACAGCTATTTTTATTTCCACATCTGAATTTGCTGCAGGGAGTGGGTTGAAAGCAGAGGTATAGACTATCAGATGGTTTATGTACCATCATCTCCAACATTTAATGGTGTAAAACTTGTCCTTTGTATGGATCAGCTTTAACCTATCTGACTCTCTATCAAAATCGCATATCTCTCAGTTCAATAACTTGGGAGCAATATAAGAATTTTAAATTAATTGCTCCCCTTCCACCTTCTTGGAATTAGGCTTCTCACTTGGCTTGGTTTCTCACTTTCTGGCCATGCATACGATATTTTGACATTAACAATAGCCTATTCTGTAAATGCATTAGACTCTTTTGTAATTTCTAATGAATAAAGTCACCTCCAACCCCCACCCCAAGGCTTCTTGTAGCATGGAGGTAACTCTAGATTCTTGAGAGCTATGACATTGGAGTGGGACTTCTGGGAGTTCTAACTAATCAGGAATGGCTAGAAGAAGAGAGCTTTCAATATACTGTGGGTCAGTCATCTGAGAACTAGACTATGCAAACATGGGAAGACTTGAAGTGTATCAACAGGTAAGAGGACCAGTAAGTGGTATAGTGGATGGCATGCTGGACCTGGAATCAGGAAGTCTTGAGTTCTTAGACAGTTGGTAGCTGTGTGTTGGGCAAGTCACTTAACTTCTGTCTCAGTTTTCTCATTGGTAAAATGGGGATGATAATACCATCTACCTCATAGAGTTGCTGTTGAGACATCTATAAATTGCTTTGCAACCTTAAAGTGCCATGTGAATGCTAGCGTTTTTAATGCACATTTCCATCCCTCATTGAAGAATGAGAGAATGGCCTTCTTGGAGTCTCACATTTTTCATTTTAGCCCATCTAGTAAATGATATAGATGTTAGCTACTAATATTTCTGTATGTATATATATATTTAATATTCTGTATATACATATGTATGTATATCTATATATGTATATATGTGTGTATATATATGACCAGCTACAAAACTAGAACCCTGGGCCCGGAGTCAGGAAGACTCCTCTTCCTGAGTTCAAATGTGGTCTCAGAAACTCACTAGCTGTGAGACCCTAGACAAGTCACTTAACCCTGTTTGCCTCAGTTTCCTCATTGGTAAAATGAATTGGAAAAGAAAATGGCAAATCATTCTAGTATCTTTGCCAAGAAAGCCCCAAATGGGGTTACGGGGAATTGGACATAACTGAAATGACTGAACAATAACATGTATATTTATACTTTTATAGACATAGATATAGATATGTCTATTGGCCACTGCAACTTATAAAACCATGTGATCAAATGTGGGTGAGCTACAATCTATATTAGCTGTAAGTTCATTGGATCATAGATCTGGAGCAAGAAGAAAACTCATGGGTCATCTAGTCCAATCCTTTCATTTTACAGATTTAGAAAGTGAGGTTCAAAGTCACAAAGGTAATCAATGGTAGAGAGAGGATTTGAACTCAGGTTCTATCACTCTGATCTGAGTTCAGTGCTCTTCTAATGCACAAGACAAACTCTCAGCAGTAAGAAGACTAACATTCAGGAAATCATTTGTGTTTCTAAGTATTACAGCAAATTTAAAAAGCTATTATTGACCCATCCATTTTCTAGATCCATGAAGTAAAATGAAAAGAGAGCTAGAGTTGGAGGTAGGGGAGTCTTGTGTTCAACCTTTGTCTTTAATCCCCTCTAGCTGTGTGATCTTGGACAAGTCACTTTAAAATTTTTGTGCCTCAGTTTCCTCAAGTGTAAAATGCAGATAAAAATACTTAGACTTGCTAACTAGCAGAGCTGTTGTGAATCTTAAACTTTGCAAACAGGCAATCACTTGAACTGTGGTGACATGTTTCATGATTTAATAATAAAAAATAGCTCTTGCCCCACATGACTTAAAATAGTTGGACTTTTTTTGTTTTGCAATGGGGAGGTTGAATTATTTTGTTTTGGCTTCTGAAGACGAAGAAAGAATGCTGTTAAATATTAATAATGCCATTAGGAAACCATCTAGGGAGATAAGAACATGTTCTGGCCACCCCACATTATTTTGCATTTGATAGATAATAAGAAAAGTCATTTTCCATTTTTGTCAGTTAATTTGTATTCAGAAATAGGCAGGTATAGCAAAGATGATTTTATTCAGTCTGTGGGGACATGTTACTTAGATCCTCTTCTATAGCCCCCAAGAAGAACACCTCCCTCTCTTTGGCTCTGACAGCAGTGTCGGCTCAAATTTTAAAGATAAAAAGGGTTCAGTTTGACTCAGTATGTTTTTTTAAGTACCTGCTATGCTCAATACAAGGTATTAGGTGCAAGGGTCAGGGAGCCAAGTTTAAATAGGATAGAGTCCCTTCATATATGGGGTAATCTATTCTATCTGGATAGTTCTTTAAGAGTTCTAAAGTGCTTTCTTCACAACTCCATGAGACTCTAGTACCACAAATATTATTATCTCCATTTTGTGGAGGGGGAAACTGAGCCTCAGAGAAGTGAATGATTGGCCGTCAGACACTCAGCCTAACTTCAAGTGCAGCACTTACTGTTCTCAGAGAGATTCCAGGCAAATAGGGAGCTAAGAGAGTGATAGAGATAATTAGGATAATATCTAATTATAGTATATGGTGACTCCAAGGGGGAGGTTCATTGTGGAAGAAGTTGCCTTTGGCTACAAGAGAGATAAGGGACTAAGGGTCGAAAGGCCAGTATTTACCTATGGTAGGATTTGAACTCAGGTCTTTTTGATTCTGAGGTCAGTTTGACTCTTTAATGAGAGTCTACAAAACTAATTCAAAGAATCATAGACTTGGAGTTGCAAGGGACTTTAGACACCTTTTAATCCAATCTCCTCTTTTTACAAATATAGAAACTGAGGCTCAGAGATGAGTAAATTAATCACCTGAACTCACGTCCCCTGGCTTTGATGAGAGCACTGTAGTACACTCCCTTCCATTCTTGCCCATTTTGTTTTTCCTGGTCCAGATCAAAGTACATCTTTCTCTGAATAACACCAGAACATAACGGTACATTCTACAGCTTGTCACTGTCCTGAACTGAGCTGTTTCATGTACAAGCAACCTCTGCTTTTCCCTGCTACAAAATCTTCTAGGCTTTGTCTTCTGACATTGTCTCAAAAATATCAACAATTTTTTTTTCTTCATCCCTTTCTTTTTCACCCCTTTCCCTCATGTTCCCATCCACAAATAGCAGCTAGACACATCACTGCACATCAAAAGTCAGCCTTAAGGTAGCTTTTCTTTTGACTCATGCGTCATCTCCATCTGGTGGTCAACAGGAGAGACTTCAGATGAGAATTTTACCAAATTTTATGGAAGCTGAATGGGAACATTTCTAGAAATAAATTCAATTTAATTCAATGCAGTTCAATTCAATAAACATCTAATTTTCTTGCATGTAGGTCAAAAACAAAGACCGCCTGTAGGTAATCTTGCCTCCTATAGATTATTATTTTTTCTTTATTTCTTTGCACTTGTGTTTCCATCAGCAAAGGAAAAATGATTTTTAATTAATCTCTAATAATGAGCAAAATCTGTTTTACAACTTACTCTCTTTAAGAGCTTAGTGGGGACCCTGGGAGGTTTTGTGATTTTTCATGTATATGCCAGAAGCTAGACTTAAACACAGGTCCCCTTGATTGTAAAGGGCTGTTTTGGTTTTGGATTATTAAAAGAATAGTCAGTAGGGCAACGTGAGAAAGGACCAGTGGTATGCTGGTAAATGTGTAACAGTTGGTTCTCTGGGGAAAAAATTGTTAGCAAGATGCACTTTTAATATTCATTATTGATACTTTCTCCACTTTCTTAAGGCCAGACAATCAACAAAACAATAGACCAACCTCTGATTTGTGATGTTTGCAGATTTCCAAGGTGTAAATGATCACACTGAAAATTTAACATTGAGCTCCATCACAGTCCTGAAAATGATCAATAATTGTTTTTTTCTGTAGTTATTTGTTTTCTAAGATGCCATTAGGTTCTGAGGCAGACTTGCAGCATGTGAGAATGGTAGTGGCTTTCACCAGTAGAAATGACTTTTTATACTCAGAGAATCTTGCACTTGGAAGCGTCTTCAGCAGCCATTTTGCTACTGCTGTTCAGTCATTTCATTCAAGTCTGACTTCCTGTGACCCCATTTGGGGCTTTCTTGGAAAGGACACTAGAGGGGTTTCCTTCTCCAGATAATTTTACAGGTGAGGAAACTGAGGTAAACAGGGTTCATTGCTTCAGTTGTGTCCAGTCACTGGGACCTCATTTGGGATTTTCCTGGCAAAGATGCTAGAGTGGTTTACCATTGCCTTCTCCTGTTCATTTTAAGGGTGATAAAACTGAGGCAACAGAGTTAAATGACTTGTCCAGAGTCACCTAGCCAGTAAGTATCAGAGTCTGGGTTTGAAGTCAAGAAGATGAATCTTCCCAGTTCCAAGCCCAATGCTCTATCTACCGCTCAAGTACTTTATTTTATTTTTACGTTTTATTTGCTGATTCAGGTCCAGATTTAGGTAGTAGTCTATCTAACTCTTGAAAACATAAGGCAGCAATTTTGGAAGTGTTCACCTTGGAATTGGGGAAGGGATCTGATTTCAATAGAAAGAGCCCAAGACATCAAGGACATTGGATTCCAGGAATAGATTCTAATTCTGCGCAGGTCACACTAACTTACTGTGTGACTTTGGCCACTTTTACCTCCTTGTACCTCTAATTCGTCATCCATATAAGAGATTTTTCTGAGACTAGGTCCCCCTATCCTCCCCAGAAGTAGACCGGTCATGCATGGTCCTAAACTCACTGCTAATTGGCACAGGAAATTTAACCTGCTTCATTTCTTGCTTAGGGAACATAGAGCCCCCCAAATCCATACCTAGAGGCTCACCACATTGGTGCCAAGCAATGCAAACATGCTGCTGGGTTGGCCTACTGCAGCTTAGAAACCCTGAGCTCAAGGGATCCAGCAGCCTCAGATTCCCTGGTAGCATCTTTTCATAAGATCATTAGGTCCAATTCAGCAGTCTGCGTGCAAAGCGTTGATGGATAGCAAAAACAAAAAACAAAACAACTTTGTTTAGTATTCTGTTTTTCCCCAGTTACATGTAAAAACAATTTTCAACATTCATTTTTAAAATTGACTTCCAAATTTTCTCCCTCCCTTCCCACTACCCTCATTGAGAAGGCAAGCAATTTGATATAGGTTATACATGTGTAGTCATAGTAAATCTTTAAAATCCCTCCTAGGCCATTATCCTATGATTCTCTCTGGTCTCACCTTGCCCCTGTTCGTGGGCATGTATGTACATCCAAATTGGGAGGCTGGCATGGCAGAAGTTTTACTTATGCATAAATATGTGTGAAGGATTGTGTTCAAGAAATTGCCAGGAGAAGCCTAGTGGAAACCCTGAGCTGCAATGGCATCCTCCACTAGGCTAGACCAGCCTCCTCCAGTCAGTCTGTGCCCATCCCCAGAGAGCCCACTAGGGAACCAAGGTCAAGTTTTACAATCCACTGACTTCAAAATCCAGTCTCAGAAGAAAAATCCAAGGTCATTGACTATATTTTTCAGGGTCAGGAAAAATGGAAAATACAGACCCCTTCATTCTCCAGCTGAAAAATAAAGCTGTGTACAAATTGCTTCTGTTACCTGACGCATTCTCCAGCCTCTTGCCCTTCTCCTCTCCCCCTGGAAAGGCAGTGTGGGAAGGGAAGATACCAAGCCAAATCTAGAATCATATGACCTCCTGGGTTCAAGTCCAAGGTCATCCATTTACTGAGATTTTATATAAGCCCTTCAACCTCGTTGGAACCTCAGTTTTCTCTCCAGTAAAATCCTGGCACAATCTGCTTGCTACCTGTTGTGATGAAAAGTGTTTTAGAAACTTTAGAGCCTGAGAACACTGAACAAGATTGCTGGGGGGGGAAAACTCTTTTCTGCTTTCCACTGTTATTTTTGGCTTCCCTTTTATGCCCTTTCTGGGTCTTCAGCAACTTTTCAAAACAATACACTCAGTTAGGGGGAATAAAAGGTAAGAAAAACACGTATTTGGGCTCTAAAACTGGCCCCCTGGGCCTCTCACAGCGGAATCCACTTGGCTGGTTTGTGAGAAGGCTATATTTCCCCTTGAGTGTTCAATGAGAAAAAACTGACCCAAGAAATGGTTATTTTGAGAAAATGGCACCAGCCTCCAGGAAGCTGTGTCAGATCTTTGCTAAGTGCTTCCTGTGGGACCTGACTCTCTGAAGAATGATTGTGTTTTGGGTTTTTGTGGGGGAGGGGTTTACCATGGAACAAGTGCTAAGTCAGGAGCTCTCCCAAAGGCAAAGCTCCCTGCACTAACCTGGTAGCCTGCTACAGTTGTTTATTGTGGGACACTCGTTTTTCTATTGTGCCTGACTCTCAGTGACCTCATTTGGAGTTTTCTTGGCAAAGATTCTGGAGTGGTTTGCCATTTCCTTCTCCAGCTCATTTTACAGGATGAAGTGACTTGCCTAGGGTCACACAGCTAAATGTCTGAGCCTGGATTTGAGCTCAGGTCTTACTGACTTCAAACCAGGAGCTCTGTCCACTGCATTACTTACTCTGGGGTAGAGGTCAAATCCAAATGCCTCTTAAGCTTTGCTATTGAGAGTCAACTTCAGAAGGATAATGGCCTTTAATTCAAGCATAATTTGAAAGACAGGGAAGGTAGCTCCAGAATCCAGAGAACCTGACTTAAAACTTTCTACTTGTGGGACCTTGGAAAAATCACTTTACTTCCCTGAGTTTCAGTTTCGGTATCTGTAAAATTAGGATGTTTGGATGACTGATGTCTAAAATCTGTTCTAACTCTAAATATATGATCCTACTTTTCTCTCTCCAGCCTCAGTTTCTTTTTTTTAAATTTATTTTTAGCCCATTTTCTTCTAAAGCTACAAAGACTTTAAGTGCTGGCTTGATGATAGATTTTGATCTTAGAGGGCCAGCCAGTGACAAAAATTACTGGTGCTTCAATGCATCTAAGATCTCATTCATGTAGACACTTCCTCCAATAGAAATCTCAACCCATCCACATCTTTATAACCTGTGGTGATTCTTCTGTCTTATAAATCCTACCTAGAGTGTCTGCCCAATGCACCATTGTCATATTCATATTGCCTGTATCTCTATGAAGCTTAGATTCTCATTCTGGTTCCTCATTCTGAGTACATTGACAGTCATTCATTTCCTGGTGAATGACTAAAGATCATTCATCCTTTATCATGCTATTTATTGTATGCAAGTCACCAGCACAGCAACCAATTAAAGATAGCACAATCTGGCTTGATCCTGATGGACAACTTAGCCAGTAAATCACCAGGAGGTGACTCTTCCTGTGTGCTCCCTTCTGCTGATTCAAGATAAGAGGAAAGTTCCAGATGTGGGTTTTCTTCATCTTCATTTTTGTTATTGTGAACTTGACAAAGATACATTAACATTTCCTCCATATGAAAAAAAATAGCTGGATATGAAACCATGAATTTCCACTACAATCACTTGACAGACATTTATAAAGTTTTCGCTATATGCCAGGCATTGTGCTGGGAGTATAAATATAAACAGAGACAATCCTTCCCTTAGTGAATTTACCTTCTAATGGAAAAGATAAAAAGAAGTTGAAAAGTTGGGAGATGAGGAGTACGTATAGATTTTTCTCATTTATAAGTATATTTCAAATTTGACATGAGAGGAAGTGTGGGTAGAGAGATAGCTTTAAAGCCAAGAATGATTGAGCTCAAGTGCTGACCCTAAAACTGCCAATCATGTAGTCAATAGATTGGTCACCAAGCAATCTATTAGGTGCCCACTATGTGCCAGGCACTAAAACAAAATTCTTGGGTTACAAAGAGAGTCAGAAACCCATACTGGCCATGTGACACTGGGCAAATAACTTCATCTAGCAATATTCTAGGCAGCTCCTTATGACAAAGGTTTCGTAAGCTGGAGTTTGTCAACTTTAAGAGAAAAAGTTTTGAAAATTGCATTTCAATATAATTGGTTTCCTTTGTAATTCTGTACATTTTATGTTTTACATTTGAAAACATTATTTAAAGAAAGGGTTCTAGGCTTTGTCGGGCTGTCAAAGGGGTTCTTGACACAAAACATTGATTATCTCTTTCTCTAATACAGTAAGTTGCAGATAAGGTGCCAACCTGCATTGGTGGATAGAATTTCTTGATCTAGAAGTTCCTCATGCTAATGAAATCACAGGTCTAAGCCCTAGTCCTTTTTCCTTCAAATTTAACATGATTGTGGCAACTCCACCCTGCTTGGTATTGTCCCTGAAGTCTTCCTGGGATCTGTCTTAATGCATTTACTTTCCCTCAAAAATTATCTCCAATTTTCTCAGTCTATTTCTTTTTTGTACAGAGTTGCTTTGCATGTTGTTAACCCCACTGTCCCATAAGCATCTTCAAGGGAAAGACTTTTTTTTTTCCTTCCTTTGTATCCCCAGTGCTTAGAACATTACCTTAGAAGCATACTGTAGGTGCTTAATAAACGCTCATTGACTTGAACTGACTTTTGAAGAAATATTGGAACAACAGTGAACACCCCCAGTCTTCAAATCTCAGAGGTACAAATAACCTCATCCAGTCCAATCAGCACTTGAACTAAAACCACCCATGAGAGGTCCTTCCAGTGTCTGCCTGGTTTCCTATAAAGGGGAGTAGGGGGTGCCTATTACCTCTTGTGGCAGCCCCATTCCATTTGGGAGAACTCTGGCTATTGGGGATTCTATCTGCTATCAAGCCTCAGTTTGACTTATTTCAAATTCTGCCTATTGTTCCTACCTCTGATTTCTAGAACTGAACATATTCTACAGCTTGACTCCCCAAGCCTTCTCTTCTCTGGGTTAAATGTAGAGTTGGAAAGGATGTTACAGATCTTTGAATTTAACACCCTCATTTTCCAGATGAGAAAACTGAGTCCCTGTTGTTGAAGTGATTCACACAAGTAGGATGTGCCAGGGCTCTGGTTCTCTGGCTCCAAAACACTGCTTCCTTGACCATGTGTACTTTTTAAAGATTGAATTCCTTTATTGTAGAACTTAATGCAACTACTAGCTAGTTGTGTGGACTATTCTCTCTCATTTTTTCTCTCTCATTCTAAATGACTTGATACATCTCAAAGAGTTTTCATGGCAATTGCTGCTCCATGTTGTTAAAGGTAACTGGCTATCTTACTTCTCTGTCTGCTTCTTAATTCTGTGTCTTCCCTCTGTTAATTATTTGTTTTTCATCATGTGTATGTGTGTATACACATATATCTTGCTTTGTATATCTTTATTTTTTTTTATTGCTCCTATTTTTAACTATTTATTTATTTATTTATTTAACTCTTTACATTAATTTTCACAAAATTTTGGGTTCCAAATTTTCTCCCCTTTTATCCCCTCCCCCCACCCCAATACCCCAAGCAATCTAATTTTCCCTATCTCCAATCTGCCCTCTCTTCTGTCATCCCTCCCCTATCGTCTCCATCTTCTCCTCTCTCCTGTAGGGCCAGACGACCTTCCATTCCTCATTAACTGTATGTCTTCTTTCCTAGTAGCAACAGCAATACTAAACAGTTGTTCCTAAAACTTTGAGTTCCAAATTCTCCCCATCCCTCCCTCCCCACCCATTCCCTTTGGGAAGGCAGGCAATTCAGTATAGGCCATATCTGTGTAATTTTGCAAATGACTTCCCTGATAGTCGGGTTGTGTAAGACTAACTGAATTACCCTCCATCCTAACCTGACCCTCATTGTTTCTCTTCTGTCTTTTGATCCTGTCCCTCCCCAAGTGTTGACTTCAAATTGCTCCCTCCTCCCTTTGCCCTCCCTTCCATCATCCCCCCTTGCATATCTCCTTCTTCCCCACTTTCCTATACTGTAAGATAGGTCCTCATACCAAAATGAGTGTGCATTTTATTCCTTCCTTTAGTCAAATGTGATGAGGGTAAACTTCTTGTTGTTTTTTTTTTTCAGCTCTCCTCTTTTTCCCTCCACTAAAAAGTCTCCTACTTGCCTCTTAAATGACATATAATTACCCCATTCCATTTCACCCTCTTTCCTCCCACTACATTTCTCTCTCACCATTTACCTTAATTTCTTTTAAGATATGGTCCCATCCTATTCAATTCACTCTGTGCTCTCTGTCTCTGTGTGTGTGTGCATGTGTGTATGCATGTGTGTGTGCATGCATGTACATGTGTGTGTGTGGTCCCACCAACTACCCAGATACTGAAAAGTTTTAAGAATTACCAATATTGTCTTTCCATGTAGGAATGTAAACAGTTCACTAATGGTAAGTCCCTTATGACTTCTCTTTGCTGTTTACTTTTTCATGCTTCTTCTCATTCTTGTCTTTGGAAGTCAAATTTTCTTTTCAGCTCTGGTCTTTTCATCAAGAATGATTGAAAGTCCTCTGTTTCATTGAAAGACCATATTTTCCCCTGAAGTATTATACTCAGTTTAGCTGGGTAGGTGATTCTTGGTTTGAGTCCTAGTTCCTTTGACTTCTGGAATATCCTATTTCACACCCTTCAATCCCTTAATGTAGAAGCTGCTAGATCTTGAGTTATCCTGATTGTATTTCCACAGTACTGGAATTGTTTCTTTCTAGCTGCTTATAAGATTTTCTCCTTGAGGTGGGAGTTCTGGAATTTGGCCACAATGTTCCTAGGAGTTTCTCTTTTTGGATCTCTTTCAGGTGGTGATCGATGGATTCTTTCAATACTTATTTTGCCCTCTGGTTGTAGAATGTCAGGGCAGTTTTCCTTGATAATTTCATGGAAGATGATGTCTAGGCTCTTTTTTTGATCATGACTTTCAGGTAGTCCCATAATTTTTAAATGGTCTCTCCTGGATCTATTTTCCAGGTCAGTTGTTTTTCCCATGAGATTTTTCACATTCTCTTCCATCTTTTCATTCTTTTGGTTTTGTTTGGTGATTTCTTGGTTTCTCGTAAAGTCATTAGACTCCATCTGTTCCATTCTAATTTTGAGAGAACTATTAAATTCAGTGAGCTTTTGAACCTCTTTTTCCATTTGGCTAATTCTGCTTTTGAAAGCATTCTTCTCCTCATTGGCTTTTTGAACCTCTTTTGCCAATTGAGTGAGCCTATTCTTCAAGGTGTTATTTTCTTCAGCATTTTTTGGGGTCTCCTTAACCAAGGTATTGACCCGTTTTTCATACTTTTCTTGCATCTCTCTCATTTCTCTTCCCAGTTTTTCCTCCACCTGTCTAACTTGCTTTTCAAAATCCTTTTTGAGCTCTTCCAAGGCCTGAGCCCACCCGACATTCCCCTGGGATGTCTGGGGTGCTGAGGCCCCACCCTCCACGTCTTTCCCTGATGGCAAGAATATTTCCTCGTCGTCGTCAGATCCGAAAGTCGGGATCATTTGCATTTGTTGGAAAAAACTCTCTATAGTCTTATTTTTCTTCCCTTTTCTAGGCATTTTCCCAGCCAGTTACTTGACCTTTGAGATTCCTGTCCACCCCCGCCTAGATCCATCCAGCTAGTGCTTGGGGTGAGATTCAAATGTGCTTTCCGCACCGCCTAGCTGCTAATCAATGTGAGCTTTAGTTCTGGTGCTGGGGTGGGGGCAGGGCCATCTCCCAGGCTCAGCTCCCTCAGGGGCTTTATGCAGAGGCCTTCAATAATGGAGTGGGGTGGGGCAGGGCCATCTCCCAGGCTCAGCTCCCTCAGGTTGTTTGTGCAGAGACTTTCATTAATGAAGATCCTGCCTGCTGCTGGGGGAGTCCCGGGCCACCGCGGCCGCGCCTTGCTGCCTCTGCCGCCGCCCCCGCCTCTGCCGCCGCTGCTTCCTCCCGAGGGGGCCGGAGTCACGGAGATACCCCGCTCCCCTCAGCCAGCCAGCCATCTCTCTCACTGACCTGTAGCTTCTGTGGGTGGAGGGACTTTCCCGGCCGCCGGAGCTTCCGTCCCTGAAGCCTGCTCGGATCAGCTTCTCTGGGGCCACTGCCAGGGCAGTGCTGGGGTGAGGTCCGCTTTCCGGGGCACAACGGACCCTGGGGACGGCTCTCCGGGGCTCTCTGGAACGGAAATCTCTTCCACTCTGTTTCTGCACACCTTTCAGTGATCCAGAATTTATGCGGATCTCTTTTTACATTAATTCTACGGGCTGTGGGTTGGAGCTCGTAAATTTGCATCCTTCTACTCTGCCATCTTGGCTCCGCCCCTGCTTTGTATATCTTTAAATATTGTCTCCCTCATTAGATTATGGGCTCCACAAGGGCAGGGACTGGCATCTGCCTCTTTTTGTATCCCCAGTGTTTAGCCTGGAACATAGAAGGTATTTAATAAATGTTTATTGACTGACTGACTGACTGAGAATGAAAGGCAGTACAGCATAAGTAAAAGTTCAATGGGTCAAAAATGAGAGGACATGAGCTCCTATCTTGGCCCTGCCTCTAGCAAGCTGATACAGGTCATTTTGAATTCCTCAGACTCGATTTCTCCTTGGCAGAACCAGAAGACTGGACTTGATTTTCTTTTAGGTCCCTTTCCATTCTTTTGGTTTTTTTAAACAAGAGCTCACACAGTGCAGGTTGGCACTTTTAGCATAGCTTTCAGTTTTTAAAGAGTTACCTGGGTCATTAAGAGGATCAGCGGCATGTCCATTCACATAGGCAGGACTTGAACCCAGGTCATCCTGACTCCAATATCAACTCGATATCAGTTCTGCTGTGCCCCTCCCACCCCACCTGAACATTCTGCCATGAGCGATGCAGCTTCCACTGAGTATACCAAACTCAGTTGCTCTCTCATTGGTCGCTGAAGTAACAATGAAGAGACTCCATCATATCTGTTCAAAAAGATAAAAGAGAAGAATTCAAGAATAAAATATGTGTGTGTGTATGTGTGTGTGTATGTATATACATATATACTAGGTGGTATGGGGGATAGAATGCTGAGGCTGAGGCTTGGCAAATCATTTAACCTCTTTCTGCCTCAGTTTTCTCAGTTGTAAAATGGGGATGATAATAATAGAACTTCCAGGGTTTTGGTGAGGATCAAATGAGACGATACTTTTAAAGCATTTAGCTTAGGTCCTTGCACAAATTAAACACTATAAATGTTAGATACTATTGTTATTACTAATACGTATTCATACATGTGTATATACTGGAATAGTAGGAACAACTAATCATTGCTAGCAAGACTTATTGTCTGGGGACAAGCAAATCTGCTGGACCCATTGACAGCCTCTGATCCCCTCATAAAGCTTTGATAATAGCTATGCAATGCTAAGCAGGCACAGTCATTTCCTCCCATGTGAAGGCAATGCTGGGTCATGGCCAAAAGCCACTGAACTAAAGCACACATTTGGAAATAAAATTAACTTGGTTTCCTGTGGTTAAAAATTAATGACATTGTTGACCTGTGGAGGGAACTAAGAATAGAAATACTCAGAAAGAAAACAGAATTGTTTAGAATCTAACATTTGACAAAAGTCCCCTGAGGATAGCTTCTCTTTCAGAGACATAGTCTAGAAAACGTGTTAACTGTCCACTTTTCTAGACTATATAAGCTAGCATGCTGTGAATATATCTCCATTTCTGTTTGTCTCTTTCTGTCTCTATATTTATCTCCCTCCCTTTTCCCTCCTCTCTCTCTCCCTCTCTCTCTCTCTCTCTCTCTCTCTCTCTCTCTCTCTCTCTCTCTCTCTCTCTCTCTCTCTCTCTCTCTCCTCTCCCCTTCTCTCCCTCTCCCTTTTGTTCTTCCTCTCCCTTATCCTCCCTCTTCTTCCCCATCCCCCATTATTTCTCTCTTTCTATCCCCATTTTCCCTCCCTCTCCTTTCCCTTCTCTCTTTCTCTCTTCATTCTCTCCTTCTTTCCTCTCCTTTCCTTCTTTCTTTCCTCCTTTCTTTCCTTTCCTTTTTTCTCCCCCTCTGCCTCTCATCCTTCCCTTCCTCCGCCCCCTTTCCCTGTCTTCCTCTCTTCTGCTCTTCCTCTCTCCCTGTCAATGATATTATTGCAGGCTCCTCTAGAAAACCCCTTACTGAGATACAGTTTAGTGTGCTTCCCCTAGCCTCATGGAGAGTCAATTAAGAAAAGATCCATTTCAGCAGTGACTGCACCTATTACAAAAGCCTAAATCAAAGATGCTGTCCACCTATTCTCCCATGTCTCTTCTTTCTACAAGACTGCACATGGCTCACATCTCCTGCCATTCAGTTCCACGTGCTTTCTTGTGGCAGAAAATGAAAATGATTTTTGCTGCGTTCTTAGTTAGGAAATGTAGAAGCAAGTTTTGTATCCAGTTCGATTGCATTCTTTTGAAGAACCATGTATTTATTAAACACTTGTGTCTTGGACAGCATGCAGTAGAAGCTAAAGAACCACATTAAAGTCAAAAAGACCCGCTTTCAATATCTGCCTCTAACAGATGGCTGTGTGACCTTGGATGAGTCACCACTTCTTTGAAACCAGCCAAATTTCTAAAGCTCTAAGCAGCATAACTAGTGCTGATTTGCATTGGTAGAGACAATTGGTAGAAAGAACTGGGAGTTCCTGTCAAAGGTCTAACAAAAACAAAGAAACAAAATAACTGTTGAACGCTGTCCTTAGGTACTGGAGTAACAAAGACAAGAAAAAAATATATTTCTTCAAAAAGCTCACAACTCACTGAGTAGCTAGGTGACCCAGTGAATATACTGGGCCTAGAGAATGGATAACTCATTTCTGTGAATGTTATGTGTTATGCTAATAGTTAACTAATTAATATAACTAACGTTAATAATTATATGAACCAGAGCAAGTCACTTAACATCATTTGTTTCAGTTTCTTCATCTATGGTTGTGCTGGTTTTTGTCCTTTATTCTCAGGTAGCACCAAATGACATCACTATGCTAAAGTCAAGTTTCATTGTGTCCAACTGTGGCTCATCAGACCAATATGAGCTCAGAATGCTCTACCATAGGTCCAACACAAATAGTGCATGTGAACATTGGGGTGGATTCTTTAAATTTGCACATCCTGCATTTCCTTTGAGCTGTTTCAATTCTGCTTTGCTCATAGAGCATAGCACCCTTTCTTATGGGGGCATGCTCTACTGAGCGGTCCTGTAGCTGTGTCTCCCATATCACACAACCAATTCCAAAATTCTTATGTGAGACCTTGAGAGTATCCTTGTATCGCCTCTTCTGATGTGAGTTTTTGACACAATCTTTTTGGCAAGTGTGCATTATGCATTTGAACAACATGGCCAGTCCATCAGAGTTGTGCTTTCTGAAGCAGAGTGTGAATGCTTGGCATTTTAGTTCATATAAATACCTCAGTGTCTGATACCTTATCCTTCCATGTGATCTTCAGAATCTTCCTAAGACAATTCAAATGGAAGCAATTCAGTTTCCTGGCATGGTGCTTGTACACTGTCCAGGTTTCACAGGCATACAACAATGAGGTTAACAAAACAACTTTGTAGACCTTCAGTTTGGGTAGTCGATCTAAGACCTCTTCTCTCCCATACTTTCCTTCGGAGCCTCCTGAACCCTGAGGTAGCTCTGCAAGGAGTAGTCAACCTCATTATCAAGTATGTCCCTGGAAAGTACACTACCAAGGTAAGTGAACTTATCCACAGCATTCAAAACTTCTCCATTTGTTGTAACTGATGGTTCCATGTATAGATAGTGTGGTGGTGGCTGATGGAGCACCTGCGTGTTCTTGGTGTTAATTATTAGGCCAAAATGAGCACAGGCAGCAGAGAATTGATCCATGCTTTGCTGCATCTCAGCTTCAGAAACTGCATTGAGTGCACAATCATCTGCAAACAGAAAATCATGCACCAGCACTCTCTCCTCATCTGTAAAATGAGTTGGAGAAGGAAATGGTAAACCACTCCAGTATCTTTGCCAAGAAAACTCCAAATGGGGGATCAGGAAGAATCAGACAGGACTGAAGAACACCAATAAACAAAATATTGTGTTAATCAACTTAGCAAGATGCAAAAATGATAGGGAGAGTTGGAATGTCAAATAAAAGGGCAGAGAAATAACTTGGAAATGATTGATTTTGCTATTAAAGTCATAGTTTATGGTTCTTTTAAATGACAAAATATTATATAAACATTATTTCTTTTGATACAGTCCTAGAAGGTAGACCTGACATTATTATTCAATCTTTTGTTTGTTTTTCAGATAGAAAAGGAATTAAAATAACATCCTGAAGAGCATACAGCTAGTTAGTGGTAGAACCCAGAGCAGAGCTCAGGACTTCTCAATCTAAGGTTAGTGTTCTTTTTTCTAAACATTTTTTTTTTCATTTTTATTGATGTTATGTATTTTTTTATTTTTTTAATATTTATTTATTTATTTAACTCTTTTTTACATTCATTTTCACAACAAATTTTCTCCCCTTTTATCCCCTCCCCCCACCCCAATACACCGAGCATTCTAATTTTCCCTATCACCAATCTGCCCTCTCTTCTGTCATCTCTCCCTTCTCTTGTCTCCATCTTCTCTTTTCTCCTGTAGGGCCAGATGACTTTCTATTCCTCATTAACTGTATGTCTTCTTTCCTAGTAGCAAGAACAATACTAAACAATTGTTCCTAAAACTTTGAGTTCCAAATTCTCCCCATCCCTCCCTCCCCACCCATTCCCTTTGGGAAGGCAGGCAATTCAATATAGGCCATATCTGTGTAGTTTTGCAAATGACTTCCCTGATAGTCATATTGCGTAAGACTAACTGAATTACCCTCTATCCTATCCTGCCCCTCATTGTTTCTCTTCTGTCTTTTGATCCTGTCCCTCCCCGAGTGTTGACTTCAGATTGCTCCCTCCTCCCTTTGCCCTCCCTTCCATTATCCCCCCTCTTGCTTATCTCCTTCTCCCCAACTTTCCTATACTGTAAGATAGGTTTTCATATCAAAACGAGTGTGCATTTTATTCCTTCCTTTAGTCAAATGTGATGAGGGTAAACTTCTTGTTGTATTTTTTTCAGCTCTCCTCTTTTTCCCTCCACTAAAAAGTCTCCTACTTGCCTCTTAAATGACATATAATTACCCCATTCCATTTCACCCTCTTTCCTCCCACTACATTTCTCTCTCACCAATTACCTTAATTTCTTTTCAGCTATGGTCCCATCCTATTCAATTCACTCTGTGCTCTCTGTCTCTGTATGTGTGTGCATGTGTGTATGTGTGTGTGCGTGCATACGTGTACATGTGTGTATGTGGTCCCACCAACTACCCAGATACTGAAAAGTTTTAAGAGTTACAAATATTGTCTTTCCATGTAGGAATGTAAACAGTTCACTTTTGGTAAGTCCCTTATGACTTCTCTTTGCTGTTTACTTTTTCATGCTTCTTCTCATTCTTGTGTTTGAAAGTCAAATTTTCTTTTCAGCTCTGGTCTTTTCATCAAGAATGTTTGAAAGTCCTCTGTTTCATTGAAAGACCATATTTTCCCCTGAAGTATTATGCTCAGTTTTGCTGGGTAGGTGATTCTTGGTTTGAGTCCTAGTTCCTTTGACTTCTGGAATATCCTATTCCACGCCCTTCAATCCCTTATTGTAGAAGCTGCTAGATCTTGAGTTATCCTGATTGTATTTCCACAGTACTGGAATTGTTTCTTTCTAGCTGCTTATAAGATTTTCTCCTTGAGGTGGGAGTTCTGGAATTTGGCCACAATGTTCCTAGGAGTTTCTCTTTTTGGATCTCTTTCAGGTGGTGATCGATGGATTCTTTCAATACTTATTTTGCCCTCTGGTTGTAGAATGTCAGGGCAGTTTTCCTTGATAATTTCATGGAAGATGATGTCTAGGCTCTTTTTTTGATCATGACTTTCAGGTAGTCCCATAATTTTTAAATTGTCTCTCCTGGATCTATTTTCCAGGTCAGTTGTTTTTCCCATGAGATATTTCACATTCTCTTCTATTTTTTCATACTTTTGGTTTTGTTTGGTGATTTCTTGGTTTCTCGTGAAGTCATTAGACTCCATCTGTTCCATTCTAATTTTGAGAGAACTATTAAATTCAGTGAGCTTTTGAACCTCTTTTTCCATTTGGCTAATTCTGCTTTTGAAAGCATTCTTCTCCTCATTGGCTTTTTGAACCTCTTTTGCCAATTGAGTGAGCCTATTCTTCAAGGTGTTATTTTCTTCAGCATTTTTTTGGGTCTCCTTTACCAAGGTATTGACCTGTTTTTCATACTTCTCTTGCATCTCTCTCATTTCTCTTCCCAGTTTTTCCTCCACCTGTCTAACTTGCTTTTTGAAATCCTTTTTGAGCTCTTCCTAGGCCTGAGCCCACCCGACATCCCCCTGGGATGTCTGGGGTACCGAGGCCCCGCCCTCAACGTTTTTCCCTGATTGCAAGAATATGTCCTCATCATCGTCAGATCCTAAAGTCGGGACCATTTGCATCTGTTCGAAAAAACTCTCTATAGTCTTATTTTTCTTCCCTTTTCTAGGCATTTTCCCAGCCAGTTACTTGACCTCTGAGATTCCTGTCCACCCCTGCCTAGATCTGCCCAGCTAGTGCTTGGGGTCTGAGATTCAAATGGACTTCCCACAGCAGGCGTGGCTGCTAATCAATGTGAGCTTTAGTTCTGGTGCTGGGGTGGGGGTAGGGCCACCTCCCACGTTGAGTTCCCTCAGGGGCTTTGTGCAGAGACCTTCAGAAATGGAGCAGGTGGGGCAGGGCCACCTCCCAGGCTCAGTTCCCTCAGGGGCTTTATGCAGTGACCTTCAGAAATGGAGCAGGTGGGGCAGGGCCGTCTCCCAGGCTCCTCTCCTTCAGGTGGTTTATGCAGAGACTTTCAGTAATGAAGATCCTGCCTGCTGCTGGGGGAGTCCCAGGCCGCTGCTGCTGCCTCCGCTGCCGCCTCCGCCACCACCCCCTGCCGCTTCCTCCCGAGGGGGCCCGAGCCACGGAGACACCCTGCTCCCCTCTCAGTCCGCCCAAGCATGTCTCTCACTGATCTGTAGTGTCTGTTGGTGGAGGGAGCTTCCTGGCCACCGGAGGTTCCGTCCCTGAAGCCTGCTCGTATCAGCTTCTCTGGGGCCGCTTTCTGGGGTGCGACGGACCCTGGGGACGGCTCTCCAGGGCTCTCTGGAACAGAAATCTCTTCCACTATGTTTCTGTACCCCCTGAAGTGATCCAGAACTTCTGGGGAGCTCTTCTTACATTAAATCTATGGGCTGTGGGTTCGGAGCTCGCAAACGTGTGTCTTTCTACTCCGCCATCTTGACTCTGCCCCCCCGATGTTATGTATTTTTATCTCACCTTCATTTCTGAATCTATCTTCCTTTCATCCTTCATACAGCAAGTAATTTCTTATCAGGTTTTATTTTTAAGTGGAAGGGGGGAAAAGTCATTCAGCAAAACTAAAAATTATATCTGCTAAGTCTGAAAGCATTTAAAATGTACCATATGCATAATGTCCCACTTCTGCAAAGAAAGAAGTCATTAAATTATCTAATTTCTTTATTAGTAATAAATTTGATCACTTTAATTACACAACATTCAGTTTATTTCCATTTTTATTTCCATTCACATTGTTATATAAATTATTTATATTGTTTTCATCATTCTATTTACTTCAATTCTACTTACCACATCAGTTAATATAACTCTTTTCATGTTTCTCCAAATCTTCATAGTCATCTTTTCTCATAGGGCAATAAGATTCCATTATTATAATATATTATATATACATATAATATTAATATATAAATAATAATATTCAGATAGTCCAATTTGTTTAGCCATTCCCCAAATGATAAGTGTCTACTTTGTTTCCAATTCATTATTACCACAACAGTGATACTAAGAATATTTTTGTGTACTTAACACCATACTTTCTGCACTTATTCCCTTGAGGTATATTTGTGTAGCAGTGGAATTTCTGGGACAAAGAATTTGGAGATTACACTCACTTTCTTAGCATATCCAGAGCTGTTGGACTACTTCATAGCTCCATTAGCAATATATAATAGACTCTGGCTTTCCACAACTGTTGAAACAATGACTCTTCCCATCTCTGGCATCCTTGCCAGTTTTCTAGATGTGAGGTAAAACTTCAGAGCTATATTGATTTAGTTCCTTTTATTATTAATGACTTGAAACAGCTTTTCCTAGGGCTGTTAGCAGTTTGAAAGTATTCATTTGAGATCAATTTTTTATAATGTTTTATCAGTAACCTGTTAGGAAATGTTGTCTTATAGATTCATGCTAATTTGCTATATATCTTGCACATCAGGTCATTATCAAAAACCTTTTTCACATTCGTTTTGTTTTATTTTAGGTTCTAAATTTTCTCCTGCCACCCCTCTCCCATCCATTGAGAAGGCAAGAGTATAATAGCCTATTATCTATATGAAGCCCTGTAAACCATATTTCTATCAGCCATGTTGCAAAAATAAAGCAAGAAAAATAAAGGAAGTTTATGTTTCAATCTTCTCTCAGAGTTCGTCACTTCTTCTCTGGAGGTGGATAGAATTTTTCATCATAAGCCTTTTGGAACTGTCATGGATTATTGTTTTGATCAGAGGTGCTAGATCTTTCACAGCTGACTATTGTTTCAATATTACTGTTGCTATGTACAAGGTTATCTATTCTGGTTGCTTCACTTTGAATCAGTTAATATAAGTCTTCCCAGGTTTTTTCTGAACTATCCTACTCATCATTTCTTATAACACAGTAATATTCCATCACAATCATATATCACAACCTGTCAGCCCTTCCTCCACTAATGGGAAGCCCCTGAATTTCCAATTCTTTGCCACCACAAAATACAGCTTTGTAAATTTATTTTGTACATCTAGTTTTGTTTTTTTCCCTTTTTTTTTTTACCTCTTTGTGATACGTAAATAGTAGTGGTGTTGCAGGCTCAAAGGATATACATAGTCTTATGGCCCTTTAAGCCTAGTTCCAAATTGTTCTCCATTCATGATTCCACTAACAGTTTATTTGGGGCAGCTAGATGGTGCAGTGGGCAGAGCACCAGTGCAGGAGTCAGGAGGACCTGAGTTCAAATCTCACCTCAGACACTTGACACTCACCAGCTGTGTGACCTCGGGCAAGTCACTTAACCCCAAATGCCTCATCCTGAGTCATCTCCAGTTATCCTGATGAATATCTGGTCACTGGATTCAGATGGCTCTGGAGGAGAAGTGAGGCTGGTGACCTGCACAGCCCTCCCTCACTCAATACAAAGTCAAGTGCAAGTCATGTCATCATTTCTCTGATGGCATGGTCTTCTTTGGCAACAAAGGATGAACACAAACAGTGTATTTAGTGTCCCTATCTTTTCACATCCATTTTCAAAAACATTTGATGCAAATATATTTTTTAATTCAAAAGTTTTTTTTATCTTAGTTTACTAATATTATTTCTGCAAAAGCTTTTTTTATTTCATGTAATAAAATCATCTCTCTTGGGTGAGAGTTCTTTCCCTAGCCATAGCTCTGAAGTATCCTTTTAATTTTTTAAGATTCTCTTCTAATTTGGGGTGTATATATGTGAGGTGTAACCTTTAATATTCAGACTGCATATTCAACTTCTTATGGGTTATGGTATAAATTGCTGGTAGAAATCTAATTTCTGCAAAACTGCTTTCCAATATTCCCATCAGTTCTTCTCACATAAGAGAGTTCTTCCCTTAAGTAATGTATAACCCAGTTAGGTTTGTCAACCACAAGGTTATTAACTTGAATTGTTTGTGATTTTTCTTTTTCAAGTCGTTTCTAATGATGTGATTTTTTTTTTACCAATATCAAATAGTTTTGATGATTACTTCATTGTAGTATAGTTTGGTATCCGGGCAAAATACCTTATTTTTAATAATGATTTGTGAGTTTTTTAAAGAAACATGTGACCCTCCTCTCCCCACCCCTAAACCATAAATGTAGCCTCCTCTATGTACTTTATCTAGCAACTCATGCTTCTGTATTATTTCTTATACACAACTCTTCATCTCCCCACTCCCTGCTTTTTTTTACTGGCTGTCCTCCATGCTTATTAATCATGGAAATCTTTCCAATGTGTTTATTTCTCTTCTAATTTTTGAGATTTCCTCTTCTGTTCTCATTATGATTCTGTATTATTTGTAGCTCTTCAAAAATGTCACATTGCTTATTCAACTTATTAACGCTCCCTTTTTTCATTTGGTTGATATACATTCTCTCAGAAGATTTTTCCTCAGGAGATTACTTTGGCTACATCCCAGAAATATTGTGTCATCCATATTGTTCACTTTAACGTCATTATTAATTGTTTCTGTGGTTGGTTCTTCAGATTATTCATTAGTCAGGATGTCATTATTAAGCCTCTATATAAGCTAGTATCCAAGAGATTTCTTATCATATAAACAGAGCCAAGAGAAAGAAATATTTACCAATGAGCTCTTCTCAGAAACAGTTGTGATGCACATTTTTTAAAAAATGAGTGGATTGGAGAGGAGCTTCCATCTAGGATCTATGAATCCCTAAATGGATCAGTCTCACCCCCTCATCCCACCAAATGCATGTGTGTGTATGTGTATACATGTGTGTTTACACATGCATGTGTATTATATATGTATATATACATGTATTGTGTATACATGCATGTATATTGTGGGTATGCACACCCCTGTATATTTGCATATATGCTAATGTGCATATGCACCTATATGTGTGTATGTATGCAGTCGTACACACATACTTACAGACATACAATTATGAGGCCACCAAGATACAAGATCATCTGTTTAAAGAGAGAAGAGGTTGGGGAGGTCATCAAATCCAACTCCCTTATTCTACAAGTAAGGAAACTGAAGTCTATAAATTTTATGTGGCTTGTTTAGGGTCACACAGTAAGTAACTATCTGAGGCAGAATTTGAACCCAAGCATTTACAACTCTAAATCCTCTGCCCTGGAATGAAAATAATAATAATTTCTCACTGTCATATGGTACTGTACTAATTAAAAAATTGTTTTCCTATAATAAAACTGTGAAATAAATATAATTATCCCCATAAATAAAAGTAAAGTCCAGAGGTCAAAGAGGTTATATAAGAAATCACAGAAATTAGGTATCCTAGAGTAATGTAGAGAAATGATGTAGTTTATTTTTAGACTACTATGGCCCAGAAACCATTATAATTTTAGTAATTCAACAAGCATTTTTAAATCACCTACTCTGAGTCAGGCACTATGTTTTCGTGTGTTCATCCTTTGTTACTGAAGAAGACCATGCCATCAGAGAAATGATGACATGACTTGCACTTGACTTTGTTTAGAGTGAGAGAGGGCTGTGCAGGTCACCAGCCTCCCTTCTCCTCCAGAGTCTTCTGAATCCAGTGACCAGATATTCATCAGGATGACTGGAAATGCCTCAGAATGAGGCAATTGGGGTTAAGTGACTTACCCGAGGTCACACAGCTAGTGAGTATCAAGTGTCTGAGGAAAGATTTGAACTCATGTCCTCCTTACTCCTGCAATGGTGCTCTATCCATTGCACCACCTAGCTGCCCTACCAGGCACTATGCTAAGGACACAAAGAAAGGAAAACAGACAGCCCCTGTTCTCTCTGAGGTAGGTATTTTTCAGTGTTTTGCAGGTAAAGAAAGCAGGACTTAGAGAGGTTAGGCAATTTCCCTTTGGTCATATTTAACATCAATGGCTGGATTTGAAATTAGCTCCTCCAAATTCTGATTCCAGCTTTTTTCCCACTCCTCCATGACTACTTTCATCCTTGAATAACAGAGTCCATCATTCACCAGTTTTGCTTTCCTATGGTCCTCAAGAAAGTCAAATACAATATGTGCATAAATTGAGTGAGATGCCTATGAAGCCACTAGGTTAAAAATTAGCCAGTAACTATAAACAGACCCATTCCAAACCAACAATCCCCTTCACCCTGCTTCTACTCAGGTGTCCTAAACCCAAATTACTTTCTTAGACTTAATGATTCTCCTACCGTTCTTATACACACCCTAGTATTTACAGGTAGGTTTCCATTCCCCTTCACCCATGTTAGGTTTTATCCCTGAGTTTCATCTGTGGATAGCTCCATTCTGCTTTTAGTATGTACTCAGTGTAATGGGAAAATGATGAGCTAGAGGCTAGGTCTTTTGCCACCTAGTTAATCAATTTAGGGGTGGTGGCATAATTAAAGCAAAGTTGAGAGTATTAAGTGTGGCACAGTGGTTAAAGCTCCAGATTTGGAGTCAAGAGGCCTAGGTTCAAATCTAGTTTTTCTGACTGCAGGCAAATAATGTGTCTTCTCTGAGTCTGTTTATCCATTTGAAAAATGAGAGAATGGCTGCTAAAGTCATTCCTGGATTTAAATCTATAACCATATCATAATGAAGAATGGTCAGTTATATCACCTTTCTTGTCCAAGTGTTTACTGATAACATCCTATTTCCTACTCACACTCACCATTAGGATTCCCAAAATTCTAATTCTTCCAGTATCAGGAATATAAAGGATCCTAAAAATATTAGGACTATTACAGAGATAGACTTTTGGGGGAATGGTGAAAGGTCTGGGCAATCCCCCCAAAAACAGTCCAGTATAATGCTCTATTTGTACCTAATTTTGGGTCATATTTATAGTGCAATTAGAACAATCTCTAAGCTATAGATACTAAAGGGCTAATTCAATGAGTTTATTCATCAATATGCATAATTTAGGCCATATGATTTCTCATCCTCTTTGTTTTCCTTGTGTGCTTAATGTTATTACTGCAGCTTACACACAGGAAACTCATTAGTGTTCCAAGGTCCAGTCATGTTTGAATGAGTATTTGGAAAACTTTACCAGCAATAGGGAATAATTTTTGGTTTGGAATTTACACAGGAGGTAAAATTGTCTAGTGTCAATATATGTGTATGTGCAAGTATATGTGTGCATATAAGTATATATGTGTATATGCATATATACATACATATGTGTGTATATTTTATATATATATATATATATATATATATATATATATATATATATATATATATATGCCTGCCTGTCTGCGTGTTCGTCCTTTGTTTTTGAAGACCACGGCATCAGAGAAATGATGACATGACTTGCACTTGACTTTGTTTTGAGTGAGGGAAGGCTGTGCAGGTCACCAGCCTCACTTCTCCTCCAGAGCCATCTGAATCCAGTGACCAGATATTCATCAGGATGACTGGAGATGATTCAGGATGCAATGGGAGACCTTGGCCTATTCAGGTACTCACTTAGAGTGAGGTAATGTAGGCCTAATAAGTAATCAGGAAATGGCATAAATGTGCATAAATACACACGCACACAAATGTGAATGCACACGTATGTAAGTAGGTCTGTATACATGTATGCATGTGTGTGTATATATATACACACCTGCCAGTGTATGTATAATTGTCTATGTGTATGCATTTATACCTGTCATGAAACTTCACTTCAGGAGACTTCTAGATCTGTGGTCCTGTGCAAGTCAGTTTTCTTTTCTGAGCCTCAGTTTCCTCATCTGTAAAAAGGGGCAAATAACATTTGTGTTGCCTCTCTATAGTTCTGTGACAAAAATATCTTGTATCCCTTTGAGTACTGTAGGCATGTGAGTTATCATCACATCGTTAAGTGTGATGCCAAATGTGGTTCAGTGAAAAGGGAACAGACTTTACAATCAGAAGACTCATGGATAAACCTGCCTCTGTGAGACCTTGAACAAGTCTGAGGCTCTCTCGACACTAGTATCCTTGTCTATACAAGGAAAAAGTTGAACTCTGTGACCACTAAAGTCCCTCCAAGCTCTAAAGCGTATGACTTTTGATCAACATGTCTCCTTTTCCTTCTGAAATGTATATAACTACTCAAAATAGCATTGAAGAAAATTATCCCTATAATTGTATTTCTT
The DNA here is from genome assembly GCA_023548195.1 of Bettongia penicillata ogilbyi. Classification (NCBI taxonomy): domain Eukaryota; kingdom Metazoa; phylum Chordata; class Mammalia; order Diprotodontia; family Potoroidae; genus Bettongia; species Bettongia penicillata. Next base: position 340,462 of record JAJHZJ010001085.1, read on the forward strand.
ATTGTCTTCAATGATTTTACGTTCATATTTGAGATCCTTTGTTGAAAGTGAACCTCCAAGGTAGCTTTTTTCCTCTGCTGTGTTGATGCTTTCTTTAAATCAATGAACATGAAATGCAGAGGGAGCTCATTTATATTCTTTACACCAGTCAGCCAAGGAATCATAAATATGTGTTCTACTCTAGAGAACTAGCTGGGCAAGCCTGTCTGTTTCCTTCTTATATTTTCCTCAGTGATTCTCTCAATGGATACACACATCATTTCCATGAAGGATTTTATAGGGATGAGCCCATAGGCATATAGGTTAGTAGGTGTTGATGTACTCCCAGTAGCCTTTGAGGGGGGTGAAAAACTCTGCCTGTGATATTTTATACTTATTCTTTCTTTTACAGTCTTCTCTCTTTTGTCGTAATATAAGAATTTATCTTATTTGACTTCTTTAAAGTTGTGTTACCCCCAACAGGGATTCCTTTGACATGGATTTATTTGAATTCAATCATTTTTACTGACTTTTTTGTAGATTGGCATTACCACATTCTTGCACAGCTTAGAATGTAATGTCCTCCACAATCTAGCTTCCTTCTACTTTTCCAGACTCATTTCATTTTATTCCACTTCTCATGCTGCGGGTTCTAGCCAAACTGGCTCATTTTATATTCCTTGAACTTAGAATTTAATTTTGTACCACTGTACCTTTGTGCAGACTGTCCCCCATGGCTGTGGTTCATTCCCTCTGCCTCTGAATTTATAGATTCCTTGGAAGCTCAGCTCATATGGTACCTTCTCTATGAAACTTTTCCTGAGGCCACTAGTTGCCGGTGGTGTTCCCCTCTTTATCCATATATATGTTGTCCTACCTTTCTCTAACAGAATAGTCTCCTCAAGTACAGTGATTATTTTTTTCCTCTGTCTGAATCCTCAAGTACATGCTATCTTACACCATAATATGTATTCACTAAATGCTTCACATTGCCCCTATTTCAAAAACAGACATTGTTCTGTACTTTAGAGACTCTTTTTCCATGTATGGGAGGGCATTTCAAATTAGGACGAGTGTAACTCGTTAGTTCAGATTTATTCACTTTTCAGAAAGAAAAAAATAAAGATAGAAATTAACCTAGAATTTCCACCAGATGGTGCCCTTCTACTACTTGACCTCCTTGTCCATCCAACAAGGGTCTAAGAGTTGAGTTTCCCTGGAGGGAGGCACAGTTCCTCAAGTGTCCAGTGTTTTCAGGAGTGAGATCTTCTGGGTCAGTGCCTGGTGCTGACCAGATCTGCAGCTCCCTTCTGTAAGACCAGGGGAGCTGCCCAACCATCTGAATGGTCAAGCTGGAAGAACTACTTTATCTTAGGTTTTCATTTACACAGGAGCAGGAGTACAGAGAAAAAAGTCCATGATGAGTGGAGCAACACATGTGTCCTCCCCCTGCTCTCCCAGACTTACTTCCATTTCTCTTAAATTTATTCTGTAAAAGTATACATTTGTCATATTTGATATTATTGCTTATTGACCTCTCCTTATGTTACTGGACATCCCTTTGTTTGGGGCATGAGGGAACCTTGGGAGTCGCCCAGGAGAGCTGGGAGTTCTCTCCTCCCAGATTTTAGAAAGTTTGTCTTCTAATTGGAGGTATAAGAATGAGCCGTTTCATAACGACCTCCTAAGTGTAAAATCACTACGGATTTGAACCCTTTAGTATAAACCCACTTCATAGACCCAAGTCTAGGTTGGAGTTTTAATGAATATTTTATAAGTAAGGAACATTGAATCGTTGACATAGAGCAGAAAGGGGCCTCAGGCATCATCTGGTCCAACCTGATCATTTTACCAATGAGGATACTGAGGTCCTAGAAGATTGTGACTAAATTTCCCAAGGTCACAGGGCAGGGTCATGAACCCAAGCTGTTGAAAATCTAGTCAGTTCTCTAATACTCTGTGCTAGAGTATAGAATGGATACAAAGGCAGAATCCCTGCCCTCCAAAAGTTTGTGGTCCATAAGAAATACAATATGTACTGAAATGCATAGAAAATACATTATGATATGTATTGAAGTAAATATGGCATGGAGCAATGGTGCCAAACTCACATAGAAATGGCATGTAGACTTAGGAAGCAACAAATTAGAATTCTTTGTTGTATTTAATTTCTATTTATTTGGTTAAACACTTCAATCTGCTTTTGTAGTGTACATAGACTTGCATATAGATGTCCAAGGTACTTTGAGATCTTAATCTCAAAAATCAACTCTGACTAGGAGATCACCTGAGCAGATGAATAAAAAGTTGACTGACCTTGATCTCTAAGAAGCAGTTTGATCTAGGAAATGGAGAAAAGGTGAGAAAACAAGGCATACCTTCTGGGAAGGGTGAGCCGTCCAGATTGGCTTGATAGAGAATCCAAGAAGAATAAAAAAAATACATACACACGTATACACATGTATAATAGATACATGCATATGACTTACCTTACACACATGCACATATACACAGACTTCACATATATGCATATGTGTATGCATATATACATACACATATGTGTGTATGTATGTAGACTGGACAGGAATGTTCAAGTCAAATCACGCAGGGTTTCAGTACCCCCCTTTCTTTGAGTCCCCAGTGCTTAGCAGTATCCTTAGCATAGAGTAAATATTTAATAAATGCTGGTTTATCAACTGCCTTGGAAAAAGTTGAAACAGATAAAAGTGCCTAGGATTGGGTAGGGGAAATAGAAGGGCATAAATTAAGGCCAAAATTAAGGCGGACGGGGAGGGGATGGGGGCTGTTTTTGCTACCAAAGAAATGAAAGTATGATCTCTCCCTTGACTAATATATAGGGACATGTTTAAAGATTCAAGGCAGCTAATGCCCATGAAGTACTCTGAAGCCCATGGAGGGTGGCTGGAGATAAATATAGGGTACATTACCAAGCAGCTCGATAATCACTATTATTTCCACTTACTCGTACCCTGCTTTTCCAGTTCGTTTGAGATTGCAGGCCTTTGAGCCCTCATCTGGAAAAACAAAAGTGGTGAGAGACATGCAACAGAGGAGAAGGGAACACAGTGTCTGTGCTCAGGAAGGTGTTGGAATTCGGGGACAGGGTGAATGTTAACAAAACAACAAAATCTATGAAATTGGAGCCAGACAACAGACTGCAGCCAATAGACTCCTAAGATGTCAGAACTGGAGGCACTTGAGAAGTTTCTCAGTCCAAATGCAGTCCATGTGAAAAGTTCCCCTTAGCCTTCCACCATCCCTGACAGTGTTTGAACTTTCAGTTATGAGGAAATGGCTACCTTACAGATAAGACCCCTCCATTTTGGGCAAAATCATTATTTTAGGGACAGCGTCTGGACCTGGGGTCCGGTAACTCCCTTAACAAGGCAGGCCAGTACCTTCTCTGTGAGACAGAATCTTAAGAAGTTGCCTAGTAAACCCAGTGTAGCCCAAACCAGATTAAAATATAATTAGGAAACATTTACAACAGACATTTAAAAATATGATAGAACATAGATAATATGTGGTTTTCTAAATAATTATGCAGTCTGTAGGAATTGTTATGGACAGTTTAGTGGATGAGCTTTCTTTTTGAAAAGTTAGTGATTTGACTCACACAACCAGCATGTGTCAGAGGTGAACCTCAAGCCCAGGTCTTCTTGGCTTAGAGGCCAGCTCCCTCTCCACTATAACGCACAATTGAGCCTTATGAAATCTGTCTCTATGTAAACTAAAGGATTGAAGCATACTCCAGTGTCATGGATGCTAGAGCATGAGCAAATGTTAATAGGGAGATAAAAATGCACTTAATAAGTGCCTACTGTGTGTTACCAATACCAATTAAATTGCAAATTAGTTACAAACATAAAAAAGACAGTCCTTGCCTTCAAGGAGATTACAGTCCGACAGGGGAGATGATAGTCAAAAGCAAACTGAAAGGGGAGAAGAGCACGTGACCAAATCATGGTAGAAAGGAATCCAAAATGAGCACAGTCTGGTGGGAAATGAAAAGTTGTACCTGAGAACCTGAGTCTAACTGCTGTATCTGCTATTTACGACCTATGTGACTGCAGGCAAACTATTATGTTATTTATTTATTTGTCTGTTCATTATTTATTTCTTGAAATGTTATTGATTTATATATGCACATACATATAGACATATAGTTATGTGTAGATATAGATAAAGTTATCCTTTTTTCCAGGAAAAATATCCCTAATTTCTCATTGATTACTTAGATGACTTGGTACCATTTCCCATAACCATTCTGATCACCTAGCTTTGGTTGCAGTCCAATTTGTTGACTATGACCTATGAAACAGCTTGTCAATGTACAATATGTTGACCAGTTAAAATATGTTGACCAGAACTGAGTATAGTATTTGACATGGGTTCTTACTACGGTAGACAGAGGGCAGAGACTATACCTTCCATGTTCTGGGCATCACACATCTATTAGACTGTATTCATGTATCCTCCAATTGAGTGGTAAAAATGAACACATTGATTGGGGCTCATGATTGATAATTTTGAATGTGAATGATTTGAGCCTGAAATAGCATTTGGTGCAAGGAGGAACATAATTGTATTTATTTTGTACATTCTTGTGTATTCTGAGGGCATGTGATTTTATTTTGGTTTCCTCTTCACACAACTGAATTAGAATGAATTGATCATTCTCTAAAAATGTTGGGTCTTTTTCACCTATATATTGCTTCCAGTATCTCTATCATCAGCTCTTTTGGATTTGGTATTGTAGCTTGGAGTACCAGACCTTATATGTCTCCCTATTCAGTTCCTCTTCCTTGAATCAGACCATCCAGTCTTTAAGAATTGTCTGGAACCCAATTCACTCACCCTGTGGATTATCTACTATCATCTGCAGACCTGACAGTCACATCTTCTGATGTCTGAATCATTGATAAAAAATAGTTGACCACTCAATCTTTTACACAGCTGCCAAATTGATATCCATAAGACACGTCTGTGTCACCGTCCTTAATAATTGTTTAAGTGTTTGTTCAATTGAATGGACTGGGACAGTCAATCACCAGGGGCTCTCCCCTCCACCCCTACCAAATTTATCCATTAACTAATTTTCTTTGGGTACATTCTTTCAGTTAGCTTTGAAATCATGTAGTTGACTTGGCTTCCAGCTAGGGTTATAATACCAGAAGATTTTAGAGATAATAGAATGATAGATTTAGATCTGGAAGGAATTACTGAGGCCAACACCCTAATTTTATAGATAAGGCACAGGGAAACTCAACAGCTTGTCCAAGATCAAGTAGGAAGATTATGAGACAGGATTTGAACCAAGGTCTTCCTGGTTCCATCCACTATGCATTTCTGACCCTCATAGAAAGCAAGATGGAGTAGTTCTGGTCCAAATCCTTTAATTTGCAGAAGAGGAAACTGAGGTAGCAGAAGAGATGTGAATGACTTAGGGCCACATGGTGTTGAGGGGTTAAGTGAGGACTTGAGTTCATGACTCCTAATTCCAGATTTGATATCTTTCCTTTGTATAAGGCTTCCTCTCCATTCCTTCTACTTGCCCACATTGCATCATGAGAGAATTTTTTCCTGAGTGTCATTTTGATGAAACAGAGGAGTTTGGTAATAGACACAGGGATCTCTTAGGGAAGTAGCAGATCCAATGTGTAGAGGTAGCCTACAGATGAGTATAGCAGTGATTATTACATTTTCACATTGTATTATGATAGTATAAGTGAGATAGTATATATGATATTTTGTATCTTTAAAGTGCTTTACAGAGTCTATCTCCAAAGCTGCAAGGTCAAGACCATAAACATTTGTTAAATACTTATGGGCCAGGTCCTAGGAGGTAAAGAAAGGCAGTTGCGGGGAGTGGGGAACCAGTTATTGCAGAGAATGTCTCATCCTCTTTGTTTTCAAATAAACTCACTGAACCATATGTATAGAAACGAATAACCCCACAGAGGAAATGAATGTAATTATGGCTGCAATTCAGAATCTTGCGTGCTACGCCTTTGCTCTATGAAACACAGAAAAGCCATGAATTCAGTCCTTTCCAGTTAGCTTTGCTTTGGAGATGTCCCTACTCCAGGGGCTGTTACAAAGATCAACCGAGATTTCATAAAATGCTTAGTACAGTGCTTGGAACATAGTAGGTGCCATAGAAAAACGCTATTGTTATTATTGTCATTACTGTAATTATCCAAAAAGTCCTAGCTGATCTTTTCTGGGTAAAACATCACAGCTTCTGGTCCTTTGCCTTTGCACAAGCCATCTGCATGCCAGATTATTCTCCCTGACAACCTCTACCTTTTGGAACCCTGAGCTCCCTTCAAGACTTAACTCAAGACCACCTCCTTCCAGAGGCTTTTCCTGATTTATCCAGTTCTTGGTGGTACCCCCTCTGTCACTGTAGATTTGCTTCCTGTTGACCCCATATTTATCTGAAAAGGTTTTGTATCCTCTTTGCCTCGAAGGCTGAGACTATCTCACTTTGTGTTTAGATCCCTAGAACCCAGCACACATAAATGCATGGAGATTCATTCAGATTGAGTAGAAATACAGGGAATTCTGAATTTGATGTCATGGACAGACAGCTCCCCTCTCAGCACCCTGCCTCTCCATCCCCCTAAATGTACCCCCGACTAAGAAATGGAGATCTAATTAGGCAAATGTATGTCTTGTAGTCTAGTCAGGAAGAAATAATGGAAGATCGGCTTTGTTATCAAGCCTCTGATATCTGGAGCAAAATTTTCATAATGGGTGCTCTGAACAAAGAGCTAAAAAAAGCAATTGTGACCTGGTGAAGTGAATAAAAGGAGGCAGACATGGAAAAAGTATATAACTCAAGATCAGGAAATGCCTAGATTCTAATTCCCTGCCCCACCACCACCACCACATACAGCTGTGTGACCATGAGCAAGTAACTTTACTTCTCAGACTCTTTGCTCATCACATGCCTTTCCTTCTGAGATCGCCCTTCATCAACTCTGTGTCTATCTTAGATTATATAGGGGTGGTTTTTTGGAGGGGACATATTAACATCTCCTCTATTAGACTAAGCTCCTTGAGAGAAAGGACTGTTTTTACCTCTCCTTGTATGTCCAGCACTTAGCACATAGTAGGTGCTTAACAAATGCTTGTTGACTTATGAACTTATTTTTCAATTGTGAATCGAAACAAATAAACCAGCACCAAGAATCCCGCTACAAAATCTCCAACAAATTGTCATCCACCCACTTCTTGAATATCTCCCAAGACAGGGAACTCAGCCCTTTCGGAAAGTTCATTCCATGATTACTCAGTTTTCATTGGAGGGATTAGAGAGACTGAAAAGTAATGGGTAGAAAATAAGAAAGTCACTGACTCATCAAATATGAGAATTGGAAAGAACATCACTAGATGCGAAGACCAACCCATCCAAGAAAGGAATCCGTAACATGACATACTTGACCTTTGGTTGTCCAACTTCTGCTTGAAGACCTTCAAGAAAGAACCCCAACACACACACACACACACACACATACATACACACATCTCTTCAGAGTAGGGTTCAAGTTCTGCCGCTGACACACAGTGTGTACATGATATTGGACAAGTCATAGCCTTTCAGTGATCTAGGTAACTCTCTAAGACCATAACTTTCAGAGAGAGTGCAAATCTGTATTGGTGAAGGGTATTTCTTCACTAGGAGTTCACTATCCTAATCAAATGCTGTCCGGTGACAGTGACAACAGCCCAAACTCACTCACGATGTATATTATACTACCATACTATACTCTAAGATCTATAATATACTACTGACCAGCCTCAGATTTCTAATTCTTGGAAATTCACAAAATTATCTGTTCTGATAAGTTACTATTAACAATAATAATGAGCAGAACCTCTTTAACACTCCAAAGATCCCCATTACATTAACCTCATGGTGTCAGTCACCTTCACAGGCTGGACTGGGCTATTGGGTAGGGACATGGTATGGATCAAACCTTCTTCCACAAACATTTCTTACCCAGACCCTGTAGTCTCAGCCTGCCAAGCCTGCATTCCAATGAAATGGAGAGTTCAGATGTCGTATTGATCCTCCCACCATGTACTAATCTTGCTTTAATTTCCACATAAGCATTTCTTTTTTTTTTTTAGCCTAACTACACCTATGAAAGAATAAGAATGGGGATGATTAAAATAGTAGGATAATACATTCACACAGGAGCTTCTCTGAGAAAGCCAGAGACTCATCCTTTTCTTCTGATCCATTATTACTCAACCACTGTTTCTAGCTACCTCCAGCCTAGTAGGGTTTCCTCTGTCTTTCAAAACCCCATTGATTTGTCCTATCCAAAGGGCTTTAATCTAGTCCTTTACAGGAATTCATACAGCTTCTGATATTAACATAATAGTGTTACAAAATGCCTTTGAATACAAAAATAAGTTTATTAATCTACAATTCTTCTGGAGTGCACTGTGAGAGAAAGAACTAGCTACTGTGATAGTACCAGACAAAGTCAATGGGAGTATCTGAGTCAGTTTCATGTAGGGAAAAGATTATTGAACTTGGAGATAGATGGAAGAACTGGGTTGAAATCCAGAAAACCAAGTCATTTGAGGTTGATGCTGTCCACAACAAGAGTCATTACGTGCCCCCATCCCCCCCACTCCAATCCTTACATAATTTTACCTGTGCATCCAGGTTTCTGTTTAAAAGGTCACCTCTGATTCTCCAAGTCAGCTAGGTCAATAACCTTAAAATTATCTTAAACTGTTCTCCCCACTGTTCCACACACTGATGTTGTTTCAAAAGTGCTTTGAGTTACAGTTTTCCCTTTCACATCACAGGGATTAGATGCATGGAGCCCCCACAATACAGAAAATCTGTGTAAAAATGTTTAGCTCTCCTTTCATAACAGAGAAGAAGTTTTAATTATTATAGTATTAAAAGATAAAATATCTTGATATTATACAATACCATATATATGTTTTATGCATTTCTGAGTTTCTAAACTTTTTCTCTGTCATCTGTGGCTTCCACAAAACGCCCAAAAGATGCCCATTCAATTTCCTATGCTGATCCATGACGTATCAAAACCTCAATGGGGAAAGTCATGATAACTGTATTATCTTTTCTTTCTGTCTTCACATTGTCAGAGCCTAAAACTACATTCCTCTAGCTGAGCATGTAGTAGTCCTCCATACACCTCTGAATTGGGAGGTGGGTACTGAAGGTGTTGTCCTCATTTTATAGATGAGGAGACTGAAGTTCAGAATATTTAAGTGAACTGTCCATGGTCTTTTAGCTTCTGAGTGTTGTTGATAGGATTCAGGCTTAGTGCCTCCTGACTCTGAGGCTATAAGGAAAATGTGAATGGCTCCAGGGACAACACTTCAGATCCCTCCCTCAAAATGATTCAGGGCTAGCCCTCTGGCCGTGGTCAAGTGCCAGCTGTTTCCATATACAGGACAGCCTAGCCTACTAAGGAGAGGTATTGATTGACTAACAGATAGCACTGAGAAGGAGAAATACTTTCTGAGAGGCAGATTAAGAG
>JAJHZJ010001085.1:352500-397913 GCA_023548195.1 Bettongia penicillata ogilbyi
GATAGTATAGCAGATAGTGACATCATTATTTCTGAAATGAAGAAAGCAAGGAAGGGAAAACTTAAGATATTAGCCTGAGGTTACACAGTGTAGGCTGATTAGCAGAACCTGAGGCACAGGAGATTTCCTTCTGCCCCATCTCCATTTCTAATAGACTTTGTAAACTTGCTCAGAATCTTTAATACTTTGAGAATTTGTCGTTTCACCAGGGTGGGTCTCCCATATCTAATGAAGGCGGGAAGCTCTCTTCACCTGAGTAAAAGATTCTTGTGAATTACTGTTGTCAAAAAGAAAATCATCTGATCATACTTTCTGAAGCCTGCCTCACTGAATCTGAATCTTTTTAGGCGTCCACCCCTAACCGAACAGAAAAATTGACTGGTTTCAGCTTCACATCATTAAATATTTATTAAGCACTTACAGTATATAGAAAATTCTGCTACTTGCTAGAGGAGAGCAAATGAGGCAAAGTCCTTGCTTTTATGCTGACCCCCATCTAATGTGTTGGGGGTGGGGGGCAGGGATAATTTTGTGTTTTTTTGTGATAGATTGTTCACGTACTTTACAGGCAGTAACAAAGCTGAAACCCCAAGACTCACTTTTCTCTGTTCACACTCTTCCTACTTGTAAGATGCAGTTTTACATATTTAATTGCCCATGAAATAATGGAGAATTTCATGCTACACCAGAGCACACTCTATATTAATGGAGGCTGTACTAGATGACAAAGTGAGGCAGGTTCACTGAGGCAGCCGAAAATGAAAAATTAAAGGTTATCAGAATGAAAAGTATTAGAGATCATTGATTTTTTTTTTCTTTTCTTTCTCTAAGAAAAACCAAGCATCTGAACACTTGGAAAATAAAAGTATTAGCTATCAAACGTGTTAAAACTGGAAAAGATCCTGAGTATGTCATTTTCCAGGTCAACTGGGACTGAAGCAGTATGCTGTTTCCCAGTCATCTTTCTTCATTTATTTTGTGCTTGAGATCTACCTCTTTAATCAAGGCCTCCTGAATGGCAAGATGGCAAAAACTTTTCATAAAATTACTTTGCCTTAAAAGAACACTAACATCTGTCCCTGACTGCCCTTTTCTACCATTCCATTTATCCCTTTCCTTATTTTCTTTTTCTCCTTTTTATTCATTTTTATCTGTATACATGTTCTCGAGGTTGGTGGTTTTCTGGACCCTTACAAATTGACTGAGAGAAATTGGAGAGTTGGAAAGACTTCTCAGTCCACAAAACTGAGTTGGGAGACTGATTTTTTTCTACTTGTATTTCCCTGGACTTTGGGCAGGTCCCATCAAACTCTCTGAATCTCAGTTTCTTTATCTAAAAATAATGATACAAATGTATGCAATACCTACATCACAGAATTATTGGAGCAATTGGACAATGGATGTAAAGCTCTTTGTAGCTGTAAAATATGTAAATGGGAGCTCTCATGATTTCCTTAATGTCTGGAAGGATAAGACAATGTCTATTTAACTTATTTGGAATGGAGCCATTTATAGAGAGTGTCTTGATCATGAAGGAGGAGTAAAGGAAAAAGAAGTGGAGGAAAGGAAAGAAGGAAGGAAACTGAGGGAAAAGAAAAGGAATTAGAAAGAAGACAGAGGAAGAAAAGGAACAAGATTAAGGTGGTTCTTAGAGAGTCTAAAAAGTATCATGGAGACAATATTTCATATACCTCTTCTCATTTAATCCTACCAACAACTCCATGACATAGATAGTACAAATATTGTTAATTCGTTTTATATATGAGAAAATTGAAACTCAGTGATGTCAAAGTAAATGGCAAATTCATTTCTTCAACCCAGATCCTATAATCAGTCAACTGATACTTATTAAATATTTATCATGTGCCAGGCACTGTGCTATAATTCCATCTTGTGAGTAACTTATACTGGAGTTCAAAAAATCAAATTTACATGTGCAAGATATGGGAAGAAGGGTTAAATAGCTGTCTGGTGGAGGAAAACATATGAAGATTTTAGTAGACCAATCTCAAAATGAGCCTGCAATGTGAGGTAGAAGCTGAAAAAACAAATCTGATGGAACTCTAGGTGGCATGAAAAAATCGAAACATGTCTATCCCCTAGGAATAAAAGGGAAATGGTTGATAACAGTTTGTCCCGTCTAGTTCAGACTTCGTCTCAGATGTTGTACTCAGGTCTAGGCACATAGTTTCAAAAGAGCCTTGATGACCTGCAGAGTCTCCAGAGGAGGGCACCTAGAATGAGTCTATGTCATATGAGGACAAGTTGGGGAAAAAAAATGAGGATTTTTTTAGATTGGAAAAGAGAAGATTGCTATAATTCCACATGAGTTTTCTTCAAGTATTTGAAGGGATGCCATGGGGAAGAGGGATTAAATTTCTTCTATTTAGCTAAAAAAAGAAGAACCAGGAGGGTAGAAATTGCAAAGGATGCTGATTTAAGCTCAATGTCAGGAAATGCTTTCCTAACTTGAGTTGTCTGCAATGAAATGAGCTTCCTTCAGAAGTTCTGGGTTTCTTTTCACTGGAGTTCTTCAAGCAGGGACTGGGAGACACTAAGTAGGGGTATTATAGTGGAAATTCTTTATAGGATGTACAGTGGGCAAGATGTCTGATGAGGGCATTTCAACTCAAATAATGTGATTCTGTGGGTTCTGACTTGAACCCAGGTCTTTTGATTCCAAGTTTCTTTGAAGAATTTACGGGACAACTACTTTGAATAATCCTAACTCTATTTCTACTTTTCCTTAAGATGTACAAAACATTTTTAGAATGTTGACTCTTTGAGATAGGCAGGATAGATGTTTTTCATTTGTTGCGTTCAATTGTCTGACTCTTTGTGACACTATGTATGGTTTTCTTTACAAAGATTCTGGAGTGGTCTGCCATTTCTTTCTCAAACTCATTTTGCAGATGAGAAAACTGAGGCATACAGGGTTAAGTGACTTGCCCAGGGTCACACCACTGGTGTTTGAGGCCAGATTTGAATTCAGAAAGGTGAGTCTTCCTGACTCCAGGTCCAGCACACTATGGTACCACCTAGTTGTCCATAAGGTGTTTTTTAATACCACTGTAGCTCTGTATTGCTGTTCTTTACAAGCAACCATTATTACTACTCAATACCAATTCTTTTTAACACTGTGATGTGTAGGACCAAAAGTCAGAAATTTTCAGTGTTGAGACTTCGGAAGTTATTAATCTAACAGCAAATAGAAATCTGGACTTAGAATCATGAAAGGCCTGAGTTCCAGTATGGTCTCAGACATTTACTAACTGTGTGATCCTGGACAGGCCTGGACAACCCACTGTCTACTTCAGTTTCCTTAACTGTAAAATGGGGCAGCAATAGCATCTACTTCCCTGAGTTGGTATGAGGACCAGATGAGATAATATTTGTAGTGTGCTTAACACAGTCTTGGCTCATAATATACACACACACATAGCACACACTCATGAACTTTATAGAAGAGGAAGTTGAGTCCCAGAATGGAAAGACAACTTACCCAGGATCACACAAATGCTATGTGTCAGTGCCAGGACCTAAACCTCATTCTTTGTAGTTGTGGTTACCACAAAAATTGTTACTCTGATTACTCTTGACTCTACAGAAAATGGTTGTACTCATCACAGCTTTACCAAAAATTCATTAGTTTGCTTGTCTTTTCACAACCCCTTGATGTACTGACAATTTTCACCTCCTGTTATCCATTCCATACAATGTGTATATATTTTTGTTCTAAATATGATTCATTACGTTGATTGTTTTCCTTCAACAAGCATTTATCAAATACCAATTATGTGCCAAGTCCTACGTTAGAGACTGGAGGCACAAATACAATAGCCCATCCCTACTCATGAAGACGCTCCATTCTAACACAGGAGAAAACAAGGATCTTAGTTTATACAAAATACATCCATAATCCCACGAGTCAAAATTCCAGACTTTATCTTCCAAATCATAATTGCCTGAATGATCATACAGAGAGAATGTGGTGGTAGTAGTATACATTAAAATGCCAAAGAAAAGGAAATTTTCTCTTCTTTGACTAACAACTGGGCTCTCTATTATCATGAAATATCTCCTAGAAGCTAAAAGTCTAAATGAGGCCTGTGAAACAGCTTCCCTACCTCTAGTTGTGGGCAGAAGGGTAGCCAGAGAGATACTTGTAATGATTTCAAGGATCTTAGTATGCAACCAATGTGTTTATGAGAAAAATAGAGAGGAAGAAGAAGCCCATGGCAGCTCTCAGAATTCTCAGAAATACAATCCACTTATGGGGGGTGAGGTGCTGAGAGACTGGGTTTTGACGGATTTATTTTCTGTTTAAGGCATACCCTTCACTAAGTGGTCTCTAAGGGCCAGTATGCTAAAATCTGGGCTAGAGGAATTAAAATATTTTCAACAACTGCCTATGGGATCAATAAACCACAGAATAAGGGAGGAATAAAATAAAAAACAAGCAATTTCCACTGATTGCAGGAAGGGGCAGAAGGTAGGGGTGGTGGGGAACTCAGAAGAGATAGGAGCTCTACGAGAAAAACATGGCAGGTATCAGACACCTTGGGGTGTTGGTGGAGGTCACTTTTTCTTCTTGCTGGATGTCTTGAACAGTTGAGAGGGTGGGCTAGAATCCCCTAATTGGACAGGCCCATCTGTCCAACTTAGGTCTGTTGTGGGTTGTGTGCTTGCTGAAATGAACTGATTTGAATGCTGCTGGAGAATATAAAGAATGGACAAGCTACAAAAACAGGAAGCATAGGATCGTGGATTTGATACCTGGAAGGATCTGTAGAAATCATTTGGAGAGGGGTTATTAACTTGCGTTGTGTCTTGGACCTATATGGAAGTTCAGAGAGCAATAAACCAGTCAATTAGATTTTATTAAGGACCTACAAGGTACTGTGCAAAATTCTGGGGATACAAAAATCAAGTTGTAACCTTCCCTTGAGGACACACCCTAATGGGAAAGTATAGAGAAACGAAAAACCCCTCATCAGAATACATATGGCTTTTAAATACCTATTAGAGTGCATTTGTAAATATGTAAAATAAATACTTAGAATTTCAAAGGAAACCAAATATGTCAAAATAATAAAATTTCCTAATTCATCAACTCTTAGAAATCTGTCCATAGACCCTTTAGGGGCATGTGATTCCTAGATGAAAAACCCTCATGTAGATTAACCTCTTTTATTTTTCAAGTGAGGAAACTGAAAATATTCCCAGGTCACATAGTAAATTGTAGTTAGGATTTGAATCCAGGTCCTCTAATTCCTAGTCCACCACACTTTCCACCTGATCAGACAGGAGGAAGCATTCTCAAAGACGTGTCATACAGCAATGAAAGGTTACCTCCACAAAGCAGGTCGAAAACCGTCCCCAGTCACCACATCCTGGGAGAGATCCAGGAATGACTGGACTTGACCATGTGGCCTTTCCTCCTGGAAAATTGTTGAAAGTGCCTAGGAGAGATGGCTAGGTTACCCAGTGAGATCATCCAATATGGATAGGGCCTAAGCCCATGACCTCACTAGCACAAGAAACTCTCTCACAGGGTCTCCGTATAGATCTTGTATGTGCAGACTTATCCCTACATTATTTCCCCCCTCTACCCCATTAAAGGAGCCTCTGTGAAGATGGAGAATGTATTTTTGCCTTCCTCTGTATCTCAAACGCGTGGCACGGTGCCTGGCACATGGTAAGTGTTTAATAAATGTTTGACTGAGGAAACCACCTACCAATGCATGTTCACATATTCTCTGTAAATTATAGTCTTGGAGACTTGCCTGGGATGCTAAGAGATTAAATGACTTAACTCACATCACTGGGGCTGAGTGGGTCAGCGGCAAGCCTGGAATCAGGCCTTTCTAGGTCCAGCACTAGCTTCTATTTACCACCTACTACTGTTTATCATACATGTGTGCATGTGTATGTATATGTATATGTGTATGCATATATACGCACATACATATGCATATATGTGTGCATATGTCTATATCTGGTTGCATATATTTATATATGTGCATATTTGTGTATATTTCTGTGTTTATATGTACATATTTTATGTTTCTTTTATATATATTTATATATGCATACTCATATACATACACATTTATAAACATAAACATGCATCTAGAAATAGATGCATGTTTGTATGTATATTGTACATATATACACCTATACATGCATGTATAGAAATATATGCATCTATATAGATAGATACATGTCTGGGATTAGCTGTGTGATCCTGGGTAAGTCACTTCACCCAGTTTGCCTCAGTTTCCTCATCTGTAAGTTTCCTCATCCTCATCAGCTGGAGAAGGAAATGACAAACCCCTCCAGGATCTCTGAAAAGAAAACCCCAAATGGTGTCACAAAGACTTGGACATGACTAAACAACATACTTACAACTATTCGTTCAGGTTGTCAACCTCTAAAATGTCAACTAGAAGGAATTTTTTTGTTTAATATTGTATCCTCTGTGCCTAGCCAAGTGTCTGGCACAATAAACACAACTTAATACATTTGTTAATTATACCAGCATGAATCTAGAGCTAGAAGAGACCTCGGAGGTTATTGAATTCAAGCTTCTTTTTTTGCAGATGAGGAAACTGAGGCACAGAGAGGTTAGATCATTTGTTTAAGGTGTCACAGCTAATAAATATTTGAGGCAGGATTGGAATGGCTGATCTTTCTGACTCTTAGTCCAGTCCCCTCTGATTAATGGACAGATCCAACACCTACAAACCGTGCAAGCCTTTGGAAATGAATCTGATAGTAATCAGAGAAGAGAGGAGAGAGAAAAAAAAGACAAAACATGGGTTGCTTAATAAAAAGAGCAGAGGGATAGAATTCCAGAAGTCTAGCTTCTCATTCATGGCCCTTCTCGAGCTATTTCCCTTCTCTGGGCTCATTTATGAAGTGATGATAGCTAATTAGCAAGGGTTTATTAATTGCTTCTTGTGTTACCAGGTACTGAACTAAGCACAAGGGACACACACACACACACACACACACACACACACACCGTATGCACAAGCACGCATAGTACTTTTCTACTAAGGTTGCTGTGATGATTGCACTCTGTAAACCTTGAATTACTGTCAAAAGGTGTTGTTATTATCTTCAAAAAGAGAGTTGTTCTCCACCTGTGGCTGTGTGGTATAGTAGATACAGCTCTAGATTTAGATTAAGAGGACATTGATACTTAATAAGCTTGTGACACTGAACACATCAATCCCTTCATGATTTTGAACCTCAGTTTCCTCATCTATAAAATGAGGTCGTTAGGAGGTCCCTTGCAGCTCTAGATCTCTGATTGCAAGTTTCTGAACCTCAGTTTCCCCATATGTAAGAAGAGAGAGAATACTACATGGCCTGGGAGGTCCCTTCTAGCTCTCTGGAGTTAGCGCCCAGCTTTCCTGACTCCAAGACCAAGTTCTTCATGCTACAGAGAAATTTAATTTCTACGTCGGTTTGCAAAGATCTGATAGCTGGTGAGTTGCCAACCTGATTAACTTTCCATTGGAAAATCTCACCTTGCCTGGGCAGTTGTGTCCTGCTTAACCAAATTTCAAACATCCAGTTTCCCTGCAGGCAGTTCCCAAGAAAAGTGTGTGTATTATCTTTCTTACAAGGACCAATGCTGCCATCTTGTGCCTGCTGCATTATCCTAGGTGCTGGCATTATTGCTGCCCACTGCAGAACTAGCTCCCTGGAGGAGAGATGCTGTGGCTGAATGCCAGGAACCAACCAAGCCCTGAAAACTAGCAGAAATTTGCCAAGCTCAACAAACACTATTTAAAAGAGCAAATGGTTTCAAATAAGAACAACAGTTAAATGAATGAGTAAATTGGGAACACAAGAATTCAGCATGAGAAGAGCATGGTAATTGGAGATCAAGTGAACATGGGAGCCAGTTGCTGGACTTTATAAATCCTGGGACAAATCTGGATTGTATGGACTGGTAATGTCAGTTGCCAGGTCCTTACTCTGAGGTTGTCCATATGTAGTGATGTTGACATAATTTCACAGATTTTGCTGGTGGGACATGAATTTGCAGAGCCCAGGAAGACTGAACAAAGTGAAAAAGGCAAGAGAAAATTGAAGAAAATATATCTTTAAATGAATTAGTAAACAGTCAGGTGTTTTGGTATTTCCTACAAATTTAAACGACAATAATTCCAGGAACCATGACCTCTACAAGAACATCTCATTTCTACCAAGATTGAAGGTTTGCAGATTTTAAGTACATAATATAAGGATTATTATCCCCTTTTTACAGATTAGAAAACTGTGGATATCAGAGTTTAAGTGCCTTATAGGGTGAAAGAATTGTCAATTTGGAGTTGGAAGGGACCTTATCAAATTCATTTACTTCAGGCCCCTCTTTGTATATACAGGGAATGGAAGACAGGGGGAAGGAAGTAACTTTCCTAAGCTTGCACATCTAAAAAGTGTCCAAAGCAGGATGTGATTCTAAGGTCTTCCTAATTCTAGGTCCAGGAGTCTGAGCACTATCACTTTTTTGCTGGCTATACTACAGCTAATAAATTTCCAGTGAAACATTTTATCCACTGAGCTCCTTTGCTAACAGTCAAATTAATAGATTATTCATCTAGACTAAGGAGAAGCATTGATTAGAAATACCTACTATGTGCCAGTCACTGTTCTAAGTAAGTGCATCACAGACATTTCACTTGATCTTTACAATAACCCTGGGAGATAGATGATATTTTATCTCTATTTTATAGTTGAGGAAACTGAGGCACACAGAGATTAGGTGTCTTGCCCGGCACCACACAGCCAGCAATGGTTTCTTGCAGGTTCCATTAGCTCTGACATCATTCTTAATTCTCTAGTGGTACAATATGAATTTGGACTTATCTTCACCATACTGTCCCAGGCTACTTCCACACTGGGACTACTCTAGAGAGCATAGTTAGGTTGTAAGCTGTGGAGATAGGTTTTCCTGGACCCGATTCTCTGACTTACTCTTGTTCCCTCGGTTCTCCAGCTACTTGCCCAAATGTTGGAAAGTCACTCTGACGCATCACTCTCTTTGGTGCTGGAAGATTTTCTGTGGATACTCTGTGGGTCAGAAGACTTCCTAGTTTCTTGACTACCTGATTTTCCATTTGTTTTAGAAAAATAAAATAATCTTCCAAACTCTTAACATATATCTTGATACTTGAAAGAGGGAGGCAGAAAAAGGAAGTAAGACCTGAGTTCAAAAACTGGATATTATTCCCTCTGTAGCCCTGGGAACATGATTTCTCTTGGTTCTCAGTAAATAATGAGTTCAATTAGATGACTTCTTGTTTCCCTTTCTACTCTAAAATTATATAGCTACTAGATTTAGTTCAAAAGTAGGCAGAAAGGATAATGGCAAAAACAATGCTAGGAAATATGGCTTGGGGTGAATTAATGGAGCCAGATTCGAAGACAGCTCTGAAGCCTTCCACCCCAAGCATCATGAATATTTTCCACAAGATGGTTAGATGGTGCTGAGGGACTTCTCTGATGAAAATTGTACCAGATTTGGAGCAAGAGGACATGGTTCAAATTCTACCTCCTTGACATTACACGGGTCATTTCTCTTTGTTTCTCAGTGTCCTCAACAATAAAATGTGGACAAGGGGGTTGGATGAGATGACCTCTAAAGTCTTGCAGCTCTCTGTGCATGATCCTATGAGTTGGCATCATACACACACTTCAAAAAAGCATTCAATTGACTATATCTTAAGAGACAGGAAGTAATTGATGACAGATGTGATTCATTTCCAAATCAGCTACATACACCTACAGTTACATTATCTAGTGGTTAGAGCAATGATCTAAATAAACAGACTAGAAGAAAATAAACAGAAGGCAAAATTGCATCCCACTATGGAAGCTGCATCCCAACCTATTAAAATAAGTTATCAATAACAAAGGCTGAAATAACAAAAGTGAAAACCTTGATTGCAGAATGGAAAGAACCCTAGCTTTGAAATGAAGAGACATGGCTTCATATGTCCCTGTGACATATGCCTGGGTGACCATTGGCAAGCCGGGGAATTTTTACTTCTGTCAGGTTCCC
Organism: Bettongia penicillata ogilbyi; assembly: GCA_023548195.1. Classification (NCBI taxonomy): domain Eukaryota; kingdom Metazoa; phylum Chordata; class Mammalia; order Diprotodontia; family Potoroidae; genus Bettongia; species Bettongia penicillata. The sequence continues at coordinate 362,582 of JAJHZJ010001085.1, forward strand.
ACTTCTTAAAATTGGAGGGAGGGTGGATTAGACCATCTTTTTGTTCTGAAGTCTATATTTCTGTAAATCTCACTAATTTTCTTCCATGGAGAACTGTAACCAATTTGAAACAATTTGCCACACGGAAGAGGTTAAAATAACCTTGAAATAGCCCTAGACAACAAACCCTTAATCTCCTTGCCAAGCAGAGTGATGCAGCTGTGAAATTTAGAGTCCAAGGTCATTTGATGGAGAAGAATAGAATTCTATAAGCAAAAATTGGTCAAGAAAAATGAACCTTCAGAAAATCTGCCAAGTTATACTGGATTGTCCAGAGAGAATAGGGAGATGCATTTAGAAGGAAGTCAACTAACACATGTGGGAACCAGTGTATCCATGGTGATTTTTTTATCAGCAGTGACAATGCTATGATTGCATTAGGACTCTTCTATTTCAGTACCAGGAAGGAAGGAAGGATGGGAAGGAGGGAGGGAGGGAGGAAGGAAGGAAGGAAGGAAGGAAGGAAGGAAGGAAGGAAGGAAGGAAGGAAGGAAGGAAGGAAGGAAGGAAGGAAGGAAGGATGGGAAGGAGGAAGGAAGGAAGGAAGGAAGGAAGGAAGGAAGGAAGGAAGGAAGGAAGGAAGGAAGGAAGGAAGGAAGGAAGGAAGGAAGGAAGGAAGGATGGGAAGGAGGAAGGAAGGAAAGAAGGAAGGAAGGAAGGAAGGAAGGAAGGAAGGAAGGAAGGAAGGAAGGAAGGAAGGAAGGAGGAAGGAAGGAAAGGAGAGAAGGAGGGAGGAGGGAAAAGAATGTAGGGAAGGGAAGGAATTGGAATAAGGAGGGAGGGAGAGAGAGATGGAAGGAGGGAGGGAAAAGGAACAAAGAGAGGGGAGAGAAGGGTAGAAGACTAGATATATGAAAGCATATGTGGCAATGACAATCTATAGACAAAATTGTTTGAAGTGTCTGAAGTTGAACAAATACAAGCAGAAAAAATCCCAGCTCGAGACAACCCATTTTTGAAAGCTGTTCAGTGATCAATTTCTAAGATACCTCAGAGTATAAAAGATTTCAAAAGAAAGAAAAATGTTCTGGTCAATATTTTTTATCACCACCTACTCCCAATAAAGGGGACCAAGAAGACATAAGATACTCCTAAGCTCCATGCGTCCTTTGTAAAAACCTTCAGGAGAAAGAGTGATCTATGTTTGCATTGAGGGGCTCCTGATGAGAATATAAGCAGAGAACAGGCGGGCTTTCACAGGCAGTTTTCTAGAGCTACGCACATCTTTATGGTCACACAAGTGACTGAGAGTGTCAGGAATATCAATGAACTTCCCTTTGCATTTAGTGCTCATTGATTTGACGAAAGCATCAGTGTAGAAGAACAAGATGTTACCTTAGAGGCTCACCTCAGACAAGGTGTCACTCGTGTACATTAGCATCATAGAAGACAATGACAGATACATTCACGGACATATCTTTGTTCATTGATCTGTGGGGAAGTGACATAAATCCAGGTGCCAAGCAGGCAGATGTGCCCATGTAAAGTGACAGGATCAGAGATTCTGAGCTGCAAAGGATAGCAGAGGTCATTTAGTCAGAGGATCTTAGCATCAGAGATTGGAATTGAAAAGAGCCCTGGAGATCATGTGGTTTTAGACGGAGGAGACAGGGACCCAAGAAATAAAGTCATTTGCCCAAGATCATATAGGTAACGGAGGAGAACCAGGATTCTTGTTTATGAATCCTGTGTGTTATCTACTCTACCACACTGGACACGGGGTACAGCAATATCATGAGGTTAATTACACATAAATCCAGAGCACTTTAAAGGTTACAAGGAACTTGAGCCAGAGATAGGAAATGTGTTATTACTTCCATTTTTTACATGAGGAAAATGAGGTTGGTGGAGGGGGACAGGATTGTACAAGTCATGCAACTAGTTAGTATTGGAGATGAGATTTAAACAGAAGTCACTCAAGAATTCACCTCTTTTTATCTTTTTTATTTCCATGCACCTCGTGGAGGATCAGAATAGGGACAGGAGCTAATATTGGTTTACAGAACTCCCAGATGAGGAAATTCCCTCTGCCAGTAAAAGGAGCCCTCCATATAGATTTAGAAGACCTAAGTTCCAGCCTGGCCTTCATGCTTGTTAAGTAGGTAGTCTTTAGTAAGTCATTTAAACTCTTTGGACCCTCAGTTTTAGTACAACCTAATGGCTAGAGACCAGCTTTAGTTAAAAAGATGTGGGTTCATATGCTTTGCATAATTGTACATGTATAGCCTATATTCAATTGCTTGCCATTTCAAGGAAGAGGGAGGGAGGGAAAGGAAGGAGAGAATGTGGAACTCAGTTTTTTAAATGAATGTTAAAAAAATATTTTTACATAAAATTGAGAAAAAATCAAGTATTTTAAAAAGGCGTGTGTTTCAGTCCTTGTAACACATTCTGGCTATGCGGCCTTGGGTCAGTCACTTAACCTTTTTAGCACAAAAACATCCTCATTAACTCTCTAAAGAGGAGGTACCTTGGTTCAAAATTTTAAATGGGGAAAACAATTGAAATGGCTTCCTAATGGGTTCATAAAGTCAAAACGAAATAATATCTGGGCAGTATTGCATAATTTTCAAAGCATCATAGAAGTGGCCATTATAGTAATATTATCAAGCTGAAGTCACTTCACATAGGTGACCTAATACCTTATGTTTTAACTCTGTGTTATTTTTCCACCTGGGATGTGAATTTCTTGGCAGCAAGAATTGTGTCATTTTTTACTTTCCTACCCCTAGCATCTAGCAGAATATCTTGGACAGAGGAGGAGCCTTGCATGGAAGGAAAGAAGGGAGGAAGAGGAAAAAAAGGAAAGGAAGTTGGGAGGAAAGGAGGGAGGAAGGAATGAATGAACCAAGTAAAGGAAGAAGATGCTTAATAATTGCTTATTGAATTGGGTACCAAATTGACCACTGCGTTTTCTGACTAATGCAAAAAAAAAAATTAGGGACATTTTCATTGTTTTACAAAAGACAACCCCAATATTTTACCTGTAGAGAAATACTGAATTCAAGGAGAAGTGTATTGTGTATACTCCTGTAGAAGAGATTTGGGATCACAAATGGATCATACCTTTGATTTAGGCTTTTGAGAAAGGGACAAACACTGGTAAAATTGATCTTTCTCTGATATTTTCTCCATTGAGATGTGTTGAAGGCATCACATTAATGTACCAATCAGCAGACCCTTCCTGAGGGAGGTTAGGATCATGTCATTGGGACATTTGGCTCTTAGGGGTGTCAAACTCAACTAGAGAAACAAGGGCTGCTTATCCATCCCTAGGGATCTCTTTAGGCTGCATATTGTCTTTTTTAAATACAATATTACCTATGTCTCATTATATTTTTACTTATTGTGCTAAATATTTCCCAATTACATTTTAATCTGGTTCATGTATCACTTGGGAATGTTGTGGGGGCATGTGGCTTTTGTACTTGACACCTAAATTGATGTACAGGGAGCTTTTAAAAAGCCCAGGAAAAAGGACCAGAATGTCCACATGAAATAGCAGCCATCCTTAAGGGACTTTTGTTAGATGTTAGATCTCAGATTTTATTTTCTCCCTCAATTTTGTATTTTAGTTCTCTCCACAGGTCAATCTTATTAATTTTTTAGTTATAGGAAGTGAACGAGATAATTTCTTTTTTTTTTTTTTTGGCAAGGCAGCTGGTGCTAAGTGACTTGTTCATGGTCACAGAGCTAGTAAGTGTCAAGTATCTGAGGTCAAATTTGAATTCAGGTCCTCCTGACTCCAGGGCTGGTTCTCCATCCACTGCATCACCTAGCTGTCCCTGATAATTTCCTTTCCAAACATTCTTTGGTCCAGTGATTTTGTACTATGACCCAGCAAAAATGTCCCATTTTCATATCTTTGGGGGACTGGGGAATGACAGTGACCTCTAAGGAGAGTTTTGTGGTGAGAACGTCAAGTGTAAGTAGAGGTGTGTTGGTAAATGTTTGAGAACCAGCTCTCTGAGGAATAAGTGTTCATAGAACACACTTTTCAGCTTAATTTGCATTATTAACATTTTCTGTATCACTTTCTTAAATCTAGACAATCAGCAAAATACTAGACACAAAATCAGAGTAAAAATAAACATTCATTAAGCTTCTATTATGAGGCAGACACTGCCCAGCACTGAGGAGACAAAGAAAAGCATATGACTCTCCCTGTCCTCAAAGAGCTTACAATCTAACAGAGGAAGACAACTCATATGAAGAAGCTAAAAAGCAGGAGGGGAATGGGCAAATGGAGGGGAGAGAGGCACTATGAAATACTACAAGTGGGGAGGGAGAGGATCTGAAAAGCTGAGAATTTCAGAGTTGATTTTCTCCTGCAGAATGATGACTTTCTGGAGATCAGGAAGTTCAGGAAAGAAGCTGGGTGGGAAATGATAAGGCAAATTCTCCAAAAGCCCTCGTGGAGGAACGTGGAAGAAATCTCCAAAGTCCATCCTCCACTCTTTTCAATCAGAGGGAGAGAATACGAGGGTTCTGGGGCAAAGGGTACCAAGTATGTGACAGTTTCAGAGTTGATTTCATTTGCCCTTGAATGGATTTCTGCTCACTTACTAAAAATTACTTAACCCCGCTAAGCACTTGATAAAAACCGATTAGTTTTCATGTTTAGAATTTGAAAAATAATCACGGTAACAATATAATTTGACTTATGAGCTGCTTTGGAGAAGCAAAATTTTTCAAAACATGATATAGATGTTAATATCAATGCTCATTCCTTTTCATGCTTTGGTCAAAATCAATATTCTGTCTTTACAACAGCTACTTCAGAAAACTCATTTCACACAGAGAAGATGCTATGACTAGTTACTAAATTTGTGCTGCTTTCATTGACATATCGGAATAGTCTTTATTCTCCTGTGCACAAACTAGAATAAGATTTTTTTTGAACCTTGCAATTTACATGCTTCATGTCCAAATGCAGCAAGCATCACAGCATCATGACTCGTCTGTATCTAAGGCTACTCTGAAGGATGGTACTGGTGACAGATTGACCATGCCCTTGTTGAGATTGCATGTATTCATGTGTGCACATGCACGTGCACATACACACACACACACACTTATATTTGACTTCATTTGTGCAGACTCATCACTGGGCTGAACTGATGGTGAGTTGGAGCAAACACACCATGTTACTTTTTCTTTGTTCTAATTTTACATGAAGTTTTTTCAGTAAAAAAGTGGATGTTTATAGTCAAAACTATCTACAGTTTTTGCCTTTGCTTTACTCTCCCTGATATTCCTGGGGGATGTATTCCCACAGCATTTTAAAACGCTATTCTAAAATGGTAAATTGAATAATAGTTGCTGATCTGCATTGATTAAAGGGGGATATCTAATTGGGAATTTCATGTATTTCCAAAACAAAGATCACCCCCTCAAAATATAAACTAAATATATAAGAATGGGGACTGGACCTCAGTTTTCAGTTTTTAGAAAATTTTCAAATGAGGAGGCTTCTACTTCCCATGCAAGATGATAGCGCAACATATAGTCTTAGCTGGTGCCTTTAGACTAAGAGTTTGTAACTGGTCCACAGTCATGCAGCCAGGGTGTGTCACAGAAGGGCTTGACCGCCAAGTCTTCCAGTTAAGGTCTGTTCTCCATCCACTAGCAGTCATACTGCCTCAACATCATATGGAGCATAACATAAATGTATGTTGAATTTTTTTAAAAAATCTTTCTCTGGAGAATCCATTTTAAAAAACTTTGAAAATGGAGACTTATTTGTTCCCAAGAATCATTTGGCATATTGATTTGGTGGCACAATGACAAAAATCAAGCCTTCCCCCCCGCCAAGATGCTGGTAGACACCATAAGTTTCCTGGCAAGTTTTTGTGGCAGTGACCCATTTCTTGTCATCTCCCTGTCATGTCCAGTAAGTGTGGTATCAGCAGCCAGCTCTCTGCTAGGAAGTGAGCTGGTCTCATTTCAAGTTCAACAAAAAAAAGTTTACAAGAGTCAGAGCCGAGTGAGTAGAGATAGGCAGTATCTACATGGTAACACCTAGGATTGAAACTTTTAGACCTGATGTCATTTGGAGAGGTCCATGGAGAGTTGGGAAGCCTACTTATCAAGGATATTATATGGATTAATTCCCCTCTAGCCAAGGAGTTGGACTGGGTGACTTCTACCTCAAAGAATCTTAGAGCTGAAAGGCATCTTAGACCTTGTCACACACAACTCCTTTACTTTACAGAAAAGGAAACTGACCCTCAGAGAGGTACAATGACTTCCTCAACTGTCTGATGATAGAGCTGATACTAGGATCCAGCTCTCTTGGGTCCCGGTCTCTGTCAGGGTCCTTGCCAGTATACGATATAGCTTCCCAGCCCCAGATTCCAGGATTCTCTGTCACTGGGACTTGACCCTCTATTCCCAGATAATCTCAATGGACAGAAATATACCTCTATTTTTCCCCATCTGAAAAATGAGGCTGTTAACATGGCAGATGTCCTTTCATAGATCTGGTGCTAGAAAAGTCTTTAGAGACAATCTCATCCATCTCCCTTACTTTATAGATAAGAAAATTAAGGCAAATGGATGTGAAATCACTTGCCTAAAATTACACAAATACTTAGCATCACTAATACTTAGATTTTGAACCCAGGTCCTTTAATGTCCTGCTCCTAGACAAAATGCCATATTCTGGCTTAAGGGAAAACTCTTCTCTCCTACTGTATTCCCAGGAAAACAAGTTTCCTTTCTTACGTCCTACTTCTTTGACCTTGTCACCATTCTACTCAGATTTTTTTCAGTGGCTCCTTATTAAAACCAGTGAAGTACAGTAGTATGTAGGATGTATTTGGAGTCTAGGAACCTGATTTCAAATACTTACTCTGATTTGGAACTATGTTTGAAGAGCTGTAAAACCATACATACCTTTGACCAAGAAATACCACTACTAGGTTTGTATTCTAAAGAGAAAAAAAGAAAAAGAAAAGGACCTATATGTACAAAAATATTTATAGTAGCTCTTTTAGTGGTAGCAAAGAATTGGAAATTGAGGGAATGCCCTTCAGTTGGGGAATGGCTAAACAAGTTGTTGTACGTGAATGTGATGGAATACTATTGTGCTATATGGAAGGGTGAGCAGAATGCTCTCAGAAAAACCTGGAAAGACTTACATGAAAGTGAAATGAGCAGAACCAGGAGAACATTGTACATAGTAACAACAATATTGTTATTGTTATTATAAATGACCTAGCTATGCTCAGCAATACAATGATCCAAGATAATTCTGAAAGACTTATGATGAAATATGCAATCTATCGCTAGAGAAAAAATTGATGAAGTCTGAATTGTAGATCAAAGCATATTTTTCTTTATTTTTCTTGTTTTTTGTCTTTTTTTCACAACATAATTAATATGGAAATATGTTTTGCATGACTGCACATGTAAAATCTGTATCAAATTGCTTACCTTCTCAATGTAGGGGAGAAGGGAGAGGAAGGAAGAGAGGCAGAGAATTTGGAACTGGAAAAAATTTAAAGAATATTAAAATTATTTTTATATGTATTTGGAGAAAAAATAAAATATGAAAATTTATCAAATGCTTGCTTTGCCACTTAGTACCTGAGTAACCTTGAGCAAATCATTGAACACCTCCTGGCCTCAGCTCCCTCAGTTATAAAATTAAATGGTTGGACTAGATTACCTTGAAGTTCCCTTCCAGATGCAAATCTATGATTCTAGGGATCTATTGCCCCCAGGATAAAGTATCAACTGGTTAAATTGGGCTTTAAGTCCTTTCACTCCTCCCTCACTTCAATCCAAGTCACTTGGATGTCATAGCATCACTTCCCTGATGTCATGATCCTCTTGTAGAACAAAGCACAAATAGTAGTAGCAAGTGTCTGCACTATCAGCCTCCAACATCTCAGAACCTTGGAAGTCAGAATCTGGATTATAGGAGGTTAGGAAGTGAGTGAGAGAAGAGAAATTGGGGGATCAAAGTTGGGATCCTGTCTCTGTTTAGCTCAAATGAAAATCCAGTAAGCTAATACATAGAAATTGTTCTGTAAACCTTAAAGTATCATATAAACATGAACTGTTATTAATGACCAAGATTAGGGATTTTAACAGTGAGGACTGGGGAATCAGCACCATTGACTGCTGAAACTGCAAGTGTTGGAAGGACCCAGCATTCATCGTCTTCATTTGGGCAAGAGGTGGCCCTGAGCCAGAACACTGTAAAAGAGAGTCTAGCACATTTGGAGTCTCGGTGTGTCCCTCAAATAGTGCCTAGGTAAGCATTTACCTCAGCTGCCAATTTGGTTACCTTCCTTGCTCAAAAGCTGCAGTCTCATCTCTGATGGATAGCATTATGGTCCTTAGGGGCCATAATCCAGCATTGATGGGGGATGAGGGGGAACACAGCAGGTGACTTTGTAGAGTCTTTGAGACTTTGGGTAACTCTGAGGAGGGATTCCTTAGAGTCCTGTCACAGATTCTTGGCCATTGGCCTGTAACTCAATGATTTAGTTCACCAAACATTTACTAGACACCTACTGTGTATGTACAATAGGATGTATGCTTCTTGAGGACAGGGAGAACTTCACTTCTATTTTTCTGTCCCTAGAAACTAGCAAAGCTCCTGGTACATAGTAAGAGCCTAATAAATACTTTGTTAATAGTTGATTTGATTGATTGACTCAGGGAGAAAGGACATATGGCTATTGATCCCAAAATGAGAACCAAAAATCTCAGGAGTTTACCACTTGAGTTTACTCCCAAGTCATGGAGTGGTAGACTGTATATGGGTCTGGGGAGTGAGAAGACTTGACTCATAGCCCTTCCTCAACCAACAGCTAGCTTTGTGACCTTGGACAGGTCACTTCCCTTCATTCTTCTTCAGTTTCCACAAACCTTGGACTAACTAACCTCCACATTTCTCTCATCACTGAGATTCTGTTCAGTCCAAGCAGTTGCTTTTGGAATTGGACTCTCATCTGGTTGATGTTTTCCCTCAGATTCAGAGTTTGCTTATCTCCCTCTTTTGTTTACTTAGCACTGCTGAAGTTGGAATCTGGGGGGAAAAGTACATGACTTTGGTTTGATAATACCTAGGGTAATGTCCATCACAGAGATGATGATGTGAAATGTTGACTAGCTGAGAGAACAAATATCATGTGGCAGGTGGAACATTCTGATGAAATCTACATTGTAAGTTTCCCTGCATGGTCTGAGCTCCTAGACCTGTCACTTGTTGGTGTCTTCAAGAGGCAGTGAAATGCTACAGAAGAGCCTTGAATTGTGACTGAGTGGATTTGAATCCTGGCTCAACTACAGATGGAACCTTTAGTAGAACATTTAACCCCTCTGGGCCCCAGGTTTCTTCTCTATAAGAGGAAATATCCTCAAAAGTCCCTTCTAGCCAAAACCTACTATCATCTTTGTTCTCCATTTCAGTGTATTCGGTATGCTAATATAATTAGTAATTACCCCATTTTAGTCACTGATGCAGGTTAGGAACATTACATTGGGATGTGTGTGTGTGTGTGTGTGTGTGTGTGTGTGTATTAGAAACAATTATGGTAACTGATGAATATCTGTAAGTGCAATCCTCGACTTGAAAAGACTTCAACTAGACTACTCCTAATTCCATCTCCCAAAACACCCATTTGTCTGTTTTCATATCCCTACAGATCTGTGCTTTTTGTCTCTCCCAGATAGTCTATAAACTCCTTGAGGGCAGGAACTCTAGTTTATACATGTGCAGCCATGAAAAACATGTTTCCATATTCATCATTTTGTGGGGGAAAAACAGGTCAAAATAATATTTTTTAAAGAATGCTTTGATCTGCTTTCAGACTCCAATAACCCTTTCCTTGGAGATGGATAGCATTTTTCATCGTATGTCTTTTGGAATTGTCTTGGATCATTCTATTGATGAAAACAGGTAAGTCATTCATAGTTGATCATCATACAATATTGTTGTTACTGTGTACAATGTTATCCTGGTTCTGCTCATTTCATTTTGCATCAGTTCATGTAAGTCTTTCCAGGTGTTGTTTTTTTTTCCTAAAGCATCCTGCTCATCATTTCTTATAGCACAATAGTTTTCCATTACAACAAGAACTATTTTCACATTAGCATTTTTATCCCCATCACCTAACCTGGTGCCTGGCATATAACAGGTACCTAAAGAATGCTTATTGGTTCATTACTGTTATATTCATATCCCCATCTCCTAGCACAGAATCTTGTGCTTAATAAGTTTAATAAACACTCTTTAGATTGAAACTGATTGAATTGGATTGAAATAAAGAGGGGATAGCTCCATCAACTTTTAACTGTTATGTGTTTTTGCCACAGTCAGGAATAAGATTCTATATCCCAGGCTATATATTAACCATAAACTTCACACCCATAGCTTCACAATGAAGTGATCTCTCTCCTTATATATCCATATTGGATTCTGTTGCTTTCTTATATTGACCTTTTATTTGTTGAAAGAGGCAGGAAAAGGACATCTTGTGCAAAGTAGAGAAAACAACAGCTAGAGGGAAAACTGTGGATTGTGCTAAGAGAACCTGAGAGAAAAAAAATCAGCCCTTTAGATTTTTAAGAGACTCAGAGAAAGGATAGCTCTTCAAAGGGAAAGGTATTGGCTAATGATAGAGATGCATTTCCAAAAAGATATTTTGAATATGACTATTTTCAGGACTTTGAAGGTTATTGCTAGGAAACTCTGAAACAAAGAATTGTTCTAGGACCACAGAATGTAGATTATTTGTGGCATATAGGAAAATGATTTTAATTATATCTAATGCTATGTCTTAAGAACATATCTATCATAAATATGGATTTGGGATGTTTCAACCCAAACTTGAAGTTCGAGGTGCATTGCTACTCCTCAGGACATCCTGATTTAAGGAATTAGGAGACAGATCATGATAGCAGGAGTCTGTGAATGAAGAAGCCAAGGGCAGGAGGGAGAACTGAGAAACTGGTGAATGAAGCTGCTTGTAATCAGTCAGTAAACATTTATTAAGCACTTACTGTGTGCAGGGCACTGTTCTAGGCACCACAGATGCAATGAAAGGCAAAGATAGTCTCTACCCTCAAAGCCATATATTCTAATGGAGGAGAAAACATAGAGAATTTGGGGTACAGATAGATAAGAAATAGACATAACATATTTGTTGCTGTTGAGTCATACCCAACTCTTTTTTAATCCATTTGGGGTTTTCTTGGCAAAGACACTAAAGTAAATTGCCATTTCCTCCCCCAGCTCATTTCACAGATGAGGAAACTGAGGCAAATAGTTAAATGACTTGACCAGGGTCACACAGTTAATATGTGTCTGAAGTCAGATTTGAACTCAGGAAGATGAGTCTTCCTGACTCCAGGCTGTTTGGATGCAGTATACATCAAGGTCATTTGGGATTTGAACTGAATCTGGAAGGCAGCCAATAGAAGGTTAGCCAACAGAGCACTCCCAGCATGGTGGTAGCCATTGCAAAAGCCTGGAGACAAGATGGAGCACCATGTTGAGGAACACTATCCAAAGGTATAGAAGCCAAGACATCGAAGCCCATGGAGCTGTTTTTTCGGATGGAATCCTGTGCAGCTAAAAAACTACAGGGACAGAGAGGCTGACAAATGATGAAACTTGTTGACTAAAGGATTGGTTGTTGATGAGGGAGCCAATCTGAGTGGAGGAAAACCATCTGGGTGGAAGACTGTGAAACTGGGTGAAATACTCCACTGTGGGAGGAAATCTGGCAAAGGGATCACTGCCTTGCTCTCTTGCACCATCTTTAGTTGGAGAAAGAAAATCTCTCAAAGCCTTGTCTACATTGTACTTTACTTCCTACTGTGACTCAAACAAGGAAATGCCTTCCTCCCCCCAGAACCTACAGAAAGTAAGTTCTGAAGAGCTTTGCAGACCTCAATACCGAATTAAATGTCTTCCCACTGGAAGACTTATATACTGGCTTACTATGTAGCCAAGGTATCATACCTGAGAAGCCTCCAGATTCAAGGCTGTTGTTATCCTAAAAGAACTTACCATGACTTCCCTGGTCCAAGACTAGGAGACAAGTGGCTTCATCCATCAGAAGAATAAGGAGACTCAGAAGAGGAGCCATCCTACCCAACAGGTTGTAGACTGTTTCCTCAAGAGCCCATAGACATCCAAGCCTGTTCTCTAGAGATATGAGGTGTCCTAGGCATATGATTTGGCTTTCCTTAGATAATAGAAACTTACCTGCCATTTTCAGGTACCTTTTCCTTCTAGGAAATACTGCCCTTGGAGTCCCTGTTTGCTGAATATTGGGGCTGCCACTCCCTGTTAATTTTGATCATTTTAAAAACCTTTCAAATGGTATTATTGAAGATTATAAATATTTAACTTTAACAAAAAACAATTCAAGGATCTCTGTTCTCTAGGAGCTCACTTTCTACTGATGGAAACAACATGCATGTGTGTATATATGTATGTATGTGTGAATATATGTATGCATATGTGTACATATAAATGTGTGTGTAAGTATATACAGCATACTATTTGATTGTTCCTTATGCCTATAGTTTTCTTCCTGATCCTCTCTAGCTCCAGACTTCTTGGGTTCCTTCAGCTAAAATTGTACCAAGAAGCTTTTCTTGATCCCCCCTAAAAGCTAGTGCCTTCCCTTTCTCATTTATCTCCAGTTTATCCTGTCTATTGTTTGTACATAGCTGTTTTTTTGTTGTCTCCCACATAGACTGTGCACTCCTTAAAGAAAGGGACTATCTTTTGCCTTTCTCTCTATCCTTGGGGCTTAGGACACTTTCTGGAATGTAGTAATTGTTTAATAAATGCTTGTTAACATGATTAAATGAATCATTTGTATCCTTCCACACATGAGGAAGCACAGAGTTGCAGTATGGTATGGCAGAAAGAAGACTGAGCCTAGGGTCTGGAGCCCTGAGTTTAAATTCTGATCCTAAGGATTACTACCTTGGTGACGACAGTGTGGTCTCACAAAAAGTTCACTGAAGTTAAAGTCATAGGACTTGAATTCAAATCCAAACTCTACTTCTTATATCCTTCAGGATTTTTGGAAGGTTCTTATGTTTCTCTGGGTCTCTGTTTCTTCCTCTGCAGAAGGAAGGTGTTGGACTACATGGCCTCTAAAGTCTCATTCATCTCTATGATTCCATGACCTCTCTGAGCTTCAGTATTCTCAACTTTAAAATGATAATACTATTTCTCTTTCATTTTTATCCTTTGTTCTAAAGGATGGTTTTCTGGGGGTAGGGGGAGGAAAGGGATTATTAGGAACTGGAAGTGATTTTTTTAAAAAATATCAATTAATTTTTAAAAAAAATTAAACTATAACATTAATACATGGCCTATGTTTCTTTCAGATTTATTGTAAGGAAAGTGGTTTATTAATCTTACAATGCTATAAAATAATGTGTTATTATTTATCAGGATGCACCCTCTGGCAGATGCTCCTGTTCTCAGATGACAATACTGAGCAGTACACATAATCCATATAATGAGGGGATGGGACAGAGAGATCCCTGTGTGAGTCAGGTGACTTCGCTCTCTTTCCATCATCTTTCTTTCATCCTCAGCAAACAAATAATTTCAATTTGACTGAGATCAACAACAGTTTACTAAGAGCCTACTATGCAGGAAAGAGTAGGTATACGAAGATTGAAAACTAGTAGGGATTTCTTTCAGGTATGAGTTAGAGTAGGTCAAGTATTAAGAACCATTTTTTGGTCCCACGGACCCTTTTGACAGTCTAGTAAAGTCTTTGGATTCCTTCTCAGAATCATGTTTTTAAATACATGAAGGAAATGTGTGTATTCATTTAGAGATCAGTAAAATAATAGGACTTTTTTTCTTAAGTTCATGGGCACCCTGAAATCTACCACGGACACCTTTGGGGTCTAGATCCCAGGTTAAAAATTCCTGAACCATGTGGATGGTAAATATTCAAATTCTGTGATTGCTTGGTCTTCATACATTTTTTTATTCCTCTGCTCTCCCCACCTCATTTTCCACCTGGCTCACCTACTTCGGGGTCTGCCTTACTTCTCCATGCCCCAGGAACTTCATCATTGGGAAACCCAATTATTCTGCAGAATTGAATCAGCCTTGATATTCACTTCCTTCTCCATCTTGGATTAGAGACAGAGCCATGAACTCCAAAATCTCCATTTAAGGAAGGGGCTCGGAACAGCCATCTCCTCATTTCTCTTGTAAGTGAACTACATGAAGATCCCTTTGATTTCTCCATCATGCCCTGGAGCCAGGTACCTCCCATTCCTTTTTTCAGTTCCCTTCAGTAAATTGTCTTCTCTGTTAAAAGTGTAAACTCCTTTAAGGCAGAGACTGTTTTTTTCCTTTTCATATTTGTATCTCTAGTGCTTGGGACATTATAAGTGCTTAATACATTTTATTAACTATTGACTACAATCACTTCCCTTTATACCCTTCTTCTATGGGACAGTTAGAGGAGTCAGGAAGGGCATCATAAGGAAAGTTAAAATGAACTAAGACTCGAAAGAAAAGAAAGGACATGAAGAGGGAGTGGCTCCTATATACTAGGAATAATCTATGTAAAGGCACCAAGTTAGAAGGTGGCTGACAGAATAAATAACAATTTCTCTACCTTCCCTTTCTCTTTATGAATAACTTACAAGACTGGGCTGAGAAATCAGCAGTAGAGTCAATATGGAAGGCTGGCCTATAGTTTCAAGAAGAAAGATATGTAGATGAAAGTTTCCAGAAGTTAGTAGAGCATGGAACGCTTTCAGAGCCATTATAATGGAGGAGAAGGGCATATCAATTGACCTTAACTCAAGAGGAAACATAAGACTTCATATCATTCATGGAGAACGCAGCTAGAACCCATGGCTATTGGTCAAGAATGGAGGGGTGTCAGCCAAGAACAAACTTATAACTGAAAAAAAATGTTAGGAAGAAACTTACTACAGGATGGCAAGCCTAAAGAGGTGGCCCCTTCCCATGATTTACACATTATATAATATTCAAACAAAGGAGCAAGGAAATAACAGCCAGTTGGCCAGCATAGAGGTAGTTACCAGATCAGACAGGTAGGATGCCTAAGTTGCATACAAGAAGAAAACTCTCTATATTATTTACATCAAATCTTCAGAACTCCTGGAAGGTTTTGGGGTCAGCATAACCCGAACATCCTGAATTAGGCATTGAACAAATCTGGTCTCTAAGCAACAAATCTGATTTCTCAACCACACTGAGTTAAGTTCAATGTCATGAAGTTCTCCTGTAGGGGAAAATGGTGTCTCAATTCCTAACTTCTTTTCAAATGCAGTGAAATTTCTTAATAATCCTGGTTTTGAAGGACAGGTTGACCTTATGGTCTGGGTTTGTTATATCTTCCCTCTAGAACATGCCCTTAGGCTGATGATGCAAAATTTCAATTAATCCCCTTATCTAAGATAGGGCATGGAGTATCACCCACTCATCATAGACTTTCACCTTCTCAGGAAACTGGTCCCTACAGCCTACCAACTGCTGATATAATTCATTCATTCATTCAACACTTATTTAATGCATGTACATTGTTATTTGGCATTTATGGTGCTTTATTTAAGGTGCTTAACACAAAGGATTGCAATATAAGGTAATTGTTCCATACCTGGTAACTTTGAAATGGGTTCTAAATGTCAAAATAAAGGGTTCTAAATGCCAAAAGTAATAAGATAATTTCTGGAAATAATTTGTCTTTCTAAACAGGATTGTATTTCTATTGAAATCTGATAATTTGAAACTTATAAATAATCAAGAAGTTATGCACTGCATCCTGGGTCATCTCCTGTAATGCTGAGGAATATCAGGTCTCTGGATTCAGATGGCTCTGGAGGAGAAGTGAGGCTGGTGACCTGCACAGCCCTCCCTCACTCAAAACAAAGTCAAGTGCAAGTCATGTCATCTTGTCACTGATGACATGGTCTTCAGAAACAAAGGATGAACACAATTAAGTGCCCACTGTGTGTAGGCACAGGGGGAGATATCAAGTTTAGATAAATCTGATTTTAGTCTTCTAAAAGATAAGTTTTGAAAAAATGTAGTCCTAGTGGAGTTTTTCATTCTAATAGTCTTGTGCCAAAGGACAGGAGATTCCCAGGAGAGGGACAAAACAATCACACATATTGATGGCTTCCATACTGATTCGCTACTGGTTAGTATACAGGATACAAGACACAAAGAAATGACCACATCATTGAGACTTCAGACTCTCATTGAGAGTCTTCAGACTCTCAGTGCACTAATATCTTTCCTGAGTGCCAAGGGCTCACTTGGGTCAGAAATTTCATTCTGCAAAAGAAGCCCAAACTTTTCCCAAATACCAGATCATGGCCATCCTAATTATCTACCAGCACTTGTTAATTTCTATTCTTCCTTTCTTAAGTAATCCAGTTCATGACATTTCTATTGGCCATTTACAATGGTTTGAATTGTATTACATCTGGTGCCTGTCTCTTAGCAATGTGTTTATAATTATACTTCAGTGTTTTCAGAGACATTGACATAGCCAAATCTGCAAAATGATAAGCCCTATGCAAGAAGATAATATGCACTTTTCCTATTTTTAACGTGTGTATATTGGGAGTATGAGACAAATCAGATGAATATTTAAAATATATAAGCTACTTCTCTGTGGCTGAAATCTGTGTGGGTTGTCATCCCAGTCTTGGTCAAGGTCAGCAGCAAGGGAGACAAATCAGCATTCAGAGAGGAATGTTCCCTCACTTTCACTCCCAGACTCCCTGCCTGACCTTAGGTACTCATCCACTCAATGTGTGGATATTTGTGTGAAGGAAAAGTGAAATAAACTAATCCATGGTGAGATTGTAGCTCCCCAGGGAACAACTGGTACAATACTGAAAACTTAATCTCACCTGGCTACTGTAAAGGTGTGTTGGACCTGAACCAGAACCCACTCAAGTTCAAGCTGACCAGGGGCCACTAGACCTTCCAACTTTCTTCATCCTCTTTGACGTCTACATCACATTCCCATTAGCAGTTACCCCAAACCTACACTTGCCTCTCCCCAAGCCCTCAATCTCAGTCCCCCATTCTATAGGTGATGAAGATCTTGCCTCCCACTTTGCTGAGAAAAGCAGAGATTGCATGATGAGGAATTCAGTTAACAGATCCTAGATTTAAAGCCATAGAGGACCTTAGAAGGCATTAAGTTCATTCACTCTTCCATTTTTATGGACAAGGAAATCCAATTCAATTCCACAATTATTAATTACTAGATGCAAGGAACCATGGACACAGTAACTTATTTCTTGCTGCAATAAATCATTTCAACATTTATTTTCTCATCTTTCCCTTCAGTCCCAGAGGAATATCCAATCTCCAACTGAATGACCTTGAACAAGTCCCTTAACCCCCAAAAGCCTGTTTCTTCATCTGTAAAATGAAGGGATTAGACTAGATGGACTCTGAGGCTTTTTCCCATTCTAGAACTAAGATCATATGATCCTTCAGTGGGTAGGCAACGTCATTATTTCCAGTAATGCAGGATGGGGAGCTGAAATTGAGATCTTGAGATGAAGGTGAAGAGGTCTCTGACAGCTTCTGGGGTGTCTCCCAGCTGCCTGCCTATGATCTTATGTGATAAATGCTGTTCCTCTTTTGGATAACCCTTCCATCGGTGTCTTGTTCCCTTCAGTCCACCAGTCATTCTCCTAGACCTTAACTCCCAGAGCACACCTGTCTCCCGGTTCTCCTTATATCTGTCTGCTTTTTCCTTTCAACAACAAATAGAAAACCTTCAACTAAATAGGGATTTATTGCTCCCTCTGTGTAAGATACTGGTGCTACCAAGACAAAACTCATCTCCAGGAATTTCACTTCCCTCCCTACAGCATGTTCTCATTAGCAGCCTTGATGCCTTGATGACTATGATGCAGAGACCATTATGGTTTTAATGCTTCATTTCTTTCACCCTGGATCCCCACTGTCTGCTTAGTGACCCCCGCCCTCACCATTCCATCCCACCACTCCAGACTCCATTTCACCCAGCCATGCTCCATTTCATCTACTACTTCCTGGCTATAACTCTTCACTCCCTACCATTCTATTTTTGAAATAGTGATCAATTCAAGTATCCCATTGTTCTAGAAGGTATGCGTGTGTGTGTGTGTGTGTGTGTGTGTGTGTGTGAATCTTCTTCTTGGCCCCATTTATCCTCCTCTTAACTTTCTCTCTGGACCTAGGCACCACTCTGCTATGTGTGTTGTCTCTCCCCAAAAGGATACTGGTACCTTAAGGACAGGGACCATATTTGCTTTTTATTTGTATCTCTAGCACTTAGTAGCGTACATGGTAAATTTGTCGTCGTTGCTCAAGTCATTTTTTCAGTCACATCCAACTCTTTGTCACCTCGTTTAGAATTTTCTTGGCAAAGATGCTGGAGTGGTTTGCCACTTCCTTCTCCAGCTCATTTGATGGATGAGAAAACTGAGGCAAACAAGGTAAAGTGACTTATTCAGGGTCACACAGCTAATAAGTATCTGAGACCAGATTTGAACTCAAAAAGGTAAATATTCCTGACTCCAGACACAGCACTCTATCCATTGTGCCTCCTAGTTGCCCTGCTTGGTAAATAGTAAGTGATTAATAAATTTTATAATATTTCTTTTAATTCATTCATGAAGCTTGTATTCTATTGACTGGAGACAAAATTCTCACAGATAAGTGAAATCAAAATTTTATGAAGTGATGAAAAGTAAATTTCCATTTAATCTGTTATTTCACTATCTGTCTTTTACCTCCCTTCCCCTGCCCCAAGAGAGGGTATTTCTAGAAACTCTTTTCAATTTTTTATTCTCTTCACTCTCTCCCTTAATGATCTCATCAGTTCCAGTGGGCTCAATCATCATTTTAGTTCACATTACTCCCAGTTACTATATCCCCATCACTACCCACCTGCTGGACATCTCTATGTGGATGTTCTATCAGCATCTCAAATTTAATATTTTCAAAACTGAAGTTATCACCAGCCAAAAAAAGATGCGTCTTTCCTAACATACATTTATAATACGGATGCTATGACCCTCCATTACTTTGGTATCATAATTCGCTCTTCCTTCTCCTTTAGCCCCATATTCAACTCAGTAGCCAAACTTCGTTAAATCTCCTTTCACAATAATTCTCTCACCTCTCCCCCTCTGACCTCTCACACTGTCACCAGTGTAATTCAGACCTTCATTTCCTCTAGCCAGAACTACTGTCAAAGTCTCTAACAGGTCTCTTCCTTTCTAGTTTTTCCTCTCCTCATTTCTTTTTCTCCTAATGTGTACAACCTTAAAGTATACTAACATAATAACAGTTGTCCTATTTCTTTGTATCCCCTTCTAAATTTTTCATTTTCTCTTTTCTCTTTCCAAAAGTTTTACTGCTAGGTCACAATTCTATGAGGCAATTCAATGGCCCCATCTTACAATAATTATAACTTCAAATAGTGTAAGTTCAAATACATGCAACCACTTCAAGGGATACATTATTTACACCAATAGGGACCTAGTTGTGTGAACATCATACTACTCTCTTTGGAAGAGAAGGGAGGGGTTCCTTCTCTATCACAACCCCACTAACTCATCTTCTCCTCAACAGTAATCCCCTTTTGTAAGAAATAATTTCAGTCAAGCAAAACAAATCAGTACTTTGGCCATGTCTGAAAATATATGTATCATTATGCACCAAGACTCCACCACTTCTTTGCCAAGAAAGGGGGCAGCATCCCCCCTGTCTTCTGAAATCGTGACTGATTGCTGTATTGACCAGACTTGGGAAGATTTTTCCAAGTTTTCTCTTCCTTTCCATTCATTGTGTAAACTATTCTCTTTATTCTGCCCACTTTGCATCAAAGTCTTTTCAGGTTTCTTGGAATCTACCATATTTATCATTTCTTATGGTAGAATTATATTCCATTCTAAATACATTCCATGACTTGCTCGATCATTTGCCAATAATGGGTATATACTTTGTATTCAATTCTTTTTTACAAAAACAAGTTGCTATAATTATTTTTGTACCTGTGTCTGCCTTTCTTCCATCCTTTACCTCTTGAAGGGTATAGACCTGGTCATGGCGTTTTTAAGGCAAAAAGTGATCTGGTCACAGCTAAGTGATTCCAGCTGGAGGAAATCTAATTTGAGTTAGGTATTTTTTGCTTTTGCGGAATGGCTGCACTAACTCACACACCCACCAACAGCATATTCTTGTGCCTGTCTTTCCACAGTCCCTCCCGAAATAGTCATTTTCCCTCTTTGTCAATCTCAGGCTTGTGATGTAGTACCTGGTAATTGTTCTTTTTGTACGTCTCTAACTAGTGATTTGGAGAGTTTTCTAATCTATTTCATTCCTTTGGATTCCTCCCTTGCATTCCTTGGTGCCTCCTCCATTTTCAGCTTCCTTTTGTGTACCATTTTTCCTCTTTAAATGGCAGGCTCCTCGAGGGCAGGGACAGTCTTTCTTTTTTGTATTTGTATGCCCAAGTGCTTAGCACATAGCAGGCATTCCATATATGTTCATTGATCAACTGATTGATATTTTGCATCATCCCACTTACCTGCCAAAATAATCTTTTAAGTCAAGATCTGATTATGCCACTTTCATTTCAAGGAGGAAGACTCAGATCTAAAAATATCTCATCAGGCTGTAACAATGGATCAAATATGATCTCACAAAATCTATAAGGGATTAATTAAAATCCTACACTTGGTTTCCAAAAAAATCAACTGCATGAAAGTTCATGGGGAAAAATATCTAGGAAGTTCAGTGGGCTGCATACTTAATAGGGATTACTTAGTAATACCTACACCTTTGGGTAACCCAGCTTCTCAAGGCATCAGATTCCTCATCTGTACACAAAGAAGCCTGGACCAAATAATCTCAAAGGTTTCTTCTAGCTCAAAATATAGGATCCTAAGAATCTCAGAAGACCTCTCAAAAGGCTGAAGGGAACTTAGATGTCATCTATCCTAACCCTATTCTTTTTACAGATGAGTAAACTGAGTCCCAAAGTGGACAAGTGACTAACTCCAAAGTCACATAGCTTCTGTTAAAATCAAAGCAGGAATTTAAACACATCTTCTGATGACAAATCTTGTTCATATTTATTACACCTTGCTAGATGGAGAATGGAAAACCAGGTCCTACCTGCTTAGCTCAGGAGTTCTTAACCTTTATTTTCCAACCTTATTTTTCACTACCTCTTTGGCAGTCTGGTGAAGACTATGGTGCCCTTCTTGGACGATTGTTTTTAACTATGTATAGACTAAAATATATAAGATGAGAAAATAATACAGTTATATTAAAATGCGGTTCTCAGAATTTTTTTTTAAAAAGTAAGTTTATATACAGCAGGTTAAGATCCCCTTTCCAGATGCTATGAATAAAGGGTATAATAGCTCACCCTCCCCTATTTAGTTTGAAGTAGAGTAGAATGTATGCTATTTACCAGGTAATCCTTCCATGATTCAAAACTGACTTGTCCGTTGGAAAGGGAAGTGGGGCACCTTCCCTGGGTCTCATACTTAGTAAAAAACTTAGAATGAAGAAGGTCCAAAATTGCCTTTAGCCCTCTGGAAAACTAAGGAGTGGAAATAGATTCCAGTGAGTGAGAAGAAAATGAGACATGGGTTGACCAAACTAGAAGCCATGGGAAAGGCTTCAGGACTGTCTGACCTTTTGAGGAATCTCTTCCTCACTTCTCTCTCCAATTTCTCTTCTATGGTTCTCTCAATTCAAGTCTATTGGGCAGGAGAGACACTCAATAGAACCCTTCCCTCTCTACCTTCCCTTACTCCCATGCGCCATTCTTTCCTCCTTTCTGTTAGACCTGGAGTTAGGAAGTCTTAATGGTCTTATGTCAGGGTAGGCCCAGCTACATCTAAGAAATGTAAACCTAGATTCTTAAATTAATTCTTAAACCTTTAGGGCTATTAAGGAAGACTGTTAGTTTGGAACTATGTCCAAAGGGCTATAAAAATGTACATACCCTTTGACCCAGAAATACCACTTCTAGGGCTCTATCCCAAAGAGACCCTTAAAATGGGAAAAGGACATAAATTTATAAAAATATTTATAGCAGCCCTTTTTGTGGTGGCCAAGAACTGGAAATTAAGGGAATGCCTGTCAGTTGGGGAATGGCTGAACAATGTCATGGAATACTCTTGTGTTATAAGAATTGATGAACAGGAAGAATTCAGAAAAACCTGGAAAGACTTATAAGAACTGATGCTGAGTGAAGTGAGCAGAACCAGGAGAACATTTTATATACAGTAACAGCCATAGTGTGCAAGGACTGATTTTGATAGACTTAGTCCTTCTCAACAATGCAAGGACCTAAAACATCTCCAAAGGACTTACGATGCAAAATGCCATCCGCATCCATGGAGCCGGAATGCAGAATGAAGCAGATTATTTTCTCCTTTGTTTTGCTTTTCTCATGGTTTCTCCCATTCATTATAATTCCTCTATGCAACATAACTAATGTGAAAATATGTTACTAGGAATGTACGTGTAGAGCCCATATAAGATTACATGCCATCTTGGGGAGGGAGGGGGAGAAAATTCAAAACTTATGGAAGTGAATGTTGAAAATCAAAAGCAAATAAGTTAATAAATTTGGGGGTGGAGGAAGAAAGACTGTTGTATTTGAAATTAGAGGACTGAGTTTCCATTCCTTGTTACCTATGTAATCTTGAGTAAGTCAATCCCTCTCTGTGAGTCTCAATTTCCTTATCTGTAAATCGGAGGTCATTGGTTTAAGATAATTGTGAATGTCCCTTAGAACTATAAAATTATCATCTTTTTGAATTAATTTCCAATCCATTAAAGTCTTTTGTTCATTTGGTGTCTTTGTACTAACTCAGAAATTTCCCCAAAAGTATGTATTTTCTCTAATCCCCATTAAGTACTTCTCTATGTGACCAAGTTGTCAAGATGTTCGGTATTCAGTCAACCAAGTGTCCTATTGTCCCTTGCTGAAGAGATCCCTGCAAGGGCTAAAGAGAACACTGCTCATAGCCATTCTGCTTTATTGACTGATTTTGCCTCTGACTACAGTACTATTTCCCAGTATATAATATTTTGCCATCCAGCACCTTCCTTCACATTGTAACAACAACAAATATTCTAGCCAAAACCAAAATGCACAGTCTCCACATCTATCATCATTTGCAGCTCCAACCATAGACCCAATATATTCATTCAATGAAGAGAAAGGACAGGTTTAGATGGAGCTTGGCCTTTGCATTTAATGAGGTTTGCTACCTCTCCCCTTGTTTTCATCTACCTTATTGAAACTGTTATGTGAGAGTCAGGAAAACCTTGGTTGTATGACCCTAAGTAAGTCATTGAACTGCCCAGTACCACCCAGGCAATAGGTGGTACAATGGTCAGAGTACTGGACCTGGAGTCAGGAAGACTTCATACACTTAATGGCTGTGTGACTTTCAACAAGTCGCTTAACTCCTGTCTGCCTCAGTTTCCACAACTGTAAAATGAGGATAACCTAGCACCTTCCTCGCCCTGTTGTCTCCTTCATCCTAGGTGTCATTTCTTACAATGTAATAATACGTTTCATTCATATACAACCATTTCTTCAGTGAATTCCTTTCTTATGGGCATCCACTTTATTTATAAATTTAATTGCTAAAATGTTGGCTACAAATATTTTGATAGATAATAAAAATGTGCTAAGTAGGACTCTTAAAGGTTTACCAAATGCTTTATATTACTTATTTAATCTG
This sequence comes from Bettongia penicillata ogilbyi, assembly GCA_023548195.1. NCBI lineage: Eukaryota > Metazoa > Chordata > Mammalia > Diprotodontia > Potoroidae > Bettongia > Bettongia penicillata. The sequence goes on from JAJHZJ010001085.1 coordinate 386,399, forward strand.
TGCCTCGCAGGAACCTTGTGATATAGTTACTACTGTTATTATTATCACCATTTACAGATGGAGAAATATCCTGAAGTTAGTGACTCCTCACTGAGTAGGATTTAACTCATTTATTTTGGCAAATCCCCCCTAATGCCTGTAGAGGGTGCCCAGGTACCACTAATTCAAAGGAAAACCAACACTCAGAAGCTAAAGGAAATCACAGGGCCCTAAAAACTGTTGCAAGACTCTCCCTTCTGTGAGAGGCAATGACCTGTTGGAGCAGAGACTGGGCTGCTCTCCCTCCAGCAACAGAAGAAGGAAAAGAGAATAAGTATTTCTATAGTAGTTAATATGTGCCAGACCTGTCTAAGCACTTTTTACAAGTATTGTCTGATTTAATCTTGGCAACAACCCTGTGAGACAGGTGCAAGACCCATCGAGCTGCTCCCTCTGGGGGTTCCATTTACTTTTGTTCAGCGAAACTCAGTACTGTTTTTTCAAGTACTTATCACAAAAGCCTAGCAGTAGAAAACTTAGGGGCAGAATAGAAATCTAGGACAAGGTAGCCACCATCTTGAATTTATAGAGGAAGTCTCTCATTACGAGATCATAGGTCTGGTCCAACCTCAACATTCAACACCAGAAGCCACCACCAAAATAAGTCTACCAAAAGAAGGGAGGAGTATTTTATCTTATACTCACTGGAACCAAGAGTGATCATGGTCACTATGAACATTTAGAATTTGTCTTCCTTTTATTTTATTTTTTGTTACTACAGTCTTGGTGGATGCCCTTCAGCACTATTTACTTACTTTGCTTGGGATCAGTTCATAGCAGTCTTCCCTTGTTTCCTTCTTAATTTGCCATATCCATCATTTCATGATGGTACTCATTTTAAAATTTTATTCATTTTATTCTAAACTTAAGAAATACAACAAGAATTTCCATAACAGCAGAATAGCAAAAAAAATGATTGTACATGAAACTGCAAATCTATTATATACAATTTGCTATTCCTTTCAAATATACATAGCCCCTGTACTTTTGATGCGAAGAAGCTGAGGTTCGAGAGGGGGTAGGGGGAAATGACTTGTCTAAGGTCACACAGATAGCATGCAGCAGAATTTTAGTCTTCTGTCTATGAATCCAATATTCTATATCATACCAGAAAGATTCTCCTCCTCCCATTTTCAACCAGGTATTCACCCCACAGGGGCACAGTAGTACATTTTCTGACACTCAGAATGAGAGCGGGTGAGTCCAGCTGTTGGAAGATATTATTCAAAGTTCTAAGTTTAGCAGTAGGGCGAAAACAATACCACAAAGTAATTATGAGAGGGGGGAAGGTGGTCAGGAGTTCAGTAGGTGCTGAACAAGGTTGTGACTCAAGAAGCAGGGCCATTCTTCCTCTCCTGCCTTTGTCTTTTAAAACCAAGGTGATGGTAGTCATGGCGTTGGGGGAAGGGAATGCAGCACATCTTTTGCCCGTCACTGTGAGGATCATCCCTTTGGACAGACACAGAGCGAAGTGAGAAGAATAAGGAGAAGAATGTGTACGATGACAGTGACATTATAAAGAAAAACAGATTTTAGAATTCTGATCCATGCAGTCTACTGACCAGAGGCAGGGGAGAGGGGGGAAGGAAGGAGAAAGAAGGGAGGGAAGGAGAGAGAGATGGGGGCTGGGGAAGAGGACTTAAAATACAGGAAGAGACATGCACTTTTAGAAAGTAAAGGAAGAGGGGAAATGAAAATTGAATAATACAAGGGAAGAGTACAGAGTCCTATAAACTGTAATAAAATCCCAGTTCTCCCACATAGGTTCTTATTAGGATCCTAAGTTTAGAGTCGGAAGAGACCTCAGAGAACATCCAGATGAGTAAAACTTTACAGATGAGTAAAACTAAGACCCCAAGAGGTAAAGTGAATGGCCCAAGGTCACTGAGATAATCATCAGAGGTTTCATTTGTATCCAGGTCCCCTGACTTCTTTCTGTTGTACCACACTTCCCTTTTTATCTGTCAATATTCTTCTCTGGACCCCAATTTCCTTAACTGTAAAATGAGGAAGATTAACTTGATGACTTCTAAATTTTCTTGTAGCTCTAAATCCAGATGTACTATTTTTCATATTCATTTATTTGCGTGGCTGGGTGGTTCCGTAGTGGATAGAGAACTGGGCCTGGAGTCAGGAAGACACATCTTTATAAGTTCAGACATTTACTAACTGTGTGACCCTGGGCAAGTCACTTTGCCCTGCTTGCCTCAGTTTCATCATCTGTAAAATGAGCCAGAGAAGAAAATGGCAAACCACTTGAGTACCTTTGCCAAGAAAACCCCAACGGGGGTCACAAAGAGTCAGATCAGCTGAAAGGACTGAATAACAAAATTCACTTATTTGCTTAGTAAAGGAAATATGGCATCAGGCCATAGGATTTAGATCAGAAGACCCCTAAGTTGTCTCTTCTTTAGACAAAACCTTCCCAAACTTTGACTGATTATCCCAAGATACAGCCACATTAAGCAAATATTCCAAAGAACCATTGCATAATTTGATCTTTGTTCACTCCAATTCTGCTATACTTCAGAAAACTGGACGTACTGGGAGTCAAGGGGATCCCTTCTCCTAACACCTGATGGTCCCCAGTTTACTCAGCTTATGACTTTGGGCAAATCACATTCTTTTCTCTGATAATAGATATGTTCATGACATATCTATTATGTTATGAACTATTATGAAGTATATTAACTTATGGACTAGTATATCTATTACATCTATTATAGGGAGATAACACCTGTAGATCTTGGATGATATCGTGTATTATGAGGGTACAATAATATAATGAATGAATGATGTCATTCTGTTATTACCTATTGTTCTTCTTTTTCTATTCTATTATTAGCTATTGCTGCCTGTTTCCAATCATGGAAATATAGAGGCAGTGTGGGGTAGTGGATAAAGCACAGCAAAGATCTGAATTCAAGTCTCACTACTGCCATCTGATGACTGTGTGATCCTGGGCAAGTGTCTGAAGCCAGAAGACCAGGATTCTAAACCTAATTCTGATATGTCTAAGTCACTAAGCCTTCCTAGACCTCAATTTCCTAAACTATAAAGTGGGGACTCCAATGTCCCTTCCAGCTCTATGATTGTCTCGGTGCTCTAGAGCAACCAAGACCAGAGAAGCTGATTTACGAGGGTAGAGGAAGTTCCTCACGTGAAAAAAGCAAAAGGAGGAATCATACCAATGAGTCCAACCTTCCTCCCCCCACCAAAAAAAAAATCTGGAAGTGGTTACATGACTTAACCCAGTGGGTAATTTTTAAACATTATTCAGTTTGGCTTCATACTTCCTTTTAAAATCTGTTGTAACTCCTGGCTTATAGTCCCACTTTGGAAGCTGTCTAGGCTAACGTTAAATGGTTCCTGAATTTCCACTGACTGGTCCCTTGGGAAAGAAAGCCAAAGAACATAAGTGTGGAAAGAAAATGGATTTGAGGTCAGGACTTCACCAGAGATAATCCAAGTTGGTGAATAATCAATTTAGCTACTATTCCATTTTGCATTTGATTGTGGGATTTATTTCTGGAACTCAAACCCATTCACAGGATCATAGACTTATAGCCAAGGCACCTTAGCAGTCACTTAGTCTGACTTCCCTGCCCCTCATTTTACAAAGGAGGAAACAGAACTCCAGAGAGAGGAAAATATACAATACAGTGGAAAAACTTGAAGTCAAGGTCACACAGGTAGTGAGTGCTGTTACCTGACTAGCCTTGGTACCTAGAAGGCATTCAGTGTAGTGAAAAGATATGAAACCAAAAGACCTAGTTCTGAATCCTTTTCTTCAGTCATGTCAGACTTAATCATCCCATTTAGGGTTTTTTTTTTGGGCAGAGATACCGTAGTGGTTTGCCACTTCCTTCCCCAGCTCATTTTACATATGAGGAAACTGAAGCAAGCAGAGTAAAGTGACTTGCCCAGGGTCACACAGCTAGCAAGTGTATGAGACCAGATTTAAATTGAGGAAGGGGAGTTCTCCTGACTCCAGGCTTGGTGATCTATCCACTGTGATCCCTAGTCACTGAGATCTAGCCTTGCTAATTATTAGCTTTGGGACTGTGAGTAACTAACTAAAATTCTATGAGTATCCTTAACTCTGTGAAATAAGGGAGTTTGACCAGTTTACCTGTAAGGGCCTGATCACCATTTACCCTCCCCCAGGCTTCAGTTTCCTCCCCTGTGAAATGATGGCCTCTAAAGTCTTTTTTCTTTTTCTGGATCTATCAGTCCTGTATTCCAAGATTACAACCTCTCTGTAGCTGTTTCATAATCTGTAAAAGAAAGAGATTTAGACTAAATCAGCTCTAAATCATGTGATTTCTTTGACCCCAGTAGACTTGGATTGATTTGGTCAAATCCCATTTTCTGAATTCTACTCATCCTTCAGACCCTGACTAAAGTACCACTTCCAGGAAGCCTTCCCTGATTACCCAGGCCCTCAGTGACCTCCTTAACCTTTGCATTACTGTTACATACATTGGGTAGTTAAAGGTGTAGCAGCTCATGGTAGCCATAAAACCATAGAATACCAGAGTTAGGAAAGATCTTATTCAGTCATCTACTCCCAATTTCTACTTGAAACATGAATCCCAAACGTGCATACCTACATATGTACACATAAGATATGTTCATGTCTTATCTACTCAACTAGATTTCAAGCTCTCTGAAGAGAAGGCCTTAGGGTCATCTCTCTTTATGTATAACTCAATGGAAAGATGGCTGGCACTAGAGTAACAGGACCTAGCTTCATATTCCATCTATGATGCTTTCTTACCTATGTGTCGGCCAAGTCACATACCATCTCTATACCTCAGTTTCCTCATCTGTAAAATGAAGGGAGATAGATTTGCTGATCTCAGAGGTCCTCTCCAGTACTAAATCAGCAATGCTACTGGAAGATGAATAGCATGGGAATCAAAAGACCTGGTCTGGGGCAGGATGGAGCCAAGATGGCAGAGTAGAAGAACAGACATGCTATAGTCCATAAAATACCTATAAAAATGACTCAAACAAATTCTAGAGCAGCAGAAGTCATAAAACGACAGAGTGAAAAAGATTTTCACCCAAGACAGCCTGAAAGGCTGACAGAAAAGGTCTATCACATCAGGCTTGGAGTGGAGCACAGTCCAGCCTAGTGGCACGGACAGGACTGGAGCAGACTTCAGAGCATGGAATCATGGGTGGCAACTACGGTTCCCAGATTTCTCAACCCACTAATGCTAAAGACAGCTTCAAAGATCAGTGAGAAAGAGCTTTCACCTGGGTGAGAAGGGTATGTGATCTGACCCTGGCACCAGGGCAGGCGAAGTCACTGCAGCAGCATTCGTTTTAGGACCCCTCGGCCTAAAGACCCCAAGGGAATCGAGTAGCTGATCTAGGACTCAGTCCTGAGTGGAGGCCCTGGGGTGAGGAAGAGCTCTGGCATAGTGGAGCTGCTGGAACCTCTGGAGAGGGAGTTCTACTCACAGATCCGGGGCAGAAAAGCTTGTGGTTGTTCCCAGACCAGAGTGCAGGCCAGGAGAGGAGTAAACTCCTCTCCCTTGATTGTGCCACCTTGGAGGAATGAGATCTTACAGATTCCCAGAATATACCCTACTCTTGACAAAGAACCCAAAAGTCAAGTAGCTGATTGGGAAAATGCCCAAAAAGGGAAAAAAATAAGACTATAGAAGGTTACTTTCTTGGGGAACAGATATCTTCTCCCATCCTTTTGGATGAGGAAGAACAATGCTTGCCATCAGGGAAAGATATAAAAGTCAAGGCTTCTGTATCCCAAACATCCAAAATAAATATTCAATGCTCTCAGGCCATGAAAGAGCTCAAAAAGGATTTTGAAAATCAAGTAAGAGAGGTGGAGGAAAAATTGGGAAAAGAAATAAAAGATATGCAAAAATATCATGAAAAGTGGGTCAACAATTTGCTAAAGGAGACCCAAAAAAATGCTGAAGAAAATAACATCTTGAAAAATAGGCTAACTCAATTGGAAAAAGAGGTGCAAAAAGCCAGTGAGGAGAAGAATGTTTTAAAAGTGGAATTAGCCAAATGGAAAAGAAGGTTCAAAAGCTCACTGAAGAAAATAGTTCTTTAAAAATTAGAATGGAACAGATGGAGGCTAATGACTTTATGAGAAACCAAGAAATCACAAAAAAACCCAAAAGAATGAAAAAATGGAAGATAATGTGAAATATCTCATGGGAAAAACAACTGACCTGGAAAATAGATCCAGGAGAGACAATTTAAAAATTATGGGACTACCTGAAAGCCATGACCAAAAAAGGAGTCTAGAATCCACCAATCACCTCCTGAAAGTGATCTGAAAAGAAAAACTCTTAGGAATGTTGTAGCCAAATGCCAGAGTTCCCAGGTCAAGGAGAAAATATTGCAATCTGCAAGAAAGGAACAGTTTGAGTACTATGGAAATACAATCAGTATAACACAAGATCTAGCAGCTTTTACATCAAGGGATCAAAGGGCTTAGAATATGATATAGCAGAAGTCAAGGGAACTAGGATTAAAACCAGGAATCAGCTACCCAGCAAAACTTGAGTGTAATACTTCAAGGGAAAAAAATGGTCATTCACTGAAATAGAGGACTTTCAAGCATTCTTGATGAAAAGACCAGGACTCAGAAGAAAATCTGACTTTCAAATACAAGAATCAAGAGATGCATGTAAAGGTAAACAGGAAAGAGAAATCATAAGAGACCTACCAAAACTGAAGTTGAAATGTTTATGTTCCTACATGGAAAGATAATATTTGTAACTCTTGAAACTTTTCTCAGTATTAGGGTGGTTGGAAGAATATGTACATATAGCCATCTTTATATGTATAATATATATATATATATATATATATATATATAAAGATAGATAGATAGACAGAGGTCACAGGTGAGTTGTATAGGAAGGGATGCCATCCAAAAAATAAAAAAAGGATGAGACAGGAATATATTGGGAGGAGAAAGGGAGAAATGGAATGGGGCAAATTATCTCTCATAAAAGAGACAAGAAAAAGCTTTCTCAATGGAGGGGAAAAGGGGAAGGTGAGAGGGAAAAGTGAAGCTTACTCTCATCACATTTGGCTTAAGGAGGGAATAACATGCACACTCAATTTGGTATAAAAATCTATCTTACACTACACAAAAGTGGGAGAGAAGGGGAGAAGTGGGGTGTGGGGGGATGATAGAAGGGAGAGCAAATGGGAGAAGGGAATAATTAGAAGTAAACACTTTTGGGGAGAGACAAGGTCAAAAGAGAGAATAGAATAAATGGGGGCAGGATAGGATGGAGGAAAATGTAATTACTCTTTCACAACATGACTATTATGGAAGTCTTCTGCATAACTACACGTGTATAGCCTATATTGAGTTACTTGCTTTCTCGGTGGGAATGAGGGAGGAGGGAGAAAGGGAGAGAAGTTGTAACTCAAAGTTTTAGGAATGAATGTTGAGAATTGCTTTTGCATGCAACTGGGAAATAAGAAATACAGGTAATGGGGTATAGAAATCTATCTTGCCCTACAAGAAAAGAGAGAAGATGGGGATAAGGGAAGGGAGGGATGTGATGGAATGAAGGGCAGATTAGGGTAAAGGGTAATCAGAATGCACGATATCTTGGGGTTGTTGGAGGGGAGAGATGGGGAAAAATTTGGAACTCAAGATCTTGTTGAAATGAATGTTGAAAACTAAAAATAAACTGATTAATTTTTACAAAAATACCTGGTCTCTATGATTCCCCTAATTTATTCTGTGACCCTGATCAGAGCCCTTCTGTTCTCTGGGCTTCATTTTCCTCTTCTGCAAAATGAGGCAAGTCAGGTTTAAACAGTCAGCAGAACTCAGTCCAGCTCTCTTGGCCTGGGAGTTGATCAGGTAGGGAAAGATGATGCCAAGCTCCTGCCTTACTCTTCTGAAGCCTCCTCACCAACTCACATTTCATGTCACTTAGAACAGAGAAATAATCAATTTATATTCAAAAACATGTTCCTGAGATATGCTGATTGTAGCTAGCCTGCAGCAGCAGCAACATGAACAAGATGATTTGAGTTTAAAAGGTCAGCTAATTCCATTAAACAGAACCTCCACTCAAAAAAAATTATAAAAACATGAGAAACGTGGACACAGTAAAAAGCTGTGTGACCTTGGGCAAATCACTGGGCCTTATCTACTTCTTCTGAAAAGTAGGAGAATCTGAAAAGATGGTCTGGACTTTCCTTTTGAGCTGTTCCATTCCCTATTCCAGGACTTCTCCCAACTCTGACATTTTATGTCCCTGCCCTGACATTCTCTGTTCTGTCCCACTTCTGACATTTTCATATTTTGTGGCCTCCCCCAGCTGTGACATTCCACATTGTAAGGTCCCTCCCTGCTCTGACATTCCATGTTCAAAGGCCCCCCAATTGTTATGTGCCCTCTCCCAGGTCTGACATTTTCATGTTTTAAGACTCCCTAAACTCAGACGTTCTGTGTTCCAAGGTCCATTTAAGCTTTGACATCCCATGTTCTAAGGATCCTCCATGCTTTAATATTTTCTTCTGTGTTCTTATACCTTTCCCAATCCTGCTAGTTTGAATCCTGAAGCCTCTTCCTGCTCAGTTATTCTATGGTTTTATACTTGACAAATGGCTGCCCTAGACTATAATGGCCCTTTTCCATCAGAGACTACTGGAAATATCACATTTCTCTGAGGCCTTGAATACACATAGACCTGCTTTGCTCCTCCCTGGGCTTCTGATTTGGATGAGCTTGGGAAACAACAGATGGTATTTAAAAGCTTGCCATCTATTAAATACAAGTCCATTACCATGAGGTGCGCCTGCTTCTCTCTGGCCTTGCTCATATTCATTTCTCAAATTTATAGCAAGTGCTTAAAAGCTGAGACAGGGTGGGGATTTTACTTGCTGAAGGCAGACTGAGAGAACCGTGACTCACTCCCTCACTCATCTCTCGGTGTCTGGTTAGGCATCGTGCCTGTTCTCCTGCAGGAGGGGGGAGGGACCATGCAGGGGGGGAAAGCTAGACACAGAACCAAGAGCCCTGGGGATCACGCCGACAAGATGCCAGGCAGCTTCAGGCAAACGGCACTGTACCGTGGGCTCAGTGCCTGTGGGAAAATTTTGCTGTAACAGGTCTTTTTATATCTGTATACTATTGTGTTTACTAAATTTTAGGCATATCCATCAAGTTAGAAGCAGGCCAGTGTCATGAACTGATAGGCTTCACTTTCTTCATCTGTATAATGAGTATAATTGGTCTGCTCCAGGAGAAAGAGTCCTGTTTTTACAGTTATAAAATCTGACTTTCAGTCTGACCTCTAGCATTTGCTAGTTATGTAACTTGGGCAAGACGCGCAAATTCTCTGACCTTCAGTGTCCTCATCTGAAAAATAGGAAGAATGTTTTTCATTACCTACCTGGTAGAGAAAGAGGAGAGCTGGAAAGAACTGCCTTCATTTTACAGACGAGGAAACTGAGACCCAAGAAAGTTTGATGACTTGTCCAGAGTCACACCTGTCATCAGGCCAACCCTTTCATTTGGCAAATGAGAAAACTGGGATCTGAGGAGGCAGTGTCTTGCCCAAGTCACATAAGTAGGTGGTATCAGAAGTAGGATTTAAACACAGGTTCTCTCAGGGCACAAATTATCTCTAAGGTCTCTTCTAGCTCTGGAATTGTAAGGTCCAAGTACCTCTGTTTCCAGGACTGCATCATAGGGTGTGGCACCAAATCTGTTCCAATACCATCAGTCCATCATCCCCCCTACCCCTGATCAGGACAGTCTAATCTCTCTCTCTCTCTCTCTCTCTCTCTCTCTCTCTCTCTCTCTCTCTCTCTCTCTCTCTCTCTCACTCTCTCTCTCTTTCCCCCCAGTATTTTGGATCCTGTACAGTCAGGTACCAAATTCCTCTTCAACCTATCTTCCCATTCTCTCTTATCACTGCTCTCCCTCCCCTGATTTCCAGTCTATCTTGTACACAAAGATGATGGTAATCCACTGACTATGGTAATAGAAGTCCAATCTCCTAGAAGGTCTTTACAATATCTGGGTTTCACAGCACTTTTCTAGGTCTCCTACTTGGAGTCCTTTCTTTCAAACTACTCCTCACAACATTATTCCATGTACCTAGAATGCTTTTGATGACCCATCATACCACCTAGCTAGAGGCAGTTAGGTCACATAGGAGCTATCGTGCTGGACGTGGAGTTAGGAAGACCTGAGTTCAAATATCACCTCTGTTACTTATGTAAGGGATGTGGTCATGTGTTGGGTTTTGCCCATGTAGGTTATGGGTATCCACATGAGTCTGTCTGGATGTGGCTTGCAAGAAGGTATGTCTAACCCTGCCCCCAGTTCTCACTTTCTATGTTCTATAACCCCTTCCAAGCTTTGACATTCTATGCTCTAAGGCCTCTCCTAGCTCTGATATTTTCATGTTCTATGGCCCCTCTCAACTGTGACATGTTCTATGGTCCCTCCCATCTCTGACATTTTCATGATCTTCCTCTGGAAGATCCTCATGTAGACATGTCTGGTGTCTCCTCTACCCACTTTTCTCCAAGAAGATAACCAAGAAATTAGGACCACAGGCTGACCCCTCTTCTCTCCTCAAAAAGAGGGGATATCAGACTAGAATATATATCTGACCCCTCCCTAAATTTTGTTAATCTGAGAAAAACATTTCTTTAATTCAAGTTGAGCTCCTAGTCCTTATACCTTAATGGGAAAGGCATAACCCAAGGTATACATCCAAGGCTTAACTCCTTTCGCACCAAATGCCAATTCCATAATGAACTTGTTACAAATAGCAAATCAACCCATTTATTCAAGCTGGTAGCAAATAGAAGTCAGAGAAGTTATACAAATGAGAATATATCAGAAAATAGAGAGTGGATATGTTTTCCCACTAGGAGCAAGAAATCTTAGCAAAACCAAAAGAGAAAAAGAGTCCCAAATTAAAACCAAAGGGAAATTCCTTAAAATCTCTACTATAATCAACTAGAGATAGGGATGTGATTGAAGTGCCATTTCCTCTACATATTGGTTTCTTCCTAGAGTCCTTTTCTCCCTTCAGGGCCCTGAAGTGAGCCTGAACCAGAGTGTCTCCTTTCTAGAACATGAAAGTCAGAAAATCAGGATCTCTCTTCTCTCTCATGGTTTTACCTACTCTGTTCCTCATGCAATCAGAGTAATTAGTCTCTACCTATGAGGAGAATCTTACATAAATGAGCTTCAGCTGCAGATTGTATTTACTACCTATTTGACCTGGAGAAAATCACTTTTCAGTGCTTTGGTTTTTTTCTCATTCAAAATGAGGACTATAGATTCGGTGACCTCTCCATGATCCAGGAAAAGCAAACCTCTAACCACTAATTGTTTATAGTCCCTTGGGTGTGTCCTATACTGGTCTGATCTGGATTATTCCAGGTTACCTGGATAGTAAAATGCTCAAATCTCATCCAAATCCTTTTCTTT